>JAGFNQ010005046.1:336970-533515 GCA_024364735.1 Boesenbergia rotunda | reverse complement strand
GCTTAAGTAAGGAATTTTGACAAGACTTAAGTAAGGAAATTTTGACAAACTGTAAGGAAATTTTGACAAGCCTTAAGTTTTGGAAATTAAGCGCTTAAGTGCTTTTTGAAAATTGATACTTTTTGAATAAAGGAGTTTTTTGGAAATAAAAAATTATTTTAAAACTCTCTAATTATTTTAAATTCTCTCCTTTCTATCTCTCTAATTATTTTAAAACTCTCTCCTTTTCTATCTCTCCCCTTTGTCATATATAAAAAAACAGATAGAGATAGCAGAATTTAAATCGCATAAAGGAAATAATTTTCATAAAGGAAAAATATTTGGATGACTTTGCTGTACTGGACCAGGACTTAAACCAAATCAGTTAGTTTTTCTCTTATAGGGACCTGTCTAACCCATTTAGCTACTTACTAATGTTATAAGCATTGGTTTTCGCTAGGGTTAGTCAAGTTAAGTGTTTCTGTTCAAGTTAGATTTTCTAAACTTGACACTTAACTTGATTGCTGTGTAAGTTGTATTAGTGCCCCAATTACTGCAGATGCACTGACTTAAAGCATCTTGAATTAAGGCAAAGACCTAAGCATCTCAACCCTTTCTAGATTATCAATCAAAAGTATCCTAAAGTGCTTGTGAGATGCTGGCTTCTAAGTTATAGGTGCATGCAGTTCTAGGGTTAGGGCCTAGGCTAAGTCCATCTGCGAGAAAAACCCTAGTTTTGAAAGGGGATAGTTTTAAGAAAAAAACTAAGTTGGAAAAGATTTTAAAAACTGATTTTAAAAAAAACAACAGTTTTTCAAATTCCTTTAGAAGTTGATTTTTAAATTAAGGTAAAGCAAAAAAACAAGAGTAGAGTTAATCTATTCTACATAGCACAATCCTAACTGCCTTCTTAGTGAACTGAACTCAGATTCAGGTAAAGGTTTTGTGAATATGTCAGCTAAGTTGGATTTAGAGTCAATATACTTAAGTACTATTTACCCCTGGCTACATGGTCTCTTACAAAGTGATGTTTGACTTCTATGTGTTTGGTTCTGGAATGTTGTATTGGGTTTTTAGTTAAATTAATTGAACTTATATTGTCTATAAATACTTGAGTTTGGGTGTAGTTGAGCTGGAAGTCCTTAAGTGTGTGCATCATCCATAAAAGTTGAGCTACACACTCTCCTAAGGCCACATACTCCGCTTCAGTTGTGGATAGAGCTACACAGTGTTATTTTCTGCTGCACCAACTAACTAGACTCTGTCCTAACAGTTGGCAGCTCCCACTTGTGCTCTTTCTATCTAATTTACAGCCAGCATAGTCAGAATCTGAGTAGCCTGACAAATTGAAGGTTGAGGTTCTAGGATACCAAATCCCTACATTTAGGGTGCCCTTAACATATCTTAGTATTCTTTTTAGGGCTGCTAAGTGCGTTTCCTTAGCACAGGTTTGGTATCTGGCACACATCCCTACAGCAAAAGAATATTAGGTCTACTGGCTGTAAGGTACAGTAGGATACCTATTATACTCCTATAGAGTTTAAGGTCTACTGGCTATCATCAGGGTCACTATCTATTTTTACATTAGTGGCATGGGGGTACTTATGCTTTTAGAGTTATCCATTTTGAATTTCTTTATTAACTCTTTAGCATATTTTAATTGATGGACATAGTTTCCATCCCTAGTTTGTTTGATTTGTAAGCCTAGGAAAAAGTTAAGTTCACCAACTAGGCTCATTTCAAATTCGTTTTCCATTATTTTAACAAATTCTTTTAGAAAGTTTGAGTTGGTGGACCCAAAAATTATATCATCTACGTAAATTTGGGCAATAAATATATCTTTTCCTAGGGTTTTAATAAATAAAGTCGAGTCGATTTGTCCTTGTTTAAATTCTTTAGAAGTTAAGTAAGTTGATAACCGTTCATACCAGGCCCTAGGTGCTTGTTTTAACCCATATAGTGCTTTAGTTAGTTTGTAAACTTGGTCAGATTTTTCTATGTCCTCAAACCCAGAGGGGGTTGTCCTATATAAACTTCTTCTTTAATGAGTCCATTTAAAAAGGCGGACTTTACATCCATTTGGTATAACTTAAATCCTTTATGGGATGCAAAGGCTAACAACATTCTAATAGACTCAAGTCTAGCTACTGGGGCATATGTTTCATCGTAATCTAATCCCTCTACTTGGCTGAAACCCTTTGCTACTAAGTGGGCTTTATTTCTAACTATTTCTCCTTGATCATTCAACTTATTCCTAAAGACCCATTTAGTGTCAATGACGGATTTGCCCTCAGGTTTAGGTACTAATTCCCAAACTTGGTTTCTCTCAAATTGAGCTAGCTCTTCTTGCATAGCTATGATCCAATCAGGATCAGGTAGGGCTTCTTCTATAGTTTTGGGTTCAATTTTTGATATCATAGCTATTTGACTAAGGTTTCTATAGGAGGATCGAGTCCTGACTCCTAGAGTTGGATCACCCACAATTTGATCGGTTGGGTGACTAAGTCTGGGTTTCTTGGTTCTTCTAGAACTTGGTTCAACCTCAAGTCTGGCTGGTCAGTTTGGTTCAGTAATTGATTCGACTCTTTGGGCTGGTTCATTTGTTGGTTCGATACTCGGTTCAGATGACTCATTAATTGGTTCAATAGTTAGTTCGTTTAAGGGGTCAATTAAAGGTTCAATAGTTTGTTCATTATTTTCTTGGTCAGAATTCGATGAAGTTAGGTCTGGATTATTAGATGTTGAATTGTTTTCTTCATCAAATATTAAGTTTGTTGTCTCTTCAATTTTCTTAGTTTGTTTGTTGTAGACTCTATAGGCTCTACTAGTGGTTGAGTATCCTAGGAAGATACCTGGGTTTGACTTGGACTGAAATTTTCCTAAATAGTCTTTGGTGTTTAGGATATGAACTTTGCATCCAAAGACCCTTAGGTAGTGTAGATTTGGGAGTCTATGGTAGTACAGTTCATAGGGTGTTTTGTTGTGTCGCTTGTTAATCAAAACCCTATTTAGTTTGTAACATGCTGTACTAATCGCTTCTGCCCAAAATTGGTTTGCTAAGTTAAATTCGTTGAGCATAGCCCTAGCGGCTTCCTGTAATGTTCTATTTCTTCTTTCGACTATCCCATTTAGTTGGGGGGTTCTAGGACATGAGAATTCATGTAAATACCCATTGACCTTACAAAACTCCTCAAACCGTTGATTTTCAAATTCTCCCCCGTGGTCACTCCTAAGTCTTTTAATTTTAGTATCATTTTGATTTTCAATCAATTTACAGAAATCATTAAATAGTTTTAAGGTTTCATCTTTGATTTTTAGAAACCTAACCCAGGTAAACCTAGAATAATCATCAACTATTACTAAGCAGTATCGGTTCCCGCTTAGTGACTTGGCTCCATGTGAATCAAATAGGTCAAGGTGCAGGAGCTCAAGTGTGGTTTGAGTTAGGTTAGATTGGATTAGTTTGTGATTAGATTTGGTTTGTTTACCTTGATTACATGATTCACATATTAGGTTTTCATTGTTTTTAATTTTGGGGATTCCTTTAATTAGGCCAAGTTGGGTGACTTTTGAGATAGTCCTCAGATTAGTGTGACCTAGTCTCCTATGCCAGAGGTTCGATTGTTCTAGCTGAGTTAACATACATTAGGGTACTGAGGGAAGGTTTATAGTGTATACATTATTTTTCCTAGTGCCCTTAAGTATGATTTCTGAGTCTTGCACATTTCTAATTAGGCAGTTAGAATTGTTGAAGGTGACTATATAACCAGAATCACATAACTGACTTATGCTAAGCAAGTTAAACTTAAAGTTTTCAACCAAAAGAACTTTCTTAATAATAAAGTTAGTTTTGAGCTCAATATTACCTGACCCAATTACCTTGAGTGTAGTATTGTTACCAAATGCCACTGAGCCTAGGTTCTTGAACTTGAGTTTGGTGAACTTCAATTTATCTCCAGTCATGTGTCTGGAGCAACCGCTATCCAACATCCATTGGTCCAAATCTTTATGTTCCTACACATAAAGAGTTTTATTGATTTGGATCTAATTAGAGTCAGGAATAGCTTAAATTGAGTTTCACTGCCTAGTCTGTCTCACCCAAATCTAGGGTTTTCAATCACGTTAGCCTTATAGGTTGTGTGAGACAGGTTTTGATAATTATTTTGAAAAATTATTATTTATTTTGAAAACATTAAATTAATTTTTGAAAACAGTTAGGTTTTATTTTGAAAGTAAATGTTTGAATCTAAGCTTAACTGAAAATTGTGTTAGATTTGAATTTGACAAAAAGTAATTTGAATTTGAAATTCAAAAATTGGCTTCCAGGTCTTGGCGAGGCACTAGGCCTTCTTTGGTCGTAGCCTTATTGGATCATCAACCCTTTCCTTGACAAAGCCGTTTAATGAAATTTCATTTTCAAAATTAATTTTTGAAAAAGTTCTGGTCTAACTAGTTTGGATTTTGGATCGGTAGCTTCGGCTAGTTTCACCAGTCTAAAGAGATCAAGTAAACTTAATCTTATTAGAATTGGTTTCCCTAACATACTATCATCTCACCTCTACCCAATACTATGTTTTCAAGTTCCAGTTAAGTTTGTTCAGTCCTTATACTAACCATTTCTAATTTTAAGCATGGTAAATTACAGAAATTAAACAAACAATCAAGCAATCATATTGCAAGCAAATATTAATGTTTATATAACAATAAATATAGTTTTCAGTTTGGCTCCCCCTGGACTAAAGCCACGGTAATGATTAGGCAAGATGTGAATCTTGTCCTTGGGGATCCAATACTGATTTGATCCAGTCGGTTTGTTCAGGCACAATTTGGGTACCCATGCCTGAATTTTACCTCTGGACTGATTCAGTACAGCAAGGTAAGATCTTTGTCGGGATTTGGTTCTATAGCCAAGTCCGGATCGATTTAGAACGGACTTCTGTTTTCCAAGAATCATGTCTAGACCCTTGGAACCAGAGGTAAATCGTTCTAAAGCTGATCTAAGATCCTTAACCTGAGTTTTCAGGGAGGAGTTCTCTTTCTCAAGTTTTTCAACTTGAGTAGGAGTTCCTTCTTGAACTTTCTCGGTTGAGGGTTTAGAGTCAGCTCCCTCTTTCAGGAGTTTTACTTCCTGTCGGAGGGATTCGACTCGGATTTTGGCTTTCGCCAAATCTCGAGAAAGATATGAAATTAAATCGTTTAATTGACTTCTATTGAAACCACTTACCTTGATTTCGCCATCCTCTGAGAAGGTCAGTTTGCCGTCGTCCTATTCTGATTCTGACTCGGTCTCGACTTCTTCTGAGGCGGTCAGGGCTAGTAGGTTTGACTGGGGTGCCTCTTCTTCTTCTTCTGAGGAAGATTCATCCCAGGTTGCTTGCAGTGCTTTCTTTCTCCTTGTCTTTTTGGTCTCTTTTAGGTTTGGACACTCCGTCTTGTAGTGGCCCTTCTTCTTGCACTCGTAGCAGGTTACTTTGGGCTTGTTTTTGTCCTTCGCGGGTTCAGCTGGTTCGTCCTTTCTTCGGCTGACTTTCCGTTTATTGACTTGGTTTTTCAATTTTTTATAGTAGCTTCGGGCCAGTCGGACCAGCTCAGATTGATCTCCTTCTTCATCTTCTGAGTCTAAGTCAGAGTTAGACTCGGGTTCAGGTTGAGGCTTTTTTTTTGTTGACCTTCCAGTTTTACCTGCAATGAAGGCAATTCCTTTCTCGACCATATTGGTGTTAGTCTGTTCATGTAGTTCTAATTCGGAAAATAATTCGTCTAATTTTATTTTGGAAAGATCCCTCGAAACCTTGTATGCATCTACCATAGATGCCCACAAGGTGTTCCTAGGGAAGGCTTTTAGAGCATACCTTATTAGGTCACGGTTTTCGACCTTGTGACCTATAGTGTGAAGACCGTTCATTAATTCTTGGATTCGTGCGTGGAGCTGGGCTGCTATTTCGTTGTCGGCCATCTTGATGGTGTATAATTTGTTCAGGAGCAGATCCCTTTTACTGATCCGAGTATCTGATGTTCCTTCGTGCAGCTCGATCAATTTTGCCCACAACTCCTTAGCACTGTTGAAGGGGCCTACCCGGTTCAGCACCTCTTTTGTCAATCCGCATTGGAGAGTCTGGGTCGCCTTTGCATCGGCTTCAATTTTGCGCTTCAGGGCGTTGTCCCATTCTGAGTAGGTCTGCGGTACTCCTTCGGCATTTTTGGGGATCTCCAGTCCGGACTGGATGATGATCCACATGTCCACCTGAGTTTTCAGGTGGACCTCCATTCGACTTTTCCAGTAAGAAAAGTCTTCTCCACTGAAAAGTGGAGGTCTGGCGGTGCTAAATCCTTCTTGCATGGCCATTTAGTCTGAAAAAAATAACTAACAAAAAGAATTTCCAAGACTTGGTCTTGGATTAGTAGTGCGGGATAAGTAAAATAAAATATCGAGGGGTGTTGCACCAACCTCGACTATCGATAAAATTCGAACGAAAAATTTAGTAGAAATTAAAAAAAGTAAAAATCCGAAAAAAAATTTCAAACTGGTGGTTGCACCAGGTTTGAACTTCCCCGCTCTGATACCACTTGTTGGATCGAGAAAACCGATAGAGGGGGGGTGAATATCGGAAATCGTTCGGATTTGAGAAAGAGTAATTGCACAGCGGAAGATTTAAAACAAAACACGAACACAGGGATTTTACTTGGTTCGGAGCCTGGGTCGACTCCTACTCCAAGGCCCACGGTCGTTGACCGTTTATTTTGGGCAATTCTATATGAGGCGCAATAAAGGTTTACAAATTGATTTACAAATATAGCACAGTAAACTTAACAATTAACAGAAGCTCTTCTTTTACCGACGTCCGATGGAGATGGTCATTTTCGGAGCAGCGGGACGTCGTCGGCTCGAGTTGGGAGGCTTTCGGAGCGAGGCGCGAGAGCTGAAGAGCGTAGAAGCGTTGGTTCGATGTTCTTGTTGAAAGCCTGGGCGTTGGGTGCTATTTATAGCACCTCGGGGCGCCCTGGACGTCGGGGGCGCCCCCCCCCACGTGTCAAGCAATCCGAGCTTTGCTCGGTCAAACTCAATCCCTCTCGAATAGGGATGAGTCTTGACACTGGGGGCGCCCTGCTTGACTCCTTCAACGTGGGCTTCTCAGCTGCATAAGTGTAATCGGCTTCGCTGGCATAGGCGCGGGGCGCCTTGGCTGCTGGGAGCGCCCTGGGCGCTGAGGGCGCCCTGGCTGCTGGGGGCGCCCTGGCTGCTGAGGGCGCCCCGGCCAATAGTCAGCCGAAGCTCCTTTTTGCTTCATTTATTTCATGTTCACCTTAGGGGTGCCCTGGACACTCAGGGCGCCCTACTCAGCTGCTGCCTCACTCCTTTGAGGTTCTCTGAGCTGCAGACACTCGTTCCTTTGGTCCTGCATCCAGGGTTAGTCCGAAAACAACATAAAGCAGTAAGTTGTTAGTTTCATACAGCCTTAGTTGTCTTGGTTCTGACTTTGGGCCTCCAAAATGGAGCCCTAGGTCGAACCGACGCCTACTGTTCCCTCGACGGGGAACACGTCCTCACCTACTCCTCTCGGGAGAATTTACCTGATGCCAACCGTTCCTCTGGTTGGACTTTTGCCTCGCGGTCCTTCGCCAGGTCTTGGATATCGAGCTGTCCTTCGCCCGGTGCCTAGCAGTCCTTCGCTAGGTCTTGATTCCCAAGCCGTCCTTTGCCTGGAGCCTAGCAGTCCTTCGCTAGGGCTTGGATACCGAGCTGTCCTTCGCTCGGTGCCTAGCAGTCCTTCGCTAGGGCTTTACTCTGCACACTAGAGTGACATGTTAGACAACAAGTGAGACTTAACTTTTGAACTCTGTTGCCATTATCAAAACACAGGTTTGACTTTGGTGCTTTCTGCACCAATAGTATCATCCGAAATGCACCCAATCCTTACCTCAATTGGACACCGACCGAGAAGCTCCAGTCAGATCTGATGGATCAACCATCTCCAGAGGAATCCCTACTCAGATTGTCTCCTCCGGCATTGGCTTCTTCTCTCCCTTTTCCACCGAGCACAACATCAGAATAGAACGTTAGCTTCAACTCAGCTATGTTCGGGTACAACAAGTAGATCCACAAGATTCTGGAAGAAGGATGATACCTTATGATTTCTCCAGCAACAGTTCACTACTCCACCAATGATCCACAGCGAAGAGGTCAAAGTGGAATCAGAGAGATAGGCGATGAAGAGACCGTAGTGGTGAACGCGTAAGCTCTCCGACTCACAACAGCAGCGATCAAAAGGAACAGATGGGAATCACCAGTGTTGGTTGCTAAATTAGCCTCCGCTGCTTGCGTCGAAGAGATCTCATGAGGGGAATACGAAAAGGGCGGCGCTAGCGGTGGCTTACCATGCTCTCAGTGACGCAATAGGGAAGAGAGATGGTGCTCCTCGATTCCCCGACGATCCGAAATAGGAAGGGAGGTCGAGCATAGATGTGGAGAAGGAGAGGACAGGTGGTTGCGGCGGTGGTTTGCAAAGGAATGGGAGAAGAAGAGGCATGGCTGCGGTTAGGGCTCGCGATCGACCGTCGGTGACTCCGATCGACCAGAGGATAACGTCGCCGGTGTGTGGCTGCGGGCGAAGAAAACGGAAGGAGGAAGGCGTCGGGCCTTGGCTGCGAGTTAGGGCACGCAGAATGGGAGAAGTGGAGTATTCATAAGGGGGTGGCTTTTTGCAGAAAAGCCCCTCAATTCTCCGGAATCCAAACATTACTCTTAGGGTAAGATTTTAACAGTTTACCCCTCTAAATTTATATAATACACCTCAAGTCTCTATGGTCAAATAGTTTATCAGCTTAACCCCTTAACTTTAGGTAAATTTACAAAAGCCAACTTATTTGAGGTTTTCTTTCATGAAACCCTTGATAAGTTTTAAGTTTTTACAATAAAGCCCCTTGGGCTCCTCTCGTAGGTTCGGAAACCCTAGACTCTATTCGAAAAAATCTCAAAAATTTTCTGGTCCGGATTTTTGAATCACTGTATTTTACATTCTCCCCCTCTAATAAAAATTTGGTCCCCAAATTTCATCATTCCTCATACGGCACACTCTAGCAGCTAAACATGTCTGTACTCATCATGAGTAACCACTTCGTCTGATACCCTAAGGTTGCACTGCTACGGAGCAACTGGAGTTACCAATCCAGAGGTTATTATCCGATAACCAGGTACATCGGAATAACCATTCAGTCATTACAACTATCCAGGGCATTCAATCCCAAGATTACTCACGCCAAGTCTATACTTCGATCCTCAAATGTAAAACGTGAAATCCATGAGTATCACCAAGTATCTCCAAGTCAATAACATCCTCCAAAACATCACAAGTTGTATATATGTATATATATATCCCCCAATAAACCATCAGAAGATAACATATAATTTAGAGATTATGCCAATATGTCCCACCATATGCTGCTATCAATAACAAACTTCCTAAATATCAACCACCGAAAGATCATTTATCCATCCAATGATCCATCAAAGAGCTACAAATCCGATAGGATCATATTCACAAATAGAATCCTTAAAATACATCATAACATAGAAATTCATCAATCTCAATCCATCTCTCAACACCAACAAGAAAGTCCACGGTGAAACCAACCTTATCATCCCGTGAACTAATAGATCCACGATGAGGGTATAATAACCGAAAACCAGTAGTCATCTTTGACCTCCTGATTCATGTTTTTTATGTAGCGACACGACCCCTAGCTCCATCAAGCGGCTCTCTAAGTCGTGCCCTACGGTCTTCCCACTCCCGGCAGTGGATTTTTGCCTTTCCCAGATTCGAACCTTAGACCTCCAGGACAAGTACTAAAGTTCCTTGAATCTGGTAGCCAAGTGAGCGCGCTCACTTGGCCACCAGATTCAAGGAACTTTAGTACTTGTCCTGGAGGTCTAAGGTTCGAATCTGGGGAAGGCAAAAATCCACTACCGGGAGTGGGAAGACCATAGGCACGGCTTAGAGAGCCGCCTGATGTGTGTCGCTACATAAAAAGGCACCATTTTATTGTAACGACCCAGCCCGTCGACCCGACCCCTCGGCCCCTTGGGCGGTCAAATTCCATTTTTTTGGCGATAAGTACGACATGCATATTTAAAATAGGGTCATAATTAATAAAAGGCACAATAAAACCCCTTATGAACTATATTATTATAGATTGCTTAACCTACACTACCTAAGGGTCTTTGGGTGCAAAGTCCATATCTTGAACACTAAGGACTACCTAGGTAAGTTCCAATCTAAGTCAACCCCAGGGATCTTCTTAAGATATTCAACAACTAGTAGAGCCTATAGGGTTTATAATAAACAAACCCACAAAATTGAAGAAACTACTAATTTAATTTTTGATAATTCGGCAATTTGCCAAAGGGCGTACCTAAGAATTGGAAATTACCAATTCGCGTACCATGGTTTCTATTTTACCAAAGGGCGCAGGCCTTTAAGTGAACTTCCTATTATACCCCTCCTGCCACAAATACCTTTTTCGATTCACATTTTCGAGACATCTGAACCACTTTTACAGTAAAGTAATAATTTGTGATTCGGATGGCCAGGTAATCGAAATTTTCTCAGCCTATATATATATTACTACCTTGCACAAGTTGAATCATCACGACGGTACGTATATATTTTGACCTTGCATAACTCAATTCATCACCAAGGCAGCTAAGGAAGATAGGTGTTGAAGGAGAAAAAGCAAGCAACAGATTGGTAACAAATACAAATAGTAATGTACGTATGATTGTCATCTTTGATATAGGATCAGACCTAGTTTTATACTTATTAACTCTTTCTACAATTTTTATGTTTGGAGGAGTCTAAGGGTGATATGCATTACATAATAAGGGCTCTCTGAAATTTGTTAAAGTTAAGATAAATAAATGCTTGACCATATCAGGTCCTAGGAGGGCGTGAAATTAATGGATTTCAGTCCCTAGGAGTGCATGATATCATTAGATTTCAGACCCTAAGAGGGACTGAAATATGTTATTTTCAGGCACTGGGAGGACCTGAAATAAAAGGAAATCAGGTCCTCTCAGGGCCTGAAATGAAAAGATTTCAGGCCCTCACAGGGCCTGAAATCATTATATTTCAGGCCCTGTGAGGGCCTAAAATATAATGATTTCAGGCCCTCAGGCATTCCTAGGTTCTTCATTATGATTTTCAAAGTTTGTAAAATGTAATTGTAATTTATTTTTCAAGGATGATAATGTTGTTGACGAAATTCTATCCGAGATATAGAATACTCTTGATGATAATGCTATCACGGGGAATGGATCAGAAATTAGAAGGAATTTGACAATTGATCTAAACGAAGAAGCAACTAATCTAGAAGATGAGAGTTTAAATTCTTCTACAAGAGTTGTTGAATTCTTTGAGCCAACCTAGAGTGAGGAAGGAATTGAAATCCGGAATGCAGATGAATTAGAACTCATTACAAGTGTACTAGAATTCCAAGCCGATGATATGCAGATTAAGCAATATGAATTCCCCCCAGATCAGTATAGTGACTTAGAGGAGGAGTTTCCATTAGCTGAAGATCCTTATATTTTGAATTCGTGATTGCTTGCTAGGCTAATTAGAGAGGTAGAGGCAAGAGATGGGCATGAATTTTTTGTGGGGTAGATATTTCCATCTAGAGAAGAATTCAAGAATGCACTTGTCAAACATGACATAGTTAAGCATATGAGATATAACCCAGTTGACACCCGAAAAATAGAGTTAAAGTAGTATGCTTCAACCAACCATGTACATGGAGAGTAGTAGTAAGGGGGGAAGTAGAGTTCACTGTTATAAAATATATAAAGGAACACCAATGTGGAACTGTTAGGGAAAGTGTTGATCATCATGCATGCTCTTCATCATTTGTTGCTTCTTTTGTTGAAGAGCAATTTCTTCATAATGAACAATACAAACCAAGAATGATTATATCAGATATTAAAGCTAGATTTGGAGTGACCATATCATACAAAAAGCATACATAGCTAGGGAGAAAGCATTGAAAAAGGTTGTTGGAGATTATGATGAGGCTTACAGAGATTTTCCATAATATCTGCGTGAGTTAAGAGTTAGAGATCCTGAAACGTATGTGGCACTATGCAGGAATGGTGACAATCAGTTCCAGCGGTGTTTTTGGGCTTTTGGTGCTTGTCGAAGGGTGTTTAGGTCTTATTTGCGTAGACTTATCGGAATTGATGCCACACACCTAAGAGGAAAGTATCCGGGAGTAATGTTGATTGCAACGACGATTGATGGTAATGACAATGTTCTCCCAGTTGCCTTCGCAATAGCTGAAGTTGAATGTGGGTCTGCATGGGAGTAGTTTTTGGAGCATACAAAGAGGTTCTTTGCTGTCGATGATCACTCAATCACCATAGTATCAGATAGACATCGGGGCATTATATCAGCAGTTAGAAAAGTCTACACAAACGCGCATCATGCCTTTTGTTGCCACCACATGTGTTGTAATATGGTAACTGATACTGGAAGTAGAGTTGCTGTAGGTTTATTTTGGGCAGCAGCACGAGCCAACACAACACTCCAATATGATATGATAATGCAGACAATGCTTGAAAAACATCCAGTTGCCCATAAGTGGCTTCAGAACATTGACCCTAAAAGGTGGGCAAATGCACACTTTACAGGGAGAAGGTACAGAATGCTTATCACGAATTGTGTGGAGAGCTTAAATGCTTTGTTCAAGTTTACACGTGAGCTTCCCATAAACAAGTTAATTGATAATACAAGAAAAAAAGTTGCTCAATGGTTCTATAACCGTCGAGAGAAAGTCTCCAAATGGCATGTTGCTTTAACACCTTATGCTACAAAAGAAATGGATTCAAGGAGAGAGAAAGAAAGAGCTTATAAGGTTCACCCTTACTCTCAATCAGAAATGGAAGTAGAAACATGGGGCACATCATACATTGTTGATTTGCAAAAAAAGTTTTATCATTGTGGGGAATTTCAAATTTCAGGACTTCCTTGATCACATGCTATTGCCGTAATCATTCACAGGAACATGGATACACTCTCATATTGTAAGCATTATTTTTATTCTGAAACTTGGAAGTGGGTTTACATGGATCGTATTTTCCCTTGTAGAAGCAAGCAGTTTTGGCCTACTGGAGTAAACGATATTACAGTTCTATGTCCCCGTAGCCTTGTGCAGCCTGGTAGACGAAAGAAGGCATGGATTGAGTCCAGACACAATGGCAAGGTGAAACTAAAATGCAGCCGGTGCAAACAACTTGGTCATAATAAAAGGACATGTAGAATGCCGCCACCCCTAAGGTCTTGAGTTAATTGGTATATGTAGTGACCCAATATTCTGATTGAAGTGTATATTTTGTATGGAGGAGAACTGAATGTATATATTTTGTATATTGTACAGTCATAGTATTGTCAAAAAAACTAGTTGTTGTTAATGTTGTGACTTGAAGAAGTATTTCAATATTATGATACATTTCTTCTTGTGTAATTTTATGTAAGCAGAAAAGATCAGTTGTGAAGTCCTCTGATTTTTAAACCCACAATAATGTTATTTCTGGTCTTGAAGTCCTGAAGTTCTATGGTTTGTGAATATCTGTCATTTGAGGCCCTCTGTTAGTTTGCTTTGTTGATTCATTGTTTTGTGCCAACTGATATTGTATTAACACGTAATTGATAATCATTAGGACTATGTTTGGAGACCAAAAATACCATCTCCTAGCTAGTTAAACTCTAACTACTGGTAATGAGTTTTGAGAAATCAAAATATCATAGGTCCATGATACAAACCTCCTACTGTGCCAAATTCTGAAAATATGAGGTAATGATGTGGATGGAATTAAATTGTGGTATGCAATGTCTATTTAGGTACTCTCCTTCTTGTTTCATATTAAAAATATTTTCACAACATGTATATTTATATAAAATATTTAATCATTCTTTTATTGAATTATTTGCAATCTGAAATGAGATTATTGTTTTAGGCCCTGCGTGGGCCTGAACATTATTGTTTCAGGCCCAGCTTGGGCCTGAAATAATCTCATTTCAGACCCAGCATGGGCTGTGAATTCAAATTAGGGTAGAGGAAAAGTAAGGTTCAATATTACTTATAGTATCGACAAGAGGACAGATTATAGATTAGAGATTACACAAAAACAAGGATCAAAAGCAATGCTCTATTGGAGTTTAAAAATGGTTTACATACATTATAACTACAAACATATATTGTTTGTCATTACACTTACATTATACAGCTGAATCATTTTGTTTCAGGCCCTGAGTGGGTTTCCTAAAATGCTTTTGTTTCAGGCCCACCGTGGTCCTGAATTCAAATGAGTCCAGCAAAAGCAAGGTTCAATATTACTGATGGGTTCGACAACAATTACATATTGCAGATTATATATGAGACAAAAAAAATGATCGAAAACAAACATTCATTGATTTGAAAAGGAGTACATAGATTGTATGATTACAAATATACAATGTTTGTCATCACAATTACATATGCATAGTATCAACGAAACAATATTTACAGATTTAGCTTCCAGAACTTGTCTCTCATTATTTTATATCCCACCTGAAATCGATAATTTTTCATTTACTTTTGGCTAAAATCTGTCGATCTTTGAAAGACCAAACTTTCAGCATACCGCATAATAAAAAAAGCACAATCCAACCTGAAAAACCAATATTCACATTGTTGTCATCTTATAAATCCAACCATGAAATCAATTGTTATTTTTAACAAAAATAAACATCCTCTTACGATCTGCTTTGGGTGGGTCCTTCTACAATAATTTTATTAAACTCTGTCTCAGCTATGGAAGGCAATCCTTTATTCCATATCTTGTAATATGACCAGTTCAAATTTTTGAAAAACGCCACCTACACAGATATTACATTAGTAATAATTATATTGATCTGAAACTTTTCTAGAGGTATATATATGAAATAGAAAACTTACAGTTTTTTCAAATTTGGCAGTGTACCCTTCTGTGGCACCGAGAGAATTATAATGATGGATACTACCTTCCTTGAGGTCAATAATCATTAAATGCCAATGATCATCTGCATTATTTAGAGGACAGATGATATATCCAATTGGTTTATCCGTATCAGTAGCAATAGTTTGTTCAAATGCCTGAGTGTGAATCACCTCAAAAAGTTCCTATGTTTATTAAAAAGGAAGTGTCAATGGACTAAATCATAGAAAAAAACAACAAAACAAGTAGCTAATTGACTTACATCAAACCCCACCCCACATAATATGGAGGGCTGGTATGGTGAGTTACATGTTTTTGCTTCATTTACAAGAATTGTCCAGTATGTATTTATGCAATCCCCGGTGTGTAGTCATTCCAATCAAATATTGTCAAAAATGACTGCATATCTAATGAAAAGGTCTCATTGGACCATACTGGATTCAACTCATACCTACATGCAAATAAGAAAAGCAACTTAATAACAATGTGAATGATTAAATTTTATTAATGAATGTCAATAATCATCATTGTTTTACAATATTTTTCCAAACACAATAGCAACTAACTCACTTTAATTTACTAAGCTTTAATAATGTTTCAGCAATCTCTGCATCTTTATTCTTCTTTAAAAATGCCCTGGAATTCTTCAAGATTTTGCTTTTCACCTTTTGAAATTCTTTATCTTTAGCTGTCTGTTGTTCAGATATGTTTGTTTGGGCGGAGGTCGCTTTTGCGTTGTAATATCTGACATTGATGGGGCAGGAGCCTTGTCATCTTCATCATCATCCTCATCCTCATCCTGAACAACTTATTTGCCCTTGCCTTTGGCCTGGTAGTCTTGTCTGACCTGAGTTATTTTCCTTTTTTTGGCAAGTGGCTCACCTTCATCTGACCCTTTGCTTTCTAATTGTTAATGCAGCTTCTTGAGTCTTTGGTTAGCCTGAAGTATAATCGTCTCTCTTACAGCTATCATTTTTTTATTTTGCTCATCTTGTTCTTTAAGCTGCAAATCTTTGTCACCAATTATTTTATCCTTTTCAACAATGATGTCATCTTTTTGTTTCAGCTGGGACTCCTTCTCTGCAATTATTGTTTCTTTCTGAGCAATAATTTGATCCTTGGCACTGATGGCTGTTATCGTCTCACTTTTGCCTTCCTCCAAACTTTTAAGTGCTATATTTAATTGTTGTTGTAAGATCTCAATTTGTTCTTGTTTTTGTATACATGGATTGCAGGCTTCCATTTGTAAGGCCTGTAGGCTTCCTTGTGCTACCTGGCTTCCTTCTGGTGTCTGCTGTAATACCTCACAGTGTACCTCAAGTGGTTGAGTTGGAGGAGAGTAGTCAGGAATCAAATCATGCTCTATATCAAATGGAATTAAATCAACAATAATTAAATTTGTGGCCACACGGTCTATCATCCTCTTGATACTCTCAACATGGGCTTTAGGTCAAGTCCAGCGAAGTATTCTTGGCAATCTATGAGGATGTTCAGGAGCAACAATACTAATATGTTCAGTAACCATACCTGCAACATCATTATAATCAGTAAATAATATCCATCATCAAATTATATGAGCAGGTATATGTACTCTAACTTACAGCCAAAATATTTGGAAATCTCTTAAGCAAGGGAGCCTTGGCCGGTTGGGTTGAATCACCTAAATGTGGTCTATGCCTCAATGTCACCTCCTTTCCAATGGCTCCCAACTGAGGAGCCATGAAATTGTACACGGCATTGCACCAATTATAGTTTGGTAGATTGTCAAAATCATCTACGCAATCAATAAGTGATAGGTCAGGAATGGCAAGTATGCTGCTAGTACCACAAAATAGCACTGTACAAAAAAATAGAGTATATACAATTGATAGTACAGCTTGTCATTGGATGTAGACTTTATTAGCAATTTCTCCAAATGCCGTGAAGAACAACTGGAATCTTGAAAATACTCCTTGTATAGTGGGCTGGAGGCCTCATTCAAATCAAGTTGGACTATCTCCCCATGGTCAGGTAGCCCTAGAATAAGTGATATATCAACCTTTGTGAAATTGAGTTTTTTCCCATGGAATACAAAGCTCTGTTCTTCTTCATCCCAATTATCAAACATGTTCTGAACCTGGGGTCTTACACAAGAACTAGTAGGAAGGTCGAGGACCAAAGAAAAGGGTGTTTCTCGAAGCAACTGTTCTTGTGCTGGTGTGGGTGGAACAGAATCAATAAAATTTTTGAAATGGCAAAGGCTACTTTTCCAGTTCATTCGTTTACTTCGACCTCTGCTGGCAAAACTTGTATACTCGGTAGGCAATTTGATTTTTCGTTGTGTCTGTTGATGCAGTCTGACCCTGATTGTTGTTTTGGTGTTGACATCGATTTTAGTTTGGGTTGATGACTATCATTACCGTTAAGTCCTGATCAGGGATTAGGCATGTTATGGAAAATCCTAGCTTGGAGGGCTAGGTGTTGGAAAATCCTAACCTGGAGGGTTAGGCGTGGAAAATCCTAGCTTGGAGGGCTAGGTGTTGAAAAGTCCTAATTCGGAAGGGTTGGGTGCAAAGTCCTAGCTTGGAGGGCTAGGTGAAAAGTCCTAACTTGGAGGGTTAGGTGAAAAGTCCCAACTTGGAGGGTTAGGTGAAAAAGTCCTGGCTTGGAGGGTCAGGTCCTAGCTTGGAAGGCTAGGTGTGGAAAATTCCTAATTCGGAAGGTTGGGTGAAAAGTCCTAGCTTGGAGGGTTAGGTGAAAAGTCCTAACTTGGAGGGTTAGGTGAAAAGTCCCAACTGGAGGGTTAGATGAAAAATCCTAGCTTGGAGGGTCAGGTCCTAGCTTGGAGGGCTAGGTTGGATGAAACCCTAGCTTGGAGGGCTAGGTTGGAGCCCCTGGATCGGTCTGGTGACCGATCAGGGAGTTGGCACGGTGCTCCTTCGTGGATCAGTCTGGTGACTGATCCAGCGATGACTGATCGGTCTGATGACCGATCAGGGAGTATGCGTTTCACCAACTGCTTGGCTCCTGATCGGTCGGGTGACCGATCAGGGAGCACACAGTGAGGTTGAGTTCCCCTGCTGATCTACTCCTGATCGGTCTGGTGACCGATCTGGATCACTGTGCAGATCGTTCTGGAGAACGATCAAGCGTCGTGAGTTCCTCACTATGATCGATCAGGACGGAGCCTGATCGGTCTGGTCATGACCTGATCGGTCTGGTGACCGATCAGGAGGGTTGGACTGCGAAGCTCAGAAATCGCCCGGCAAAGGGGTGGATCGGTCTGGTGATCGATCCAGAACCTGGGATCGGTCTGGTGATCGGTCCAGGAGGGTCCCAAAGAAATCGCGATTTCTGATTGAACGTTGGGGACCGATCAGGATGGAGCCTGATCGGTCTGAACCCAACCTGATCGGTCTGGTGACCGATCAGAAGGCCCTCTGATCGGTCCGGTGACCGATCACTTTAATTCAAAATGCACTGTCAGATGCTCTGATCGCGTCTGAACGTATCCGATTCTCTGTGCTTAATCTCTGAGGCTTGATTTTCTATTTTATATACTGCTCTAATGGTTTGATTAAGCTGCAGGTGACAGGGAAGGATTCAAATACTCAATGAGAGTCAATGGAGGCCTTTCCTTGGAGCAGGTTTGTCCATTTGCCATCTCAGGTTGCAACGGCTGGAGCTGCAGACTAGAGCTGCTGACTGGAGCTTGGGTGAGGGAAGCTCAGGGAGTCCAGGGAGAGCTCAGTTGTAGCTGGCGTTGGCAGGTAAGCAGTTGGAGGCTGCAGTGAGATGGTGTCACCTGGTGCTTAGTGGAGAAACAAAAGGGCGTAGAGGAGAAGAGAAGAAAAAGTGTTCGTTGAAGCAACTTTTGGCTTGAGTTCTTGCTGTGCGTTTGTGTTCTCCACACTTTACTTGTGCGTTCTGAAGTTCCATCATCTTGAGCAAGCAACTGCAATCAGTGAAGCAACCATCTCTTACTTGAGCGCTTGGAGGAAGGAACAAGAGGCTTTGAGTCCAACAGCGAGAAGACACGAAGAAAGGGTTCTTGCGTGAGATCGTCGCTGGGTGGAGCTTGGGAGAAGCTTGCTGTGTTCTTGTCTGTGCTAAGTGCTAAGTAAGATCTTTCTTATGTTTCATTGTGCTTAAAACTATATCTTTGATTAAAATGCTGTGGAGAGGTTACTCCACCGAGAAGGAGGTTGCTTCCTATCCGAATTTTCCGGGGCTTGATCTGCCGACGATCAAGGGATCGCCCACTGATAAGTACCATTTTGTTGATTATTTTAATTGCTAAAATCCATGTTTGACCCATGTTTTACTTGCTTAATTGTGATTTTACCCTAGGTTTTAGAACTTCCTTTTATTTTGGACTTGATTGCAAATTTACACATATTTGGATTATTTGGCTACTAAATTTTTGATCTATTTTTGTAGGCATGAAAGATTCATGGACCTAGGGCATATTGGGTCAAACTTGAGTCGGAAGTGACCCGGATCGAGTTATCAAGCTTAGGATTAATCCGGGTCGTCCGATTCAAAAGCGGCTAGATCTGAGCCATCCGGGACCATCTGAAGCAATCCGAGCTAGGGTTAGGGTTGATCAAGCATTATGATCAAGATCTGAAGGTTTCATCCCAATCAGAGCTCAATCAACTGTTGGATCAAGCTCGGAGGGCTCTAGATCGTCCATTCAAAGATTAGGTTGATCTGAACCATCCGTTGCACATCTGGAGGATCCGAACTACCACGAGGCAGATCCTGACCCCTGATCAACATCCTCAAAGTTTGGCTCAAATCAGAGCAAGATCGGCCGTTGGATTCATCCAAATCAATCAGGGTCGTCCATTGATAAGTATTTAATCAAACTTCACCCAGCCTTTCTTCCTCGTCGCGTCTTCACTGTTCTTCGTGTTCTTCAGCCGTTTTTCATCAGTTTCTTCAAGTTCTTCATCCAAGAAGGCGTGACCCCTCAATTTCTCCATTTGATCATCATCTGAATCCTTGGAAGACAGTTTCGATCGAGATTTCAGCTCAAATTTCATCCAGACAGAGGTGTTTGAGGGTTTCGGCATTCTCTATGGTCTGAGAACTGAAATCTCAGCTACAACTCATTTCCGACCATCTGAGCCACTTGTAGGGGTTCTCAGGTGAGCTCAGGTCTTCTCCAAATCATCATCGCAACTCATGAAGCTGAGATCGAAGGGTTCGGATCGAAATTCTTCCAGCTGATGCAGTTTGAGCAGAGTTCATCAATCCAAGCTGCGCTCCACTGATTTGCTAAGCTTAGGGGTTCTAGGCCAGCCTTTGCGTGACGAACAAAGAGATTTTGAGCTTAGGGAGGATTGAGGCTTAGTTATTTAGCTAATTTCAGTTGTTTATAGCTGTAATTTCCATTACTGCTTTAGTTTCGTTTCTGTCTTGGTTTCAGATTGGTTAACTTCGTTTACTGCATTGTTACAGATTAAATTAGGGTTCAATCTTCAAGTTAAGTAGTTTAGGAACCTGTTTAGTGAACATTTGGTTTCAATTTCAGTTGATTTCCTATTCTAGTTTTTGCGTATCAGCTGTAGATTTCGTATCAGCCTGTTTTGCACATTTCTGTTCAATCCGAAAATTTCAGTTTGTTTCCAACTGGATTCTTATTTAGTTTATTCCCTACAATTGAAGACAACATTTAGTTTACTAATTCAATTGATTTGAGTTGTTTAGCAATTTGATTTTATTTCTGCAATTTCGGTTCAGCTTGTTGCATCGAATTCTATTTCTGCAACTTGAATTCCAATTCTGCTAACTTTATCTCTGCATATCCTCAGTTTCATTTCTGAAGTTGTATTAGTGAGGTTTTGCCTTTAGATTCCAGCTCTTGAACTCCTTGCTTGGTTCGATTTGGCATCCACGTGATTGCTGAAATTCTGCATACAGATTCTGAAATTCCTGCACATGCTGCGTATCATTTTGATAACCGTTTTTGTCATGTCACGATTTCAAATACAATTAAGATATCGAATTCCTCTAAACTAATGTAGCATAGAGTAACTTGAGTCGTCTCCCAACGAATGTAGTTGGTGCATGATAAATCTCATGATCGTATTTTATTGCTTTTGGATTTTTGATATCAAACTGGGGTTTGAGTTTGAACTTTAAGACTACGAAAAGACATAGCAAAGCAGGTATGAAATCTAGTCTAATTAAGGAAAAATAGTACAGGTATGGAAATCTAATTTAACCTAATTACAAATGCAGTAAAGAAAAGAACAACTAAAAATTAAGCATCAACAAAACTAACATGGAACAAATCCTACAGCATTTAAGAAATCTAGTCTAACCTAACTTAATTGCATGTAATGAAGACATATAACTAAAAGCAATAGGAAGAGCAACTCAGAACGAAACTTAAACAACTAAGAAACATCACAATTGAAACTAACTATTCTAAGAGGCATTTGATCGCACACATGATAGACATGTTAAAATTTACTTCAAGTAAGTGCAATTTGAAACTGGAAAGATCTGTCTAATACAAACATTTAACAATTATCACAAACATTCATCAATTGCGAACAATCCACATTTAAATCCAATTAAAACATGCAAATTAACTCAAGGATGCTATGCTGTGAGGGAAAAAACTGCTAAGAAGAACTGCTAAGAAGAGCTGCTGCGATGAAATGGCTGCTACTGTGTTGAAGCTGAGCTGATCCCCGGTTACTTCCAGTGACGGAACCCCCAATCATACAAGAAGAACAGGAGATGTGCCCGGAAGGTGGGATGTAGGAGCTGCCAATTGCGATTGCGAAGATTTGCTGCCGAAGTAGAAGAACTATGAGGGAAAACTCTGTTGCTAGAATTGGAAGAAGATGGACTGCTGTGAGGAAGAAGATCTGCTGAATTGAATTGAATTTGCTGAAAGGAAATCTCAACCACAAAGGATGCTGCGAAGGAAATCTAATGGGAAGAACTGGAAAGAAGATTAAACTGCTATGAAGACACTGCTAGGAAGTAAAAACATGCTGCCGGTAATGAAATTGCTGTGAAGAACTAAATTGAAGAACTGCTATCTGGAAAGTAAAGCCGCTGATGAAGAAGAAGAGCTGCGGCGGTGGAGTGGATGGTGAGATATCAGCTACGGAAGAAAATCTGATGGCTAACGGCGGTGGATGGCTGGCGTCTCTCCGAACCCCGAAAGAGAACCTTTACTCTCTTCTCTCCGAACCCCGAAAGAGAAGAGGTGGATGTGGATACCGGCCGGCGACAATGAAGGTGGATGTGGATCGCCGGCGGTGAAGGTGGAGATGAGTTGAGACAGGAACCACCTCGTCTCAATCGCCTCTCCCCGATCGCTCTCGCCTATGGAGAAGATGAAGTGCCGAGAGGATGCCCTAGCTTCTCTGCGCGATCCTTTTTGTTCGTCTCGGCTGCACGTGGTTCGGTTAGCCAAGTCACTCACAGATCAACCCAGCATTTGAGTTTCGGTTAACCCAGCATCTGAATTTGATCAGCCTCAGCCCTCTGGTTCGGCTCAGCCTTGGTTCAGCCAACTCAGCCAGTTGAGTTTGGTCAGCCTCAATCAACCCAGTTGAGTTCAGTCCAGCAGTCCGGTTCAGTCAGCCAAGCCAGAGCTTGGTTCAGCCCAGTTCCAGCCCTTGGTTCTGCTCAACTCAGCTCAGCAGTTGGGTTCAATCCAGACTTGGGTTCGGTCCAGTCAGCCAAGCCACAGGTCAGAAGAGAATTAGCAACGAACGGCTGAGATTGATTTGGCTTCATCCAATGGTCGGATCTCTTCAGATCTGAACCAAACTCCACAGATCCCAATCAATGGCCCTGATCTACCTATCCCCAGCTCGGATTGACCAGATCAGTGGCGGATGGTCCAGATCTTCCCTTTTCTCGAATCGATGGTCTAGAACATCTTGAGCTCGATCCAACGGTCAGATCATTTCTGATTTGGCTGAAATTTTCAGATCTTGATCTCTGGTCATGATTGATTCTATCTTGGACTCGGATCGACCAGAAGTTGACCAATGGCTCAGATCTAACCGTTCTCTGGAACGGACGACTCCTATTAATCCGATGCTTGATCCTTTTGATCTGGATCCAATCCTGACTCAAGTCTGACCCAATTTGATCTAGGTCCATGATCAATTGAAGCCTACAAAATGATATTCAAATTTAGTGCCAAAAATATCTCAAATATACAAAGATTAGAATTAAAAGCCAAAATGAAGGGAATACATGAAACCTAATAAAATTGCAAACTTAAGCATATAAAATGTAGATCAAACATGGATTTTAGAGCCGAAAATAATCAACAAAATGATGGTTATCAAACTCCCCCACACTTATTCTTGCACGTCTCGGGCAAGTAAACAAAACTAAAAGAAAATAACATATCTCCCAAACATTACATCCCCTATCAATACTTTAAGAAATAATAAAAGAAAGCTACTTAGGATCATCAAGTCTCAAGCATCCATGTATTTATGGTTCCAAATCTCACATAAGTCAAAAACATGGTAATTTCATCAACTTGAATGAACTAAGCATGACAAAAACCTCACAAGATGGATATATGCATTGATGCTCACAAAAATAATAGATCTGGAAGTGGAGTTCTCTCAAAACATTCATAACATTGCACTACCATATGCTTGCTTATCTTCTACTTCTCCACTACTATAACATAAGTACATAAATCAAGAGGATTTTTAATGAATAATAATGAAACCTAGTGCTACAAGAAAACAAGAATGGTAGATAACAAAGAAGATCATAGAGAGCATGAAAGAATATCAAAGAGAATATGAGAGCATTGGGGTAATTAACATGATATATACACTCAAACAATAGGCCAAAATAAATAACTCAATCAAACCTCCAACACTCAAAATTCTCCTTGCACATTCTCAATACAGTACACAACAACCACTTACAACTTCTCTCAAAATACATGTAATGATTCACAACATAACTCTTGAATTTCTCTAAACAATAATGTCAAAAGAGTATACATCAAGAAAATATTTCTTTTTGTTCATCACTAACAAAATCTCGAATACTTGAGGAATTTTTTTTTCACATTGAGAGATTTTTTTTCATTTTTTTTTCATTCTTTTCTCTTCTTTTTTCATTTTTTTTTTCATCTTTATTTTTTTCTATCTCTCTTTCTTTTCTTTTTTTTACATAGAGAGATTTTCCTTTTTTTTCACATAGGGAGATTTTTTTTTCACACAAGCATTCGTCCATATACACTTGTCTCCCCCCCCCCACTTAAAATTTGAGCGTCAAAATTTGACGGACCCAAAATAGACTGTCACGAATGTGGGTCTCAAATTTAAATATGAATATAAAAAACTGGAAATCCTTTTTGCAATCAAAATCTGAAAACGTAGTAAAGGGGCCACAGGTCATATTTTTCCTCGGGACTAGTTGATAGTTTGTGTGATTCAAGCTTGTATTTATGTGTCGTGATTGTTTTTGGGTTTCAAATAGAATTTGGGTTTGGTTTGCAATTTGGAAATGAACACGCAATGCAAAGAAATAAACTCAACTAAGAAAACTTAAGCTAAGTAATGTCCACTGAAAAACTCAACTAATCTGAAACTTAGTCAACCCATGCAAGCTTGCAAAAATTGGAGAACAAGTAAAACTGCTGCCAAGTGCAGAAATTCAAACAAGCAGTGTTCAACTGCGGGAATTACTCAAAATAACCGAATGCAAGTAAGCAGTTACCTATGCTAAAGATTCATTTGATATAAATGCAGAAATGATGACATGACTAATGTGTTTAAAAGAAAACTCGAATTCAAAAGCAAACTTAATGAAACTCAGCTAACATTGACAGTTTGTTGAAATCTCATTCGATACATAGTTCAGAAACAATGAACATGATACGCAGCTGGGAAGTTGGAACAACCTAAATGCATGACTGTATTGATCAATTCAGCTTGTAAAAATAGAGCTAACAATGGAGAAATTGCAGGGATGAACTGATAATTGCAGAATTTCATAAACTGCTTAACTAACCATCTAAGCAAAAGTGCAGAAAGGAAAAACAGGCTACAAATCACACTTCGATCACAGGCATCAGCAATCTAAATGTTATCTAAAATCCCAAGAATTTGAACTAAACACGAATTGAACTCAATTGAAGATGTTATCTAAAATCCCAAGAATTTGAACTAAACACGAATTGAACTCAATTGAAGCTGCAAAACTGAAATCCAAGTTGGCACGCATGAACAGAAATTCAGAAACGCTAACAGGAATTGGCACGCAAGAAATGGACAAAGTAATAAGCTGTAATTTGAAGCTTTTGTGCACTAAACTCACTCACTAACTAATTTACTTACTGAATTGAATCTTAACTACTGCAAAAACAATTCAAAACAGAAATTACAGCAACTGAATAGAAATCAGAAACAAAACAGTGGCAGATTCGGCAGAATATGAAAACTACAACTAAAACAAGATTTAAACTAAAGAAACTACTCCTCGATTCCTTCTTCAGCTCAGGTACTCCTTGTTTGTCACGCAAGGGTGAGCCTCGGACCCGCAAGCTCAACAAATCAGTGGAAAATTGTCTCTGCTACTCAATCTGAGCTCAACTCTACCCAAATCTGAATTCCCCATTCGAATCCATCGATTCAACTGCGTCCAAGTGAGATTGTGATTTGTGGATGATCGGAGCAACCTAGGGAACCCCTCCAGATGGCTTCGGTGGATGGAAATGGTTCGCAACTGAGATCGACGACTCCAAACAGCAGAGCCATGGAAACCTCTCAATAGCTCTGTTCTTGGGCAATAGCGAGCTGAAATCTTCACTAAGTCCTCTTCCCCATGACCTAGCACTTGCTCTGAATCAAGAATCGAGTGATCACGCCTTCCGATGAAGAAAAAAACCTGAAGAACACGAAGAACACGCGAAAGAAAAACACTGTAGCGGCGAAGACGCGATGAAGAGTAAGCTGCGCCAAATTTTTCCTTAAGTAATTAACATTGGACGGCTCAGATTGATTGGAGGAGATCCAACGGCTGATCTTGCTCTGATCTGACCCAAACTATCCAGATGTTGATCAATGGTCAGGATATGCCTCGTGGTAGCTCGGATTGCTTCAGATGGTCCCGGATGGCTCAGATCTAGCCGCTTTTGAATCGGACGGCCCAGATTAATCCGAAACTTGATAACTCGATCCGGGTCCACTTCCGACTCAAGTTTGACCCAGTATGCCCTAGGTCCAGGATCCTTTCATGCCTACAAAAATATATCAGAAAATTAGTGGCCAAATAATCCAAAAATGTGCAAATTTGCAATTAAGTCCAAAATAAGAGGAAATCCTAAAACCTAGGGTAAAATCACAATTAAGCAAGTAAAACATGGGTTAAACATGGATTTTAACAATTAAAATAATCAACAAAATGGTACTTATCAACTCCCCCACACTTAAGCTTGAGCGTCTCGCGAAATCACTAAGTTTGTATCCCCTAGATTTTCTTAAGCATAATTAGAAACAAATGAAAAGAAATTACCTAAGGTTGTCAATTCTCATAAATCTAAGCTCTATGGATTAGTATCTTGTCCTTAAATCAACAACTTAGCCTTTTCATCCATCATGAGTCATTGAGATAAATTTAAATCACTAGCCTTTCAAGGAAAATTTTGGTGGCTCTCTCCTTAAGTTCTAACTTGATGATGGAAGTGGAGCTCACTCAAACACACATACTCCTCGCACTACCATAGGCTTGCTTATTGTCTACTCTCCACCATTATTCATGATTAGGATCAACATCTACAAAAACAAATGAAAACATAGAAAATGGTAAAGAGTGGAATAAAAGTCAAGGAAATAGAAAATTGATGAAGTGGAAGACTTGAGTGCTCAAGGATGTTTCCAATGAACTCTCCCCTCTTTACAGTCCTCTAATGATATCAAAAGTATAGTGAAGTCAAACTTGAATAATGCCCTTTTAATTGGATGAAGAAACCTTCCTTGACTTCATTATGCCAAGTTTTGCCTATTGCGTGCCATTTTTCTTTCCCCATTCTTCCTTCCTGAATTTTCCTCTTTCCTTTCTTTCTAGCAAGGTCAGAAATGAAATGAAATAAAGCTTAAATCCAGATGAGACAAACATTCAATGATTTTATAGTGCCAAGTCTTCAATTGTGTGCCACCTTTGTTTTTGCTCTCTTTTTTTTTCATCAGATTTCGGCTCCACAACATCACTTTCTTACCTTGCAATTCTCTGGTTGCCTTACATCAGTTAGCATATAGGAGTAGTAGAGAAATCAATTGCTTCACTTGAGGTTGTGTCACTACACTGATTTTTTTTCTGATTTCTGATCTGTTCTGATTTGAAACATCCCAGCAGCCCCAATTTTCCTTGTTCTGATCAGCTGTGATGTACTCGACACTTGTTGACATATTCATGTGCTCCATTCCTTGATTCACAGCTTTGAAACCCAAAATTCAGCCTCATCTTGACACAAACTGCATTCTCAGCTTTTTACCACTGATTTTTTTTTCTTTCCTAGTTGCATTCTCAGCTTGCTTCCTCAATCTTACTGCATTTCATATTCTCTGATTTCTCCAACAATTAACTTCAAGATAGTGGAGGCTTTAGGTGTTCCACTCGAAAATGATTGCTAAATTGATTTATCTTTGATTTATCTCCTCCATTGACCTTAATAGCAGTTTTTTTTCTCACTTGTGGTACTCCTCTGAAATCTGTTCTTGGAGCACATTCGGGTCAGATTCTTCCTTAGAGAACTTGAAATGTCAAACAACAATTGGGGAATTAGAGGCTCCACATGTGTCTTTCACTAATCAACTATTGCAACTCACCCTTGATACATGTCTCTCCAAGTTGGCACACTTCTATCCTTTTTCTTCTTCTCTGTTCTTTACTGATTTTTTTTTCTTTAAGCCAGCTGCTTGTTCAGTCATTATGTGCTTGAATTCTGATCAGAGGCAGCTTCACTCCAAACTGCCGTGAGGTTCAAAGGGATAACTACTTGCTGTGTTAAGTTCCTAATTTTTCCTTCTTGTCTTTAGCTGTAATTTTTTTTTCTGTTTCTTGTTTCAGATTCCACTCCTCGCAGCTAATTTCAGAACCTGCTTCTCTGCTCTGATCAGCAGTGGATATCCTTGATACAAATTTGATACACTTATATACCAAGTTCCTTGATTCACAGCCCTTGAAAACCAAAATTCAGCCTCATCTTGACAATTTCTGCACTTGAACTTGGCACAGATTTCTGCTTAAGTTTCAAATTTTTCCAGCTTGGGTCCGGCTTCAATTCAGCTTGTTTTCAGATGGTCTTCAGATTCCAGCACTCGGCAGCAACAAATACAATTCAAATTTCTTTTTCAGCTGCAACAAAACTTTCTTTTGCTGTGGCACAGATTTCTTCATTTCTTGCCATCTTTTTTTTTTGTAGATTTTTCATATTGCATGTCATTTGTTTTCGTTGGATCTTCAAATGATGAGCAAGAATCTAGATGCTTCAATTGTTGTCTTCCTTAACTACATCTTTTTGCTTGATCTTGATACCAAACTCAACTCAATTTGGCAAAAAAAAATTTTCGAAATGAAGTGCATCCTTGATAAAAATTGCTTCCAAATCACTAGTCACTCCCCCACACTTAAATCTTTGTCCGTCTCGGGCAAAATAGCATTAAGAAACACCCCAAGCAAACAAATCCATAGAAAAATGGGGTTAGGTAGGGGAAATGAGAAATATAAAGTGATACAAGGGAGATTATGAAAATTGATATGAAATGAGAAGCAAAATGATTAGTCTCTATAGATGTGATCCAATCATTGAATTATGGTTTTGAAAGAACCTAAGCAAGTTCTAGAGTACAATCACATGTATGTGTCACAAATATAAGGCTAATTCTCACTAGGCAAAAATAATTCATCTCAAATCCTCAATTAAGAATCTAAAGCTAAATAGTACTCAAGCATCCAAGAATTCATCCATGAACTCAAACCCTAAGTTTTAACAACCAAATTTAATTTATTTTCAAAAGACTCTAAAATGCTATGGAGATAACCTAAGAGGATACATTTATTCCTAGTCATGCAAGAAAAAGTGCGAAAAGAAATAACAAGGTATTTACAATGACTCCTATGCATTCTACTCTACTCATGCATTTATTAGTAAGGACTCAATTCTACTTCTAGAAAGCATGAAAATGAAACATGTAATAAAAGAAAATACAAGAAAGAACAATCTCCCCTTTATTTCTGGTGGGCGGAGTCTATCCAGAAGTAGCCTCCATCGTGGTAGTGGAGGAACATGGGTGGCTGAGAGAATTAAGACTCCCCCACACTTGAACTTTGCAAAAATTTGCTCCGGTGGCCGAAGGCGATTTAGGTTCAAAATCCATTGAAGGAATGAAGTGCTTCATATTAAAGTAAAATCATCTCCTCCTTCTTTATGCCTTTTAGAAGTCCTTCCAGGAGGTTGAAGTCTGTTCAATTGGAGCACCCACTACTGAAGTCTTCTGGACCCTGCAAAACAATGTAATACCTCTCTCAAGTGTGCAGGGTAAGAAAGAAATGATATAAATTCAGTCTCTGCATGAAATGTATCCAAAACTGCATCACATCCAATTAAATCAATTTGTGGTGCCTCAATAAATTTTTCACAATTATTTTCAGCATAAGATATATCAAAAGACTCATCACAACAATCAACAATACTAGGCACTTCTAAAAATTTTTCACAATCAGCATTTGCATCTGATGTAATACAACATGCTTCATTTTCAGCAAATTCTACACTAGGTACCTCTAGGGATTTTTCACAATCATTTTCTACATGAGATGCATCCCTAAATATATCACAAACAATAAAATCAGTTTGAGGTACCTCAATACAATTTTCAGAAAAATTAGGAGGAGTATTTACCTGATCGTGCTGAAAAATACCTGGAGGTTCTACCAAAGTAGATGTATCCGTGTTCTCCTCCTGGTCAAGTAATTGCTCCACTTCAGGTTCAAGTTCTGGTGGACACTCAAGTAAAATAGGTGATCCTTGGGTTCTTGCTTCCAACAAGCAAGTCCCTACACTTTCTGGTTCATCCTCTGAATCTTCTAATGTACCAGTAAATTGTGGTGGTCCCTGGGGCTTGCTGTAATTCCCTACACCTATGGAATCATCTCCTATGCATGTTTCCTCAACCATTCCTGTATCAACCAAATTAGAAAAATTAGGATCATTAACAACTAAATCATCACAAGATAAAAGTATAGAATGATCCTGTAAAGTTTCAGAATTGAATTCAAAACTATCACAAGCCCTGCTATCAATCTCCTCCAATGCCTCTAAATCAGTAGGAATGAGTGATTCTTGGGGCTCAGTGCAATCCCCTACACTCTCAATCCTATCCTCTGAATTTTCTGATGTATCAATCAATGTAGGTGGTTCTTGGGGCTCTGTGCAATCCCCTACACCTGTAGATTCATCTGATTGTCCTGATCTTTGGGCTTGTATCTGATTCCATTGATCTATCAATTTTGCAAGGCGTTGTTGTTGAAGTTGAAAAATTTACTGTTGTTGTTGTTGTTGTTGAAAAATTTGTTGTTGTTGTTCTTGAAAACTTTGTTGTTGTTGTAGAATTTGTTGCAACATCTCTATCATCCTTTGTTGTTGAGCCTCACTCCAATCAGGATCCTCAAAACCTCCTTGGTTAGTGTGGAACTCTTGTTGGTCTTAAAATTGAGACTGTGGGGGTTGATAAAATGGTTGAATAGGCTGATTAAATTGCTGAAAATTTGGTTCACAACTTGGTGGAGATGGCTGAAAATTATGATTCTGGAATTGAAAACTCTGAATTGGTGGCTGAAAATTCTGATCGTTTGGTGGAAAATTTTGCTGTGAAGGTTGAAATCCACTCTGATTTTGATTCTGGAAAGTCTGAAATGGTTGGAACCCTTGCTGAAAATTTTGACTTGGTTGAAAATCCTGCTGAAATTGTTGAAATTGTGGCGGTGAAAACTGAATTTGAGTGGGCTGAAAATTCTGTGTAGCTTGAAATTCTTGCTGTCATGGCTGAGGTTGAGGCTGAAATTGATTATTTCCTTGCTGAAAACTTACAAAAGGCTGCTGGAAATTTTGGTTAAGATGCTGAAATTCTTGCTGAAATTGTTGGCATTGCAGTTGGAATTGTTGTGGTGGCTGGAAATTCTGGAATTGTGGCTGCCCAATCTGAAAATTCTGACTTGGCTGAAATTCTTGCTGAAATTGTTGACATTGTGGCTAAAAAAATTGATTTGGTTGCTGATTGAAAGGTTGGTTCTGCTGAAATTGTGGACACGGCTGCTGGTAAGTGGATGAAAACATTTTGAACCTGCACCCCTGTCACAAAACAAACAAGAAAAATGGCAGTACCAGTATACAAAAGATAAAGCACAATAAAGTAGAATCAAATGATATGCCCATAAGTACACAAGCAAAAATCAAACAAATCAACTAGTTTCTTCCCCGGCAACGGCGCCAAAAATTTGACGGCCCCGAAATACTAGATTAAAGTTGTCACGAATTGTGGGACCATCAGAATTTAGATATTTATAAAAATGCTGGAAACCCTTTTTGCAATCAAAAATATGAAAACGTAGTAAAGGGGCCACAGGTCATATTTTTCCTCGGGACTAGTTGAGAGTTTGTTCGATTCGCGCTCGTGTTTATGTGTCGTTAATATTTTTGGGTTTCAACTTAAATCGGGGTTTGGTTTCAATTAGAAATAAAATCGCAATGAAAATAAAGGCACTCAACTAGATGAGCCAAACAAAGTAAGTGCCACTAAGAAACTCAACTAATGGAACTAAATGAACCAAGGTAACTTAACCGAAGTTGCAAAACAGATCTGATAGCACATCCAAATCAAATGCAAAGCTATCTAAAAACAGTCCAATACAAAACCAATGCCAAGCCTTACTTGATACAAGTTGTGGGCAAGTAAATCAAGACAACTTATGTGCCAAATATGAACTACAATTCGGAAATGATCCAAGTTCGAATGCAACTGATTTCAATCACAGCAATTCACTAAAAGGTAAGTTAAATTTTGATACAAAGCAGTGCTGAACTTATCTTGATACATCCTGCAGAAAATTTCAGCAAACTTGGCACGCAAAGGATAAGAAAACTATATACCAATTTGACTCTAAACGCAGGGAATGGGCTGATCAAATTGAGACTGATACTAGCATGAAATTAAGTGGAATGCAGATACGAGCTGATGCAATGGTTTACTAGCTAGCAACATCTCTGTGGGCTGAAATCAAAATGCAAACTCAGCTGAAGAAATGCAGAAATGATACAAACTCTGCTAACTGTAAAAATTGATGGAAAATTCAGGAACTACAACTTGAAATGCAGGTCATGAAGCTGAGTTTCAGAAACTATGATGTACAGAAATTGGGAACTGCTGAGTGGAGTTTGGTACGTAGAACAGGGACTGATTTGCAGGAAATTGAAACTGAAATTCAGAAATTATACTAAACAAATTAGCTTGACAAGCCCATCTACCAGTGGGGTGATAAGCAAGGATCCTGGAAGGAATTTCAGGAGTCAGAATTGATCACTCAACTCAGCTGATGCAGAAATGGACAGTGCATAACATTAGGACTCGAATGCAGAAATTCAGCTGCAAACCAATGCAAAATAAACCACAAACTTAAACTAGTTCACAAAACTGATGTTCGGACAAGATGCAGAGGATCTAAGGTTTATTCGAGACAGATTTCAGAAACTACACTAAAGCAGACTTGCAGAATTGAATCTGAAACTGAAGGAGGCTGTCAAGAAATTTCAGAAACTGCTGCATTAGCAGCTGAGCAAAAGTATAGAATTAAATTTAAATGCGAAACACACTTAAATCACATTCATTAGCAGACTAATTGTTATCTCAAATCTCAGGAATTGAAACTGAACTCGAATTTAATTCGAGATAAGCTGAAAAAAATCAGAAACCAAGTTGGCACGCTGGAACAGAACTTATGCGCAACAAATATTAAGCTGAAATGCGGAAATGGAAGTAATTGCAAAACAACTAAGATTAAAGACAATCGTTCACTAAAAAGCAAACTAACTAACTACTTGCAGAGTTTAAACACTAATTAAAGGCAGAAAACAAATTCAGAAACGGAAACTAGGTTGCTGATGAGAAAAGCACAAACAGAGCAGTTGCAGAAATTGGAATTGCAGCTAATACAATGAAAGTTAACTAATTCTAAATCTCAATCTCTCATCTCAGCTCAAAACCCCTTGCTGTCACTCAAGGATGAACCTCGAATTGAGAAAGAAATGATCCATACAAGAAAACTAATCAACTGATACAAAATTCAGTAATAAAAATTACGGCAGTAATGGAATTACAGCTAAAACAAAGAAAATTGACTAAGAAATCTAAACCCCAATCACTCCATTAGCTCAAGGTCTCCTTGTTCGTCACGCAAGGGCTGGCCTCGAACCCCTAAGCTCAGCAATTCACTGGGGAACTGAATCTATAGTCGAATCTAGCTCAAATCTGTTCAAGAAGGAAAACCCAATCGATTTCTTCAATTCAGCCTTGTCTGATTGAAATGAAGGTGCGGGAATGATCAAAGCTTATCCGAGAACCCCTCAAGATAGCTTGGACTGATGTAGAACCTGACAAAACCGAAACCGAAGCAACCAAATACAGAGCTGAGGAAACCCTCACTCAGCCCTGTTCTCGCCCAATTCCGAGCTGAAAACTCCACAAATTACTCTCCCTAGTGACCTCGAACTTGATCTAATGCAGAAAAAGGGTGGTCGCGCCCCTTGGATTGAAGAACCAGCTGAAAACAATGAAGAACAAACGAAGAGGATGAACAGTGCGGCGGAGACGCGACGAAGAGGAAGCTGCGCCAAATTTTTCCTTAAGTAATTAACATTGGACGGCTCAGATTGATTGGAGGAGATCCAACGGCTGATCTTGCTCTGATCTGACCCAAACTTTCTAGATGTTGATCAATGGTCAGGATCTACCTCGTGGTAGCTCGGATCCTCCAGATGTGCAAAGGATGGTCCAGATCAACATAATCTTTGAATGGACGATCTAGAGCCCTCCGAGCTTGATCCAACGGTTGATTGAGCTTTGATTGGGATGAAATCTTCAGATCTTGATCAGAGTGCTTGATCAACCCTAACCCTAGCTCGGATTGCTTCAGATGGTCCCGGATGGCTCAGATCTAGCCGCTTTTAAATCGGACGGCCCAGATTAATCCGAAACTTGATAACTCGATCTGGGTCCACTTCCGACTCAAGTTTGACCCAGTATGCCCTAGGTCCAGGATCCTTTCATGCCTACAAAAATATATCAGAAAATTAGTGGCCAAATAATCCAAAAATGTGTAAATTTGTAATTAAGTCCAAAATAAGAGGAAATCCTAAAACCTAGGGTAAAATCACAATTAAGCAAGTAAAACATGGATCAAACATGGATTTTAACAATTAAAATAATCAACAAAATGGTACTTATCACACCTTACGGGCACTCCAAGGAGTAGGGGCAAGTTATCCCCGAACCTTGTAAATCCTCTTGTTAGCGTTCTTGTGTTGGCTCATAGTTTAGGTTTTGGTTTTCTGCATACTCTGTTTTTATTACTTCCGCTGTGCTACTAAACGTTTAAGTGCAGAATTTTTATAAGAGCTTAAAGTCCAAGTGATTGGCTATATTCACCCCCCCCCTCTCTAGCCATCCGAGTTCCAACAAGTGGTATCAGAGCTTGGGGCTCTGTACATGCGGGTTAACATCCGAGAGCTTACAACAAGATGGCTGGAAGAGAAGGAATGAGCACAAACCGACCTCCACTCTTCGACGGCACAGATTTTCAATATTGGAAATCGAAGATGGAGTTTTATTTGAAGACAAACATGAGCATATGGTTCTCGATCAAAGAAGGTGTAGCGACCCCGCCTTCTCTACCTTAGACGGACCGCTACTTGTCTACTTCTTGACTCTAATGCACGACTAAAAATGCGGAACTTTCTTTATCATCTTTTTTTTTTATGTATTCAATCTATCTAAAAATGATATTCTAACTTTAATAGTCATGCATGATACAATGGCACATTACTAACAATTCTAACCATTTAAACTCATCACACAAGGTTCTATAACATTACTAAAGCACTATGGAATATGCATGCAACTTTTCTAAGCATATTTAAAGCAATAAGACCTAGTCCAAAAGGGAATAATAATAAGCTCAAGAATAAGTCTAAGATGCAATGTATCCACATGTTAAACTACTCATGCCCTTGCTCATCTAGTGCATTCACAAAAGTATGCATACTAATTGAAATGACATGGAATCTTTATTCTACAAAATTGAGCATGTAAAACTATCCGAAGCATAAATGTTTAATAAACTCCATAACACAATAACTTGGAATTTGGAACTCTTAAACATTGCATTTCAAATAAGCTAAACTGTCTCGTCCCAAGGATCTCTCCAAGGTCAGCCACCACACACACGTCACTCAGCACCGCCTCGTCGCCTTCCTTCAGAATTGCTTGTCTTTACCTTTACCTGCAGTAAGAGGAAATGCAACTAATAAGCATAAAGCTTAGCAAGTACTATCTAGCTCACAAAATCTCAAAATGTGCAGGCATGCTTTTTAAACAATATGAAATCACATGAGATACTTTTATGCTTAAAAGAAACACCAAAACATGTATAACTCAAAACATGCATACTCAAGCATTAATAAGTCTTAACTCACTTTCTCTTGGCTTAACATGAAACTTTAGCAATTCTTTAACTTTAAATCTTTCTTTAACTTTTAGAAAACTTCCTTAAACTTTAGAAAAACTTTGCTAAAGCATATACTTGAAAATAATACTCACTTGGATCCACTTAAGACGTAAGTACCATCTTATGCGCGTTCCCTAAAAGGTTGGGGTAGCGAGCCACCAATCCTAATAGAGCAGACCTTGGTCTACCAGGGCCAAGACCTTGGAATTGGACACCTGGATTTCTTTAACGACGCCCTTGGACGCCGGGTACTGGCCTTAGAAAATAAAATACTTACTTTTTCTTATCTTGAATGCCTTGGCATTTTCACGAGCACCTTGTGTGCCCAAATCCCTAAGTCTTGACTTTTGGGGATTTCTTAAGGCCTTAGCCTTTTCTTTTCTTATCTTCATCTTCTCTTTTCTTTTCTCATAAATTTTCTTGGACCCCAACCTCATTTACGAACAGCTATTAGTACACATTAACACATTAATATACTCTAATAGCGACCTTTACGAGCTCAACTATGTCATCTCTAAAAAGTCTGCTCTCAAAAATAAAGATAACTCGTACATAGATAAATTATATAACTGCTTACAATAAAACGTTCTTACTCTGTAAATCTAGCTACACAAGCTAATAAACTAAGCTGAAGAACAACATAATAATTGCATGCAAAATCAAAAACAAAAGGGAAATTTCATTTTTAACTTTCTAACGGGGAAAAACTTGCGGAAAACCGCCTCTTACTGCAGGTGAGCAGTACTTACCTTGATTTCTTGGACTTACAACCGAAATTAGACGACTAGGGCTCGGGTGAAACTTGAGATCTCTACGAACCGTCCGCGCCTACGTGTTCTTCTCGTCGAGACGAATGAAACGCTCCGACCCCCTTGAGATTCCCTTAGCCGGCGCCCCTTAGGAGAGGAGAGGAGGAAAGAAAACCTAGGTTCCCTTTTGTTTTCGCCGCCCCTCCCTCGCCCCCTTCTTGCACGCAGCCAAAAATTCTCCTCCGAGGGTTTCACGCGACTTAAGCGGGGTTTAAATACCTCTTCATGAAAAAACGTAACTACTCTATAAAATTATTTCTCTCCACCTTTTGTTGTGCTTGATACCCTAGCCCAGTCGGTCACTTGCGCGCCCTTAAGGGCTTGCTCCTCCTGTGGTCGCGAGTTCGAACCCCCCTGCTGCCCTTTAAAGTTTTTCCTTTTTTAAAAATACTAAACGGACTCGGAAAATTCCATAAAAATATTCTAAAAATTCCTAAAAATATCTAGAATATTTCTAAAACATTTTTAAATAGTTCTAAGGACTTTAAGAACTTCAATATGGAAATTTCGGGGCGTTACAGAAGGTTTCATCCCTCCAAGAGATGTTGAAGGAAAAGATCTGATTTCTCAAGTTGGTCGGCTGAGCAAATAAGAAAGAGTGAAGCTAATGCCAAAGCGGTGGTCACTTTGCAATCCGGGTTGACCAAGGAGGAGTTGATCAAGGTGGGTCCTTTTACAAGTGCTAAAGATCTTTGGAACAAAATCATTGAGCTCCATGAAGGAACTCAAGACACCCGAATAGCCAAGAAGGACCTCCTTCACAGTCAACTCCAAAATCTTTCCATGGAAGAAAATGAAAAGGTAAGTGAACTCCATGGAAGATTCAAAGAGATCCTCAATGGCCTCTACTCCATCAATGAAAAGGTAGAAAATCGGGATCTAGTAAGGTTAGTTCTAAAAGCTTTTCCAAGGAATACATTGTGGTCATCCATGGTGGATGCCTACAAGGTTTCCAAGGATCTTTCCTTAGTTAAGTTAGAAGATCTATTTTATAAAATGGAATTATATGAGATCTCTAACCATGGCTCCAAAGAGAAAGGGGTTGCTTTTGTGGCAGGAAAGGAGGAGAAGCGCACCCATCACTTTGCTTTCATGGCACTAGAGGAGTCAAAGGAGGAAAGTGATGATGAATCAAGTAGCTCCTCAATCGCGCCTTCATCATCTTCGAATGATGAAGAGGTAATCTCTCCCGAGCTAGATAAGTGCTATAGAACCATTACATGTCTAGCTAGGTTGCTTAAAAAATCCAAGAACAAAGTTAAATTGTTGAAATTGGAAGTAGAAGAATTGAAATCCTCTAGGGTGGAGGATATTAATGATTTTCATGAGAAATCCTCTAAGGATGAGGATCTTGATAACTTGCATGTTAAAAATCTTGAGGATGAAAATAAGGGCTTGAAGGGTGAAATTGAAAACCTCAAGAATATTCTTGAGAAATTTTCAACAAGTTCCAAAACCCTAGATATGATCTTAAATTGACAAAAGGCGGCTTACAACAAGGTTGGTTTGGGTTACCAACCTAAAGAACCTAGTTTCATATCCTTAATGTCAAGAACCCAATTTAGAGCACAAAATAATTCTAGGGTTCAAAAGGTTAGAAAGAAAGTGACTAAGGCATGGGTGCCTAAGTCCTTCATTATTGATGCCTTAGGTCCCAAAATTTGGGTACCTAAAACCTCTATCTTTAGAATTGTATAGCTTGGATTGAGGGTGAGCATCTATCAACATGGGTTGTTGATAATGGGTGCTCCAAATTCATGGTTAGGAAAAATTGTTATACACATGATTAGCTATGGAAAATTCAAATTAGATAATTTGATCCCCATTGTTTTTGTTCTTATTACAATGTAATCTCTTGGCTAGTAATTTTTATAGAATTCATGTGTCAAAGAACTTAATCATGCTTAAGTATAATCTACTTTAGTATTAAAATTCTTCCATGATCAAGTTTGCTTCCAAAACAAAGAAGGAACTGTCTAGTTCATCTTTACAAAATCGAATTATGCATTCATCATGTGTGCTATCCATGTCTATGAATTTTCTATTCAAATGATTGCATGCATACCTGCTTTGGAAGCCTAATTCAAACTTGATTTCAAATCGGTTGGAACCATGACTGTAATACACACTTGGAAGTATGACTTTTCAATCCAATCCATGAGGTTTAGCTTCAATATGCCATGATTTGGATTGAACTCCATAGTTCACTGTAAATCTAGAAGTTAGCCAAAATATTTGCAATAACACATCATATATCTTAGGCTTAAGTGTTCTTATGTTTGAGATGAACCTAGTTGAGTATGTCATGACTTTAATGTATGTGTTATTAATATTAATCTATGGCATGAAAATTTCATTTAAGAACAAGATGAACACATTACGTCTCAACTTCCTCATTGTTTTGTTTGAACTGATCACTCATAAGGCTTTGATAAACAAGAACATGAGCTTAAGGTATAGGGTTAATGTTTTCTTTGTATCAAACTCAAATTCCATGACTTGTTTGTTGTTCCCACTGATCATGCTTTGATACAAACCTGTTTTTGATACTCAAGTTCATGCTTAGCACATAATGATCATGCTTAGAGCATATTAATGATGTTTTGATACAAATCTGTTTTTGGATTGTTTTTTAAACCATAGAAATTCTTTGATATGAGAATATACTTTTTGGTTAAGAGACCCCATGATTAGGATCAAATAGATTAAAACTAATTGAATTAGGGTTGAAACAAATCTATTTCCGAAACTGATCAGGTTCAGAAAACAGTCTGTGTCAGACCTGATCGGTCCACCGACCGATCAGGACTCACCCTGATCGGTCTGGTGACCGATCAGGAATCACACTGATCGGTCCGGTGACCGATCAGATCAACACTGATCAGAAGTATCAGACTACTCCTCAGTCTGATCCCCTTTTCATCAAGATGTATCAGATCACCTGATCATACTGATACACACAAATCTGATACAAACCAAGTACAATTGAAACATACTTGATCCTCTATTGGTACAAACCTAGTACTAAGTGAGTACAAGTTTTGTTCAAGTGTTCAAAAAAAAGGGTAGGAATTTTTAAGACCCTTGATTCTCAGAAATTTTTCTGAAACATCAAGTATTAAAATGTTGATTTGATACAAACCTATGTTGGAATGTTCAAATGCTTAAGAAAGGGTTTGTTGAGTCATGACTCTTGGTCTTAATGTCGTGTTTCAGAAATATTTCTGAAATGACGAATATTAATGGAGTCTACACCCTTGTTTTGGAATGCCAATTGTTAATGCAGTCTGATCAGAAATGTAGCAGAGTTTCAGAAATTTTTCTGAAATCTTATCGCTCCCCAGACTAACAAGAAATATTTTTGTATCAAATAATCAACGAACCTGATCGGTCACGGAGACCAATTAGGATTATGTGTCCGATACAGTTGCATTCCTTACTTGTCATATGAAACATATACATGTTTGACCATGATATATTTCTGTATATGATTTCATGTGCAATTCACACTTATTGTCGTATGATGCATATACATTGTTGCCATGATACATTTATGGTATATGTCTCTCATATGCAATTCAGAGTTTACCTTTGATTATTTTGGGTTTGGGGAGAGACCCATGTTTGAGGGGGAGTATGGTTAAACTTAACAGCCCCTCTAGACCCTTTTCGATGTTCGACAAAGGGGGAGAGTGTGGTTGGTTAAGTTTAGGATGATTATATTGTAGGGGGAGGATCCTGATTTCCCTATGATTCTGAAATTTGAGAAAATTGACTGAGAATCCCTAAACTTAAAATCGGATTGTCAAACAACAAAAGGGGGGAGATTGTTGATGCAGTCTGACCCTGATTGTTGTTTTGGTGTTGACATCGATTTTAGTTTAGGTTGATGACTATGATTATGGTTAAGTCCTGATCGGGGATTAGGCATGTTATGAAAAATCCTAGCTTGGAGGGCTAGGTGTTGGAAAATCCTAACCTGGAGGGTTAGGTGTGGAAAATCCTAGCTTGGAGGGCTAGGTGAAAAGTCCTAACTTGGAGGGTTAGGTGAAAAGTCCCAACTTGGAGGGTTAGGTGAAAAAGTCCTGGCTTGGAGGGTCAGGTCCTAGCTTGGAGGGCTAGGTGTGAAAAATTCCTAATTCGGAAGGTTGGGTGAAAAGTCCTAGCTTGGAGGGCTAGGTGAAAAGTCCTAACTTGGAGGGTTAGGTGAAAAATCCCAACTGGAGGGTTAGATGAAAAATCCTGGCTTGGAGGGTCAGGTCCTAGCTTGGAGGGCTAGGTTGGATGAAACCCTAGCTTGGAGGGCTAGGTTGGAGCCCCTGGATCGGTCTGGTGACCGATCAGGGAGTTGGCACGGTGCTCCTTCGTGGATCGGTCTGGTGACTGATCCAGCGATGACTGATTGGTCTGGTGACCGATCAGGGAGTATGCGTTTCACCCACTGCTTGGCTCCTGATCAGACGGGTGACCGATCAGGGAGCACACAGTGAGGTTGAGTTCCCCTGCTGATCTGCTCCTGATCGGTCTGGTGACCGATCTGGATCACTGTGCAGATCGTTCTGGAGAACGATCAAGCGTCGCGAGTTCCTAACTATGATCGATCATGACGGAGCCTGATCGGTATGGTCATGACCTGATCGGTCTGGTGACCGATCAGGAGGCTCCCTGATCGGTCCGGTGATTGATCAGGAGGGTTGGACTGTGAAGCTCAGAAATCGCCCGGCAAAGGGGTGGATCGGTCTGGTGATCGATCCAGAACCTGGGATCGGTCTGGTGATCGGTCCAGGAGAGTCCCAAAGAAATCGTGATTTTGATTGAGCATTGGGGACCGATCAGGATGGAGCCTGATCGGTCTGAACCCAGCCTAATCGGTCTGGTGACCGATCAGGAGGCCCTCTGATCAGTCCGGTGACCGATCACTTTAATTCAAAATGCACTGTCAGACGCTCTGATCGCGTCTGAACGTATCCGATTCTCTACGCTTAATCTCTGAGTCTTGATTTTCTATTTGATATACTGCTCTAATGGTCTGATTAAGCTGCAGGTGACAGGGAAGGATTCAAACACTCAAGGAGAGTCAATGGAGGCCTTTCCTTGGAGCAGGTTTGTCCATTTGCCATCTCAGGTTGCAACGGCTGGAGCTGCAGACTGGAGCTGCTGACTGGAGCTTGGGTGAGGGAAGCTCAGGGAGTCCAGGGAGAGCTCAGTTGTAGCTGGCGTTGGCAGGTAAGCAGTTGGAGGCTGTAGTGAGATGGTGTCACCTGGTGCTTAGTGGAGAAACAAAAGGGCGTAGAGGAGAAGAGCAGAAAAAGAGTTCGTTGAAGCAACTTTTGGCTTGAGTTCTTGCTGTGCGTTTGTGTTCTCCATGCTTGTGCATTCTGAAGTTCCATCATCTTGAGCAAGCAACTGCAATCAGTGAAGCAATCATCCCTTACTTGAGCGCTTGGAGGAAGGAACAAGAGGCTTTGAGTCCAACAGCAAGAAGACACGAAGAAAGGGTTCTTGCGTGAGATCGTCGTGTTGATGCAGTCTGGCCCTGATTGTTGTTTTGGTGTTGACACCGATTTAAGTTTAGGTTGATGATTATTGATTATGATTAAGCCCTGATCGGGGATCAGGCATGGTATGGAAAATCCTAGTCTGGAGGGCTAGGTGTTGGAAAATCCTAACCTGGAGGGTTAGGTGTTGAAAATCCTAGCTTGGAGGGCTAGGTGTATGAAAAGTCCTAATTCGGAAGAGGTGGGTGAAAAGTCCTAGCTTGGAGGGCTAGGTGAAAAGTCCTAACTTGGAGGGTTAGGTGCAAATTCCCATCTTGGAGAATTAGGTGAAAAAGTCCTGGCTTGGAGGGTCAGGTCCTAGCTTGGAGGGCTAGGTTTGGAAAGTCCTAATCTGGAAGAGTTGGGTGAAAAGTCCTAGCTTGGAGGGCTAGGTGAAAAGTCCTAGCTTGGAGGGCTAGGTGAAAAGTCCTAACTTGGAGTGTTAGGTGCAAATTCCCAACTTGGAGGGTTAGGTGAAAAATCCTTAGCTTGGAGGGCTAAGGTGGAAGAGAACTTAGCTTGGAGGGCTAAGTTTACGTCCCTGGATCGGTCTGGTGATCGGTCAGGGAAGCTGGCACGCTGCCCTATTGTGGATCGGTCTGGTGACCGATCCAGAAACGACTGATCGGTCTGGTGACCGATCAGGGAGCACACGGTGAGGTTGGGAACCTACTGTACTGCTCCTGATCGATCCGGTGACCGATCAGGGAGTGTGTGTTTCACCTACTGCTTGGCTCCTGATCGGTCGGGTGACCGATCAGGGAGCGAACAGTTGAGGTTGAGTTCCCTTGCTGATCTGAACCTGATCGGTCATGAGACCGATCAGGATCACTGTGCAGATCGTTCCGGAGAACGATCCAGCATCGCAGGTTCCTCACAATGATCAATCAGGCTCTAGCCTGATCGGTCTGGTCATGATCTGATTGGTCTGGTGACCGATCAGGAGGCTGCCTGATCGGTCTGGTGACCGATCAGGAGGTATGGACTGTGAAGCTCAGAAATCGCCCAAGAAAGGGGTGGATCGTTCAGGTGATCGATCCACAACCTGGGATCGGTCTGGTGATCGATCCAGGAGAAGTCACAAAGAAATCACGATTTCTAATTGAGTGTTGGGGACCGATCAGGACGGAGCCTAATCGGTCTGGACCTAGCCTGATCGGTCTGGTGACCGATCAGGAGTCACTCTGATCGGTCGGGTGACCGATCACTTTAATTCAAATTGCACTGTCAGACGCTCTGATCGCGTCTGACCGTATCCGATTCGCTGATGTTTGCCTCTGATATTTGATTTACTGTGTGATATACTGCTCTAACATTCTGATTAAGCTGCAGATGATAGGGGAGGATTCAAACACTCAAGGAGAAGTCAATGGAGGCTTTCCTTGGAGCAGGTTTGTCCATTTCTCATCTCAGGTTGCAACGGCTGGAGCTGCAAGACTGAAGCCGCTGACTGAAGCTTGGCTGAGGGAGCTCAGGAAGTTCAGTAAGGGTTCAATGGTAGCTGGCATTGGCAGTGAGGCAGCTGGAGGCTGCTGGAGATGAGGTCACTTGATGCTTAGTGGAGAAACAAAAGGGACGAGAGACAGCTTCGGTGAAGCAGAGTTCTACAGCTTGTGTTTTGAGTTCTTGCCGCCCTGAGTTCTCCACAACTTCTTGCTGTGTTCTTGAAGTTTCCATCATTCTGAGCAAGCGATCGAGAAGCAATCATCCATTACTTGAGTGCTTGAAGGAGAGAACAAAGAGCTGGGAGTCCGACAGTGGGAAAACACGAAGAAGGGTTCTTGCGTGAGATCGCCACTGGGTGGAGCTCAGGGAAGCTTGCTATGTTCTTGTCCTTGCTGAGTGCTTGAGTAAGATCCTTCTTGTTGTTTCATTGAGCCTAAACATTTATCTGTGATTGAAACGCTGTGGAGAGGTTACTCCACCGAGAAGGAGGTTGCTTCATATCCGGTGATAACCGGGGCTTGATCTGCCGACGATCAAGGGATCGCCCACCTTAAGGGCACGCCAAGGAGTAGGGGCAAGTTATCCTCGAACCTTGTAAATTCTCCTGTTAGCGATCTTGCTAATCTTGCTAGTTAGTTTTCTGTTTTAGTTTCTGCACTTTATGTTTTCCATACTTCCGCTGTGCTACTAACAACTTCAAGTGCAGAAACTTGCTAACTTCGTGAAGTGAAAAGTGATTGGCTATATTCAACCCCCCCCCCTCTCTAGCCATCCCGTTTCCAACACGTCGCTGGGTGGAGCTCGGGAGAAGCTTGTTGTGTTCTTGTCTGTGCTAAGTGCTAAGTAAGATCTTTCTTGTGTTTCATTGTGCTTAAAACTATATCTTTGATTGAAACGCTGTGGAGAGGATACTCTACCGAGAAGGAGGTTGCTTTCTATCCGGATCTTCCGAGGCTTGATCTGCCGATGATCAAGAGATCGCCCACCTTACGGGCACGCCAAGGAGTAGGGGTAAGTTATCCCCGGACCTTGTAAATCCTCTTGTTAGCGTTCTTGTATTGGCTCATAGTTTAGGTTTTGGTTTTCTGCATACTCTGTTTTTATTACTTCCGCTGTGCTACTAAACGTTTAAGTGCAGAATTTTGATAAGAGCTTAAAGTCCAAGTGATTGGCTATATTCACCCCCCCCCCCTCTCTAGCCATCCGAGTTCCAACAGTGTCAGCTATTTTTTCCCATGACTTCCCCCAGGGACTTGCTGTTTCTTTGATTTGGTAGGAGCAGCTTTCTTTGAAGATAATCTTTTTTGACCCATACCGAACTTAGCAACCATCAAACAAAAAATTATTTGACACAAACAAAAATGACACTTAGAATTCGTTCATAAAATGACCTCCTCGAATTCAGTCTTTTACTGAAAACTATCGCTAACCCTAGGTGAAAAGCAAGAACTGAAATGATAAACTACAATTTAGGGTATGTACAATTCGACTAGTCCGATGACGAGGATGTCGCCCACAACTACTCCAATGAAGACAAGCACACTACCTTGAAATCGCAACAAATCAGGAGCTAGAAGACGATTGCTTAGCACTAGGCTCCCAGGGACGCTTTAAAGCTGAGTGACTGATGGGCCTGATATAAAAGGATTTCAGGCCCTAGGCGGGCCTTTTTTCTTTATATGTATTATAAATATAATTTAGGTTATATCTATTTTTATTTCTAAAACTAAAACTAAAACTAAAACTAAATCTGTTATATATCATATATATTTCTGATTTATCATGTGCATTTTATTGATTATGTATTTATATTTAATTTTCAAGGTTCTAAAATTCACATATAGATAAACGATGCTGGGCCTGAAATAAGAGTTATTCAGGCCCATAATGGGCCAGAATATCTCTGATTTTAGGCCCACCGTGGGCCTGATATGTCAAATATTCAGGCCCATCAATGAATGAAATTTTTATTTGCCATATTAAAAAATTTATTAATTATTTATCATGAATTATTATTTAATTAAGTATATCAGTGGGTTAGGTGTCCAAACCTCTAATGATTCTGTATCAACAATGCAATAAGAGTAGTTTAGGTATATCAGTGGGTTTTGAGGAAAACCCACTGATGGACCTACCGTATCTGGAATTCTGAAAATCCTATATTAGTAGACAGGGCTCTAATCTTGCTATATCACCAATGTTATAGGAGTAGTTTAGGTATATTAGTGAATTTTGAGCAAAACCCACTGATGGACCTACCATATCTAGAATTCTAAAAACCCTATATCAGTAGATAGGGTAGAGCTAGGAGATGATATTTTTGGTGTCCAAACCTCTAATCTTGCTATATCACCATTGCTATAGGAGTAGTTTAGGTATATCAGTGAGTTTTGAGCAAAATCCACTGATGGACCTACCATATCTGGAATTCTGAAAACCCTATATCAGTAGACAGGGTAGAGCTAGGAGATGATATTTTTGGTGTCCAAACCTCTAATCTTGCTGTATCACCATTGCTATAGGAATAGTTTAGGTATATCTGTGAGTTTTGAGCAAAACCCACTGATGGACCTACCATATCTGGAATTCTAAAAACCCTATATAAGTAGACAGGGTTGAGCTAGAAGATGATATTTTTGGTGTCCAAACCTCTAATCTTGTTGTATCACCAATGCTATAAGAGTAGTTTAGGTATATTAGTGAGTTTTGAGCAAAACCCACTGATGGACCTACCATATCTAGAATTCTAAAACCCCTATATTACTAGACAGGGTAGAGCTAGGAGATGATATTTTTGGTGTCCAAACCTCTAATCTTGTTGTATCACCAATGCTATAGGAGTAGTTTAAGTATATCAGTGGGTTTTGAGCAAAACCCACTGATGGTCCTACCATCTCTGGAATTCGAAAAACCCTATATCAGTAGACAGGGTTGAGCTAGGAGATGATATTTTTGGTATCCAAACCTCTAATCTCGTTGTATCACCAATGCTATAGGAGTAGTTTAGGTATATCAGAGAGTTTTGAGCAAAACTCACTGATGGACCTACCATATCTGGAATTCTAAAAACCCTATATCAGTAGAGAGGGTTGAGCTAGGAGATGATATTTTTGGTGTCCAAACCTCTAATATTGCTGTATCACCAATGCTATAGGAGTAGTTTAGGTATATCACTGAGTTTTGAGCAAAACTCACTGATGAACCTACCATATCTGGAATTCTGAAAACCCTATATCAGTAGAGAGGGTTGAGCTAGGAGATGATATTTTTGGTGTCCAAACCTATAATCTTGTTGTATCACCAATGCTATAGGAGTAGTTTAGGTATATCAGTGAGTTATGAGCAAAACTCACTGATGGACCTATCATATCTGGAATTCAGAAACCCAATATCAGTAGACAGGATTGAGTTAGGAGATGATATTTTTGGTGTCCAAACCTCTAATCATTCTGTATCACCAATGCTATAGGAGTAGTTTAGGTATATCAGTGAGTTATGAGCAAAAACCACTGATGGATCTACCATATTTGGAATTCTGAAAACCCTATATCAGTAGACAGGGTTGAGCTAGGAGATGATATTTTTGGTGTCCAAGCCTCAAATGATTCTGTATCAACAATGCTATAGGAGTAGTTTGCAATAGGAGGTTTTTAAGTATATTAGTGGGTTTTTATGTGCACACTAAGTACCAATAATTATGAGTTATGTTCTATAAATGTATCAGTTAGGACAGAAAGATGGAGTCAGATTTATACACATATACAACTACAAATTTATTGTCTACCAACTTAAATCAGAAGGATTTTATGGTTAACAGAGACCCTGAAATTTTCCCAGTTGAGGCACACGGTGGGCCTGAAATAAATTTATTTCAGGCCCACGTTGGGCCTGAAATGAAGCTATTCAGGCCCACACTGGGCCTGAATTGAAGTGATTTCAGGCCCACCGTGGGCCTGAAATCATTTTATTTCAGGCCCACCGTGGCCATTAAATAAAATAATTATTTATAGAATAATATTTTATATTTATCTACAAGATATGACCAAATCCTCTCATTTTATTTAATTATTAAATTTTATCAAAACATTCTTACAGTTTTTATAATTTGAAATAAGTTTTTTAAATTTATGGTAGACATAATCCATCTTACTAAGTAAATACAGAATGAATACCAAATTTCAATTCCTTTGAGACCATTAAGTCATATTTTCAAATTTTGTTGCAATAGGAGTGTTGTAAATCCATCAGAAACCCACTGATGGACCTTCGATACTTGGATATGTCCATACTCGATATCAGTAGTTAGAGTTAACCAAAGAGATGTTATTTCTAGTGTGCAAACTTATTCCCAATCATTATGAGTTATGTTTTCTTACCGTATCAGTTGGTACACAACATTGCAGCAACTCGATGTGAATCAACATCACACAATTGTTTTGTTTTTCTGGACAATAAATTATATTCATACAAATTACACAATTTCTAACAAATGGAGCTCAATCACCAGCAAAGGATTTTTTTTTTACAACATTACTTCAAGTGATTGACATCCTCATGTTTTACAATACATGTCTCTCATAATATTTACTGTCAGATCAAATCTCATTTTCATTATATCTCCTTGTTTGAAATCCATCTTCTCATCGTATAGGAGACATCGGACGTATTACATCACAAAGAAGGCACAGTCCACGTTGAAAATAACAAACAGTATTTCTGATTGGTTATAAAATACTTTCATGATTTTAAAATTTTGAAACTCTTCCTCAGTTACTTACCTATGTTCTTGTTGAGGACATTTTTGTCTGACGGAGGGTCATCTGTCCAAGGGATGATGACTTTGTAGATATGGATGAATAGCCGTAAGTTCCTCGCGAGTATATTGTTTAAGTTCTTTTACCTGTAAAATATATCATGAATTTTAATGACATTTTTGACCAAATAATGAACATATATATGAATAAAGGTAGGTAGCTCACCGCTGAGTCAAAATCATTCTTATATTTACGGCCACTAGCAAGAGAATTTAAATGATTGAAAGTCATTCCTTCTATATCCACCGCCAACAAGTGAAAGTGTGTATTATCACTGCAGAAAGGTATTAAAATATATCTAAACCCTTGTTCTATCATATCAGTCTTCATCACTTGTTGCAGGGAAAACTTTCTTGACGATCTTATTGAAGCCTAAAAATTTGCATAATCAAAATTATTAATAACCACATCATAATATTAGGTCTTCTACAATCTATTAATTGATACTAATTTACATCACTTACTGTGAAGAATGTTGAACAATATATTGACTTGTTGTATGGCCTACCACATGTGGATGCTCCCCTAAATATAATTTTACAGAAGGCATCAATGACCTCGCCTTTTGTAAAAACCTCTCCATTGACGATTTGTAAGAATGAATGCAAATTCAAAGCAAAGGGTGCATCCTCCTAGATAAATTCATTAGCCAACCTGCCAAGTTAATTGATAAGACTATATATTAAAGCCCCAAATATATTAACTAAACTATGTTTCATAACTTACTTTAGGTTCTCCAATTTATTTATCAGGTAGGCTACTTCTTTATCTTGATTTTTCTTCTTCGACTTCATAAAATGCTTCTTCACAAACTACATCGATAAAATTTAGACCAAACTAATTAATGACCAAATTCAATAAATTTGACGTAATTTATATGAAAATAACTTACATACATCAATGCCTTATTGCCTCATTTTGTATAGTTCGGAGGTCCTTCTTTTTTCCTCCTCTATATCTTAATCAGACATGACTTCCATTACAGTAATGGTTTCTATTACTTCATCCATATCCTCCTCACTAAGTTTCTTTTTTCCCTTGTCCATGACATTTGATATTTATTTCTTTCTCGGCTTCCCCTTATGTAATAGCTGGTGCCATACTGGACTCTCAATTGGAGTATCCCTGTAATCATACCGAGATAGTTCACGTCCTCTCCTTGTTCTACAAGATACTGGATCAGAAAGAGGAACGACTACAGGATAGCTTTCTTGACCCTCCCTCCCCTTTTTTCAATAATCGAAATTAATTCCTTAACCTTTTCATTCAAACATATATTCTCCTCTGTTAGCTCCTTGATTAGGGTGTCTTTAAGAATGCATTCACCACATAACCTTACATCTTCTGTGTGATGTCCTTGTGATGTCTCCATTTCCCGTGGAATTTCATCACCAATCTCAAGGTTCTCAAACAATGTGTTTTCATGTAGGTTGGGAATTATTTCAACGATCACCTGTCAATTACCAAGTACACAAATTTTACTGCCTCTATATCAAACTAACATAGATCACAGTTTAGAATAATTACCTCTTCGGACCTGATTTGGTTGACAAGGTCCCTCACCCTACTAATATGCGAAGGAATATTCTCCACTTATTTATTTGGGGTCCTTCAACATTGTATGGTTTTTGAATGGGTACATGCTCCAAAAACCATGCCTACATAAAGTTTTCCAGATAATTACATTAATGACAGCAAAATATTATAAAATTTATTAAGAAAATTCTACTCACTGCCAAAAGCTCAGCAAGTCCCTTTAGGTAAGGGATGTTGGTGGTGCTCTGGTTTCCCTGAGTTGATGAAAATAAGTCCCCAATCTTAGGTAATTATGGAGACAAAAATTTATGGATAGCTTCCACCCAGTTGAATCTACCAAGATTGTCATAATCATCTACTATATCTACAAGACCTAGAGGGGCCTTATATGTACTAGAAGAAAATAAAACACAAACAAATATATACAAAATATATAATTTACAAACTAATAACACATCATCCTCTGATTCAACACTTTTAGAATAATGTTTAAGTAAGTCCTCAATTCTTGTTCTGGTAGGTTGTTTTTCTTTTGAGAAGTAAGTACGATAAAGGTCACTCGATGCTTTAGTTGAATTAATAGGGACCGAAACTCCACGGTCCACTATACCAGTAACAAAGCAACATCTCGTCTGATGAACGCAACCGATATACCTGAAACAATTAAAATATTTAGTTATCATCAAGAATATAGGCATCAAATTATTTCACTTTGGGTCTGAAATGAATTTATTTCAGGCACAACGTGGGCCTGAAATGAATTCATTTCAGGCCCAACGTGGGTCTGAAATGAATTCCTTTCAGGCCCAACGTGGGTCTAAAATGATTCATTTCAGGCCTACCGACAGCCTGAAGTGATTTTACTTCAGGCCCTCAGTAGGCCTGAAATAAAATCATTTCAGGCCTACCGAGGGCCTGAAGTAAAATTACTTCAGGCCCTCGGTAGGCCTGAAATGATTTTATTTCAGGCTTACCGAGGGCCTTAAGTGAATTTCACCTGAAATTCACTCATTTAAATTGATCAAATATAAATCATTTAAGGTCATCTATATCCAAGTTTTATCTTACTATAGATAGTGTTTACAATTCATAATTAAACTATTACCTGAGAATTTAAAAACTTGCGAGGTTGAATCCCAACTTTCAAATATATTAACCAAAATTCCACGGATATGCTGCAATTCTTGTATGTCCAAAAAAAACTGAAGAGCGACTCTTTGATTTTCGCAATATGTCGATCATTTAAAATTTCAAATGCTTTAAAAAAATGTTTAAAGTGGCCTAAAACACTGCACCAATGTAATTTTTTTCCAAAGTTATCTGAACCCTACAGTTTTTATACATTACACATTTATTCAGCAAAAATAAGCATAAACATTTTCATAAACTATGTTGTTCTTACCTAAGCCTATCACTAACATACCTTGGTGATTAATGCCAATGAAGAAGACCAATGAACCACCCACAGACCTTTTTCCTGCCATTATCATAAAAATCAATCCTACAGAAACCCTAACTCCTACTTTGATAGTGCCGAGCAGTCTGGACTTCAACGTTAACACTTAAAGCCGCCTCAGGATCACACACTAACACTTTCGATACTTGCCTAGGTTTTGGTTGGGCGGAGGGATTTGAGGGATGAGCTCGCGACTAAAGCACAATAGGCACGCACAATATCCTCCTCCTTCGACAATACCATTTACGTTGTTGCGCTGAGAGAGAATGGACACAAATTCGACTACCTGGCCATCCGAACCACAAATTATTACTTTACTGCAAAAGTGGTTCGGATGTCTCGAAAATGTGAATCGAAAAAGGTATTTTGTGGCGGGAGGGGTATAATAGGAAGTTCACTTAAAGGCCTGCGCCCTTTGGTAAAATAGAAACCATGGTACGTAAATTGGTAATTTCTAATTCTTAGGTACACCCTTTGGTAAATTACCAAAATTTAAACCAATCAAATCTTGATCAAGAAGATAGTGAACCAATAATTGAATCATCAATTGAACCACTAAATGAACTAACACTTGAACCTGAATCAATAACTGAACCAAACCAAGTAGTTGAACTAAACATTGAACCAAACCGTCCAGCCGGACCTGAGGCTGAACCTAGTTCTAGAAGGATAAAGAAACCCAGACTCAATCATCCTTCTGATCAAATTATGGGTGATTCAACCTTAGGAGTCAGAACTAGGTCCTCCTATAGAAATCTTAGTCAGATAGCACTCATTTCAAAATTTGAATCTAAGACTATAGAGGAAGCCCAACCTAACCCTGATTGGATCATAGCTATGCAAGAGGAGTTAGCACAATTTGAAAGAATCCAAGTCTGAGAGTTGGTACCTAAACCTTAGGGCAAATCTATTATAGATACTAAGTGGGTTTTTAGAAACAAACTAAATGATCAAGGGGAAATTGTTAGAGATAAAGCCCGCTTAGTTGCTAAAGGGTTTAGTTAGGTCGAAGGATTAGATTATGATGAAACCTATGCCCCAGTAGCCAGACTTGAGTCAATTAGAATGTTATTAGCCTTTGCAGCCCATAGAGGGTTTAAGCTATATCAAATGGATGTCAAGTCTACATTTCTAAATGGGTTTATTAAAGAAGAAGTTTATGTAGGGCAACCCCCAGGATTTGAGGACCTAGAAAAACCTGAATATGTTTTTAAACTTAGAAAAATACTTTATGGGTTGAAACAAGCACCTAGGACATGGTATGAACGATTATCCACTTATCTAATTTCTAAGAAATTTAACCAAGGTCAAATAGACTCCACACTGTTTGTTAAAACCTTAGAAAAAGTTATTTTTATTGCACAAATATATGTTGATGATATAATATTTGGATCCACTAACTCTAATTTTCTAAAAGAATTTGTAAAAATAATGGAAAGTGAATTCGAAATGAGCTTGGTGGGTGAGCTCAACTTTTTTCTTAGGGTTACAAATTAAGCAAACTAGAGATGACAATTATGTTCACCAATCCAAATATGTCAAAGAGTTAATAAAGAAATTCAAAATGGACAACTCTAAAAGCTTAAGTACCCCTATGACAACTAATGTCAAAATAGATAATGACCCTGAAGGTAAGCTTGTAGATCTTAAGCTATACTGAAGCATGATTGGTAGTCTACTTTACTTAACCGCTAGTAGACCTGATATCTTATTTTATGTAGGAATGTGTGCTAGATACCAAACTTGTGCTAAGAATCCCACTTAGCAGTCCTAAAAAGAGTACTAAGGTACATTAAAGGTACCCTAAATGTAGGAATTTGGTATCCTAGTACTTCCACTTTTGAATTGCCAGGATATTCTGACTCTGACTATGCTGGGTGCAAGTTAGATAGAAAGAGTACAAGTGAAAGTTGCCAACTATTAGGACATAGCCTAGTCAGCTGGTGTAGTAGAAAGCAACACTGCTAGCCTTATCTACAACCGAAGCAGAATATGTTGCCCTAGGAGAGTGTGTGACACAACTTTTATGGATGATGCACACTCTTAAGGATTTCCAGCTTGACTACACCCAAACCCAAGTTTTTATTGATGACATTAGTTCAATCAATTTGACTAAGAACCCAATTCAACATTCCCGAACAAAACATATTGAAGTTAAACATCATTTTGTAAGGGATCATGTAGCCAGGGGCGAAATAGTACTTAAGCATGTAGACTCAAAATCCAACTTAGCAAACATTTTTACCAACCCCTTACCTGAATCTATGTTTAGCTCACTAAGATGACAGTTAGGATTGTGCTTAGTAGAATAGGAATGTTCTATATTTTTCAAAAATTTATTTTCCTATTTTGTTTAAATTTGTTTCGAAAATTAGCAATTTGAAAAATCATTTCATTTATCAAGTTTTTTGAAATTTAAAATGATTTTCTGACTTAATTTTTTATAAAAACTTACCCCATTCAAAACTAGGGATTTTGCTCAAATAGACTTAGCTTAGGCCCTAACCCTAGAACTGTATGCACCTATAGATCTAGAAGCCAGCATGTCACAAGCACCTGTGGGTACTTTTGATTGATAACCTAGATTGGGTTGAGATGCATAGGTCTATGCCTTGATTCAAGATGCTTTAAGTCAGTGCATTGTAGTAATTGGGGCAATAAATACAAGTTGAATAGCAATCAGGTTAAGTGTCAAGCTTAGAAAATCTAACTTGATCAGATCACTTAACTTGACTAACCCTAGTGAAAGCTACTGTTTCATAACAATTAGTAAGTAGCTAACTAGGTTAGACAGGACCCGAACAAGATTTGTTTAATTTGGTTTGTTACGTTTTTCCTACTTGAATTTATTAGAGTTGGTTCAATACAGATTTTCATTCATTTAGCTCTAATTCAAAAGTTACTTTCAATAATTGTTATCATTTTTTTGATATATGGCAAAGGGGGAGAGAGAGAAAAACAGAGGAGAAAATTTTTCTAATTTTCAAATTTTTCAAAATTTTCATCTCTTTTTCAAAAAGTAAGTAAAGTAAAATGTCTAAGTACTTCAAAATGTTCTAGGCATCTTCAAAATTCTTTAAGTATTTCAAAAATGTTTCTAAATTTTTCTAAGTACTTTTGAGTATTCAAAAATGTTTCTAAATTTTTCTAAGTACTTTTGAGTGTTTAAAAATATTTCTAAATACTTCAAAGTTTTTTTAAAGTGCTTTCAAAACTTCCAAAGGACTTTAAATATTTCTAAGTGTAGTTGTTTTAAAATATTCCTAAGAAAAGTTTTCTTAGTAAACAAAAGTTGTCTGAGCTAAATTTCTTCTGAAACTTTTTGGCAAATGGTGCTAAGTAAAATTCTTCTTAGTGAACAAATTTTGTTTAAAAAAATTGGTTAAAGATTTTTTGTAAAAATATTTTAAATGCATAAAGTGTTTTCCAAGCAAATTTTTCTAAGTATAGAAAAAGTTTTTGGTAATAATCAAATGTTTTCCCAAGCTCAAACTTTTTAAGGGAAATCTGTTTTCAAAATTTGTCTTGCCTAAGTGAATTTGTGTTTACAAAATTCTCTAACAAATTGCAAAACTTTTTCAAAAATTGTCTAAGTGTTGAAAAGTTTTTTTGCAAATGCTCGATTTTGACAAACACTTAGTCAAACTTAAAAGCACTTAGAAGATTTACAAAACCCCGTATATAATTGAAAATTTCTGGGGGAGAACATTTTCAGGAGGAGATAAATGAATTTGTTTTATGTATTTCCTGAGATACTTATTGTTGTTAGATTACTTATAGAATGTTATTTTAACTTAACTTTTTGAACAATGTTGCCATAAATCAAAAAGAGGGAGATTGTTGGTGCTGGAAGCACCAAAGTCGAACCTATGTTTTGATAATGGCAAAGGGTTCAGAAGTTAAGGTATTATTGTGATCTAACGATGCTGATTAAGTGTGCAAGAAAAGTCCTAGGTACACTAGGCACTATGTCCTGGTTCTATGAATTGGGCACTAAGTCCTGACGTAAGGTTAGGCACTAAGTCCTGGTGAGTAAAGCTGGGCACTAAGTCCTGGCCGAGGGCTGGGCACCGAAGACTTAGTGAGTAAAGCTGGACACTAAGTCCTGGTCGAGGGTTGGGCACCGAAGACCTGGTGAGTAAAGTTGGGCACTAAGACCTGATCCAGGGGATTGGGCAAAAGTCCAACCGGAGGAGCCGGTTGGCAAACAAGTATACTCTCCTGAGAGGAGTAGGTGAGGATGCGTTCCCTGTGGAGGGAACATAGGTATTGGTTCGACCTAGGGTTCCATTTAGGAATCCCAAAGTCAGAACCAAGACAGCTTAGGCTATAAATCATGGTTTAATATGTCATTTATATATGCTTCTTGTGTTTTGGAACTAACCCTGGTTGCAGGAACGAAGGGATGAAGTTTCTGCATTCAGGCGTCTCAATGGAGTGAGGCGCCTCACTGGGCTAGGCGCCTGTGTTGAGACAGGCGCCCCAGTGCAAGGCTACTCCAAGCATTCGAAGCAAACAAGCCTTTGGACCAAGTCATTGAGGCGCCTATGTTAACACAGGCGCCCCAGTCAGCTAAGGCACCCCAGTTGAAGGGATAAGCACTGGCTAAGTCTGTGAATTAAGGTTCGCGCAGAGGAGGCCACGTGTCAGGCGCCCCCTTCAACACAAGCGCCCCAGCTACGACTATAAAAGGGGGTTCACCCCCAAGGCTTCAACATCAATTCCTTCCAACTCTTTCGCTCAAGCGCTACACTCCGACAAGCTTCGTATTCGTGATTCAAGCGCCGACGACGACATGCTGCTCCGAACTTCCAACTTCTCTGGTCGTCGGTAAAAGTTAATTTTTTAAAGTGTTATAATTTCATTTTAAATTCTATATTTGTACTCCAACTTGTAATCTTTCACGAAAATATAGAATTGTCCATCGTAAATGGTCAAGGACCGTCGGCCTTAGAGTAGGAGCCGACCACGACTCCGAACAAGTAAAAAAACCGTGTTAGTTATTGTTTTTGCTATTTCCGCTGCGCAATTACTCTATTTGCCCGAAACTTTTTACGATCGATATTCACCCCCCCCCTTCTATCGATTCAATCCGATCCCACATAGACTTCATTGTGAGTTTCACCAAATGCTTGGTAGAACAACCTGACTCTTCGAAATACTGCTTGTACAGTGGGCTAGAGGTCTCGTTTAAATCAAGTTGGACTATCTCTCCAGTGTTGGGTAGCCCTAGAATCAGTGATATATCAATCTTTTGTTGGTCGTGGATTCTGGGTCGCGCATGGGAAACCTCTCCATGTCCACAGATTAAAATTTTCAATCCGAATGGAGACCTATTTCACAAACGATCGTCTCATCATCGTACTAATTGATTCAAGATACTACTTGACCAAACTTGTTGCTCAAGCCTTGTAACTCACCTAACCAATTAGTCGTGGAATAGACGATGAGTGGATCATCGATTTTTGTGTTTATCATCGAGGTCCAAAATAATTAATTATCATAATTAATTAAATAGTAATTAACATCCAATGATAATTAATTAAACACACGGAATGATAGAAAGAATAAAGGAACCATGAGAGAGGTTATACCTTCTCGTTTACCTCGTGATCTTCTACTGTATGACCCTCCCTTCTTAGACGTCATGTGAACGACGATCTACCAAGAACCGAAGTTGCCAAACCGCTCTTTCTTCTCCCCTTCCACTTGCGCTGAAACCCTAAGTCCTAGGGTTATTGCCGCCGGCCACCTTAGGAAGGAAGAAGAAGATGGAGGAGAAGAGAGGAAGCCCTTCTCCTTCACGTGAACCCTAACCGACCTTCTCTTCTTCTTCCTCTCTCGCGACTCCAAGCACACAAGGAAGAACAACTCCTTTTCCCCTTCGCTACCTTGCAGCGACAAACACCACAAGAGTTGGAGCTCCCTCGCACGCGCACCCCTTCTCCTTTCTTCTCGCCGCATGCCACAAAGGAGGAGAGGTCTCCTCTGTAACGCCCCAAAATTCCCATTTTTAGTTCATAAAGTCCTTGAAAGTAGTTAAAAATGGTTTAGAAATATTCTAGATATTTTTAGGAATTTTTAGAATATTTTTATGGAATTTTCCGAGTCCGTTTGGTATTTTAAAAGAAGAGAGAAAGAAAAAAAAAAAAGAAAAACCAATTTAGTGCAGCGGGTGGATCGAACCCGCGACCACCGCGAGACCACACAAGCGCGCGACCAGCTGGGCTAGGGTATCAAGCACAGAAAAGAATGGAGAGACCTGTATTTAAGTTGTAGTTAGGTCAATCCGCCCCATAAGTATAAATAGATAATTAAAGAGAGAAGTTTTATTTTCTCTCAAATCCTCTCCCTCTCCCAAGGTTGCGCCGACCCCTCTCCCTCTCCTCTCTTGTGCGCACGCCACACCAAGCCCTAGAGGGCCGGCCAAAGCTTTCCTCCAAGAGATATTCCTATATTCGGGATCCCCGCGACGAGAGGAACGCGTAGACGTGAAGAATTCTCCGAGATCTCAAGTTTCTTCCGAGCCCTATATGTTAATCTTGGTTGTAAGTCCAAGATATCAATGTAAGTACTGCTCACCTGCAGTAAGAGGCGGTTTTTCCGCAAGAATTTCCTTTAAAAGTTTTTAAAAGTGATATTTACTTCTTGTTAAGATTTTTGCATGTGATCTTAGTTCATTATATGCTTATATATTTTATTGAGTGCCCTATATGAGATTAGGGACCAAGAAAAGCTATGAGAAAAGAAAAGAGAAGATAAAGATAAGAAAAGAAAAGGCCAAGGCCTTAAGAAATCCCCAAAAGTCAAGACTTAGGGATTTTAGCACGCAAGGTGCTCCAGAAAATGCCAAGGCATTTACAGATAAGAAAGAAAAGAAAGAAAAGCTATTTTATTTTATAAGGCCAGTACCCGGCGTCCAAGGGCGTCGTTAAAGAAATCCAGGTGTCCAATTCCAAGGTCTTGGCCCTGGTAGACCAAGGTCTGCTCTATTAGGATTGGTGGCTCGCTACCCCAACCTTTTAGGGAACGCGCATATCAGATGGTACTTACGTCTTCAGTGGATCCAAGTGATTAGTATTTTCAAGTATATGCTTTAGCAAAGTTTTCTAAAGTTTCAGAAAGTTTTCAAAAGTTAAAGAATAGCTAAAGTTTCAAGTTGAGCCAAGAAAAGTAAATTGAGATTATCTATTGCTTGAGTATGCATGTTTTGAGCTATACATGTTCGTAGTTTTCTTTCAAGCATATTAGTATCTCATATGATTTTCATATTGTTCTAGAAGCATGTTTGCACATTTCGAGTTTTTGTGAGCTAGATAGTACTTACTAAGCTTTTTGCTTACTAGTTGCATTTCCTCTTATTGCAGATAAAGGTAAAGGCAAGCAATTCTGAAGGAAGACGACGAGGCGGTGCTGAGTAGAGTGTGTGTGGTGGCTGATTATGGAGAGATCTTTGAGACGAGACAATTTAGTTATTTGAATTGCAATGTTCAAGTTTATTCAAATTTCAAGTTCTTGCTTATGGAGATTATAGAGTATTTGAGTTTTGGATAGTTTTACATGCTCAATTTCCTAGAGTAAAGATTCCATGTCATTTCATTTAGCTTATATATTCTTATGTTTGCATTGGATAAGTAGAAATGTGAGTAGTTGAGAATATTGATACTTTGTTGGAGAAATAGATGTTTGTGCCAAGATAGTACTAGTTTCTCTTTGAATCACGTTTTTATTGCTTAAATATGTCTGGAAAAGTTGCATTCATATTCCATAATGCTTTAGCAATGTTATAGAATCTTGCATGATGAGTTTAAATGGTTAGAAGCAAAGTTTGGTACAAACTCTAGACTAAAGTTTTTGATAGTTTTTCATAACTTGCTAAATCTCGTAAAAGTTCAAATTTTAAGTTTATGGATTCATTTTGATTGGCTAAACTGTTTAGAAAATTTGTATAGAGTATAGAAATGGTGTCATGATCCTATTTGGCTCGAAAGTATAGGCTTGGTGGAGCTTTGAAGCAACTGCCGAAACCTGAAAAACCAGATTTCAGGCTATCAGTCGACTGATACAGTATCAGTCGACTGATACCCGACAGTTCAGTTGGGTGAGGCAGGTTTCAAAGTATACCATTCGCGAGCTTTTGAGAAAGGAAGTGTGATATGTTATTATGCATGATTGCTTAAGTTAGAATATAATTGTTAGATGAATTTAAAAGTTTAAAAAAAAAAGATTTCCGCATTTGTAGTCATGTATCAAAAGTAGAGAAGTAGAGAAATGTAACGATCCGTCTAAGGCAGTAAGAAGGCGGGTCGCTACATCCTCCTTGTCTAGTGATCGCCGACCACAAAGAAGAAGGGAGGAGAAGAAGAGAAGTAGAGGAAGAAAACAAACTTGTTCCTTTACTTCTACCGTCGACGTGCCCTAGGAGAGAGAAGGGAGAGAGAGAGGAAGAGAGGAGAGACTTAGGGTTGTTGTGGTATTGAATGTCATGGTCTCATGACACCATGGGGTATATATAGGGCTACAATAGGGACCATGAGAAGGAGTTAAGTCTTGGCCACCTAATGGATCAAGGCCCGATCCATTAGTGAAGATCAATTCCACTAAAGGATCCGCATTGATCTACCTCACCAACCCCCATATTTAAATATGGGCTCCACCTATTATAAGTACAAGTATCTCCCCGTGTTTAAGATATCGAATGTTCGTTAATTAATTAAATTACTGATAATTTAATTAATTAACTTCTAACTACTTGAGTAGTACCACTCAACCTTATCATCATGTCGGACCAAGTCCACCTACAAGATTTAACATGATGAACTTTATGAGCTCCTCAAAGGAACATCATCAACCTGACTCACCAGGACATGGTTTTCTCCTATAATCAACGGCACACCATGTAAATAATATTATTTCCCAACTTATCGGGTCTATCGATTTAACCAATAAATCTCGCCCATTGGTAAATCAAAGAAATAAATATTAAGTACATGTGCCCATTATTATATCGGGATTCAGAACATGTACTCCATAATAACTGAAGTCTGATTCAATTATAAAGTTAGTACAAATTGAATCACCTCTATGTCGGTCCTGCTCAATACACACAAAATGCACTAGTGTAATTCTATGGTCAAGATAAACCAATACCAAATTACACTACAACCATCCCGATGGTTTGTCCAAATCCATCTTGGTTGTGAGCCTCTACTTATACTCTACAAGGAACTGATAACATGATCTTCTGTGCGACACGACACACTATGTTATCTACAGTGTTAAGTATTAAACAATATGCACATACTAATATAAATATGCAAACAATGATCTTGTGATTCTCTTTCAAAATATAGATGTCTATATATACATCCTAACACCTTCATGAATTTGAGTTTTTTCCCATGGAAGATAAGGCTCTGTTCTTCTTGATCCCAATTATCGAACATATTCTGGATCTAGGGTCTTACACAAAAACTATTTGGGAGGTCAAGGACCCAAGAAAAGGGTGTATCTCGAATCAACTGTTCTTGTGCTGCTGTCGGTTGAATATAATCAATAAAATTTCTGAAATGACAAAGGCTACTTTTCTAGTTAATTCTTTTACTTCGTCCTCTATTGAAAAAACTTGTATAATCGCAAAGCATTTTGCTTTCTTCTAGTGTCAACTCTCTTTTTTTACTTTGACCAACACTTTGCAATTTAGTCGATTTTTTTGGAGCGCCTTGCTTTGATGACGATTTTGTTGGAGCCATCCCGAACTTAGCAACCATCAAACAGCAATGACACACAAACAAATTTAACACTTAGATTTCATAGATAAAGGGTCTGCTCAGATTCGGTCAGTCACTAAAGACTATCGCTAACCTTAGGTGAAAACCAATAGTGAAATCAAAAACTAAATATTAGGGTACGTATAATCCCACTGGTCCGATGACGAGGATGTTAACGACACGACTCCAATAGAGGAAAACACGGTACCTTCAATTACGAAGAAAATAGGAGGAAGAAGACGATTGCTAACCACAAGGCTCCGGAGGACGCTATAAACCTCGCTCAATGTTGGACATGACATAAGAGGATTTTAGGCCCTACGCGGGCCTTATTTCTTATACCTATTATTTTTTATTTGAATTATATTTATTAAGTAAATCTAATTTATACTATATTTTATTTGGGATTTATCATAATTTTCTTATCTTTATAAAATGTATAAAAATATTTATTCCATAAAAATATTTTTAACAAGGGATTTTATTTTCTTTTTATTTATTATGTATTTATCTCTATAAATTTTTTTGTAAATTTAAACATGAGGCCCAATGGGGACTTTTATTATATATTTTATTGTTTCAAATTTAAAATTTATTTATATTTTAATTATAGGTTTTTATGTTGTCCAAACTTATATTTTGCAATTCTTTGTTCATATCTTTATTTTTCACTTATAGGTTAGCAGAGGGCCTGAAATCCTCTGATTTAGGCTCATAATGGGTCTGAAATTAGAGGATTTCAGGCCCACCTTAGGCATGAAATTAGAGAACTTCAAGCCTAATGGGGACTCAAATTTTTTCAAATTTAAAATATAATTTATTATCTATCTTAATTATTTTGTAAATCAAATATATGTGGTGTGGGTCCTTATTTATATCTGCTATTGTAAATCAAATATATTGTAAATCAATGGGTCTGCTATTTTAATTAGCAGAGGGCCTGAAATCAAATATATGTGGTGTGTAAACTTATTTATATCTTCATGTTTATTTATAATTTGGAAAAAAAATATCATCTATAACCATTAATTTTTTAATATCAGAGGGTCTAAAGTAATTTTTAATATCATTTATTTAGATTTCATAGATATAACATTTATAACCACTATTTTTTATTTTTATATGTTTATATTATACATATTTATTTATAATTTAAAAAAGAATATTCCTATTTTGGTTTGCAGAGGGCCTGAAATCATATGATTTTAGGCCCACGTTGGGCCTGAAGTCTTCTAGTTTCAGGCCAACGTTGGGCTTGAAGTCTTTTGATTTCAGGCTCACATTGGGCCTGAAATCAGAGATATTCAGGCCCAATGTGGACTCAAATTTTTTTCTCAGTTAAAAATATTTTTTATAAGTCTTAATCATGATTTATTAAATTATTTATTTATACAATTCTACAAGTTGTGACAAAATCCTCTCATTTTATTTAAGTACTCAGGTATGATCAAGACAGACTCACATTTGTTTAAACTTGAAACAAGTTTAAATGTATCATAAGTTTGGACAACATCTGGATACTACCTAAATACACAATGCATAACATAATTCGATTTCTTGCAGGCCATCAATTCATATTTTCAGAATTTGTTGCAATAGGACTTTTATATGTCCATTAGTGGGTTTCGGTGTAAACCCACTGATAGACCTATGATACTTGGATTTCTCTATACTCGATATCACTAGTTAGAGTTTAGCTAGGAGATGGTATTTCTGGTGTCCAAACTTAGTTTAATGAATATCAATTATGTTCTCATACTATATCAGTTGGCATAGAACGATGCAGCAATAATGCAGAATCAGAGGTTGTTTTAGTAAATCATGTTGGTGCAGAAAGCACCCAAGTCAAACCTAAGTTTTGATAATGGCAAAAGGGTTCAAAAGTTAAGTCTTACTTGTTATCTAAACATGTTACTCTAGTGTGCAGGGTAAAAAGTCCTAGCGAAGGACTGCTAGGCACTGGCGAAGGAATGCCACGGTACTGAAGCCCTAGCGAAGGACTGCTAGGCGCCAGGCGAAGGACAGCTTGGGACTGAAGACCTAGCGAAGGACAGCTAGGCACCGGGCGAAGGACAGCTTGGTATCCAAGACCTGGCGAAGGACTACTAGGCAAAAGTCCAACCGGAGGAGTAGGTTGGCATCAGGTACATTCTCCCGAGAGGAGTAGGTGAGGATGCGTTCCCCGTCGAGGGAACAGTAGGCGTCGGTTCGACTTAGGGCTCGATTTTGGAGGCCCAAGTCAAAACCAAGACAGCTAAGGCTGTATAAACTAACATCTTATTACTTTATGGTGTTTTGGACTAACCCTGGATGCAGGACCGAAGGAACGAGTGTCTGCAGCTCAGAGAGCCTCAAAGGAGTGAAGCAGCAGCTGACCAGGGCGCCCGGAGTGTCCCGGGCGCCCCCAAGGTGAAAACAAAACACATGAAGCAAAGGCAAGCTTCGACAGCTTATGTTCGGGGCGCCCCCGTGCTTTCGGGCGCCCCCGCTGCTCCCGGGCGCCCCCAGCGCTCCGGGCACCCCCAGGTCAAGTAGTCGAAGCAGCTCCAGCGAAGCCAAGAGGATAAGATTCTGACCCGGTCAATCCGGGCGCCCCCAGCGTTCTGGGCACCACGGTCAAAGCTTGATCCCGAGTTTTAAGGGATTAGAGCTGATCGAGAAGGAAGTGGATCGACCGACACGTGGGGGGGCGCCCCCAGGTGCTATAAAAGGACCCTCGAACCAAGGCTTCAGAACAACGAATTCATTCAACGCATTCACGCTCTTCTGCTCCCGCGCTTTGCTCCGGAAACCTCCCGACTCGAGATTCAAGCGCCGACGACGTCCCACTGCTCCGAAAAGATAATCTACATCGGGCATCGGTAAAAGAAGAGTTACTTTTTCTTACTGCACTAATTCTGTAATTCAATCTTGTAAAATGTTTTGCGAACTTATAGAATTGCCCGCAGAAAACGATCAACGACCGTGGGCCTTGGAGTAGGAGTCGACCTAGGCTCCGAACCAAGTAAAACTACCTGTGTTCGCGATTAATTTTTCCGCTGCGTACTTGCTCTAATTTTTCCGAAAAGCGTTTAATGATATTCACCCCCCCCCTCTATCGTTTCTCTCGATCCAACAAGTGGTATCAGAGCGGGGAAGTTCAAATTTGGTGCAACCACCAGTTTGAAAATTTTTCGGATTTTTTATATATTTTTTTCGTTCGAATTTCTTCTTATATTTTTTTCGTTCGAATTTCTTCTTATATTTTTTTCGTTCGAATTTCTTCTTATATTTTTCGTTCAAATTTCTTCTCGTTGATCGAGGTTGGTGCAACACCACTCGACGAATATTTTTTCCTTATCCCGCATTACTAATCCAAGACCAAGTCTTGGGATATTCTTTTTTGTTTAGTTTACATTTCAGATATATGGTCATGCAAGAAGGCTTCAGCACCGCAAGACCACCTCTCTTCAGTGGAGAAGACTTCTCCTATTGGAAGAGCAGAATGGAGGTCCACCTGAAAACTCAGGTGGACATGTGGATAATCATCCAGTCAGGACTGGAAATTCCGAAGAATGCTGAAGGAGTACCTCAAAGCTAGACAATGTGGGACACCGCTCTGAAACGGAAAATTGAAGCGGATGCAAAGGCGACCCAGACCCTTTAATGCGGCTTAACAAAAGAGGAGCTGAACCGGGTGGGCCCTTTCAACAGTGCCAAGGAGCTGTGGGGAAAACTGATCGAGCTGCACGATGGAACATCAGACACTCGAATCAGCAAGAGAGACCTGCTCCTGAACAAGCTGTATACCATCAAAATGACCGACAACGAAACAGCTGCTCAGCTTCACGCCCGAATTCAAGAACTAATGAACGGTTTACACACTATTGATCACAAGGTAGAAAAATGTGACCTAATAAGGTATGCTCTAAATGCTTTCCCGAGAAACACCTTGTGGGCATCTATGGTAGATGCATACAAGGTTTCAAGGGACCTTTCAAAAATAAAATTAGATGAATTATTTTCTGAATTAGAACTGTATGAACAGACTAACTGCAATTTGGCCGAGAAAGGTATTGCCTTTATTGCAGGTAAAACTGGAACGTCAACCAAGAAAAAGCCTCAACCTGAACCCGAGTCTAACTCAGACTCAGACTCAGAAGATGAAGAAGGAGATCGACCTAAGCTGGTCCGACTGGCAAGAAACTACTACAAAGAACTGAAGAATCAAACCAACAGAAGGAAGGCCAGCCGAAGAAAGGACGAACCAGCTGAACTCGCAAACGAAAAGAACAAGCCCAACGTGACCTGCTACGAGTGCAAGAAGAAGGGTCACTATAAGACGGAGTGTCCGAACCTAAAGGAAACCAAGAAGAATAGAAGGAAGAAGACACTTCAAGCAACGTGGGATGAGTCCTCCTCCAAAGAAGAAGAAGAGGTCCCACAGTCGAATCTACTAGCACTAACCGCCTCAGAAGAAGTCGAGACCGAGTCAGAGTCAGAACAGGACGACGGCAGACTGACCTTCTCAAAGGACGGCGAAATTAAGGTAAGTGGTTTTAATAGAAGTCAATTAAATGAACTAATATCTTATCTTTCTCGAGATTTGGCGAAAGCTAAACTCCGAGTCGAATCCCTCCGACAGGAAGTAAAACTCCTGAAAGAGGGAACCGACTCTAAACCCTTAACCGAGAAGGTTCAAGAAGGAACTCCTACTCAAGTTGAAAAACTTGAGAAATAGAACTCCTCCCTGAAAACCCAGGTTAAGGATCTTAGATCAGCATTAAAACGATTCACTTCTGGTTCCAAGGGTCTTGACATGATTCTTGGAAAACAGAAATCCGTTCTAAATCGATCCGGACTAGGCTACAGAACCAAATCTAGACAAAGATCTTACTTTGTTGTACTGAATCAGTCCAGAAGTAAAGTTCAGGCATGGGTACCTAAACTATACCTGAACAAACCAACTGGATCAAATCAGTATTGGATCCCCAAGGACAAAATTCACATCTTGCCTAATCATTATTGTGGCTTTAGTCCAGGGGGAGCTAAATTAAAGACTATATTTATTGTTAAATAGAATTTAATTCTTAGTTGCAATTTGCTTGTTTGATTGTTTATTTAATTTCTGCAATTTACCATGCTTAGACTTAGGAATGGTTAGTTTAAGGACTGAACAAACTTAACTGAAGCTTGACAACATAGTATTGGGTGGAGGTGAGATGATAGTACGTTAGGGAAACCAATTCTAATAAGGTCAAGTTTACTTGGTCTCATTAGACTGGTGAAACTAGCCGAAGCTACCGATCCAAAATCCAAACTAGTTAGACCAGAACTTTTCAAAGATTAATTTTGAAAATGAAATTTCATTAAACGGCTTTGTCAAGGAAAGGGTTGATAATCCAATAAGGCTACGGCCAAAGAAGGCCTAGTGCCTCGCCAAGACCTGAAAGCCAATTTTTGAATTTCAAATTCAAATTATTCTTTGTCAAATTCAAATCTAACACAAATTTTCAGTTAGGTGTAGAATCAAACATTTCTTTTCAAAATAAATTTAATTGTTTCAAAAATTAATTTAAGGTTTTCCAAATAAAAATTAATTTTTCAAAATAATTTTACTTATCAAAACATGTCTCACAAAACCTATAAGGCTAATGTGATTGAAAACCCTAGATTTGGGTGAGACGGACTAGGCAGTGAAACTCAATTTAAGTTATTCCTGACTCTAATTGGATCCAAATCAATAAAACTCTTTATGTGTAGGAACATAAAGATTTGGACCAATAGATGTTGGATAGCGGTTGCTCCAGACACATGACTGGAGATAAATTGAAATTCACTAAACTCAAGTTCAAGAACCTAGGCTCAGTGGCATTTGGCAACAATGCTACACTCAAGGTAATTGGGTCAGGTAATATTGAACTTAAATCTGACTTTGTTATTAAGAAAGTTCTTTTGGTTGAAAACTTCAATTTTAACTTGCTTAGCATAAGTCAGTTATGTGACTCTGGTTATATAGTCACCTTCAACAATTCTAATTGCCTGATTAGAAATGTACAAGACTCAGAAATCATGCTTAAGAGCACTAGGAAAAATAATGTATACACTATAAACCTTCCCCTAGTACCCAAATATATGATAACTCAGTTAGAACAATCAAATCTCTGGCATAGGAGACTAAGTCACACTAATCTGAGAACTATCTCAAAAATCACCCAACTTGGCTTAATCAAAGGTATCCCAAAAATTAAAAATAATGAAAACCTAATATGTGAATCATGTAATCAAGGTAAACAAACCAAATCTAATTACAAACTAATCCAATCTGACCTAACTCAAACCACACTTGAGCTCCTACACCTTGACCTATTTGATTCACATGGAGCCAAGTCACTAAGCGGGAACCGATACTGCTTAGTAATAGTAGATGATTACTCTAGGTTCACATGGGTTAGGTTTCTAAAAACCAAAGATGAAACCCTAAACCTATTTAATGAATTCTGTAAATTAATTGAAAATCAAAACGATACTAAAATTAAAAGACTTAGAAGTGACCACGGGGGAGAATTTGAAAATCAACGGTTCGAGGAATTCTGTAAGGTAAATGGGTATTTACATGAATTTTCATGTCCTAGAACCCCCCAACAAAATGGGATAATCGAAAGAAAAAATAGAACTCTACAGGAAGCCGCTAGGGCTATGCTCAATGAATTTAACTTAGCTAACCAATATTGGGCAGAAGCAATTAGTACGGCTTGCTACATCCAAAATAGGGTGCTGATTAACAAGCGACACAACAAAACACCCTATGAACTCTACTACCATAGACTCCCAAATCTACACTACTTAAGGGTATTTGGATGCAAAGTCCATATCCTAAACACCAAAGACTACTTAGGAAAATTCAGTCTAAGTCAACCCCAGGCATCTTTCTAGGATACTCAACAACAAGTAGAGCTTATAGGGTTTACAACAACCAAACCAAGAAAATCGAAGAAACAACCAACCTAATATTTGATGAAGAAATTAACTCAAATCCAAATCTAATTTCATCAAACACTGATCAAGAAGATGAAGGATCGATGTGAGCGTGCAGAGGGGGGGTGAATGCACTTTCTTTTGATCGTTTGATCTCTACACAGATGTTAGCGCAGCGGAAATAATATGCAAAGACAATAACAATGCTAACAAAAATTCTTTTAATTGGTATCCACCCAGATGGGTGACTAATCCAAGGATCCACGCCGCGAGCACCACTTTTCACTATCGAAAAATCTCCTTGAGGTGGAGAAACCTTTACAACAAAAGCTTCCTCTTTACAGATGTAGAAAAATGATGGAGGAAGCAAAAAGTCACTCTACAATTTGGCAGCACTTCGTTACTGTACGAAATTGTACCTACACGTGTAACGAGGAGCTCCTTTTATAGGTGAAAAGGACAGATTCGCAGTCTGTCCAGTCACACACCAGTCGACTGCCCCTAGGGCAGTCAACTGGCCCGACATTAAATGCCGGCCAACGGCTAGTTTTGGGGTATACCAGTCGACTGCCCCAAGGCCAGTCGACTGGTCCGAAGCTGCGAACTCTCTGAGGGTTTTGGCAGTCAACTGCCTTCGGGCCAGTCGACTGCCCTACCTCCCAGCTCAGCTCCAGCCACTCCAAACCTTCTCCTTCGCGTGTGCCTTCAGGTCTGCTCCCTTGGGTCGCCCCTTGAAGTCCTCTTCCTCTGGCTATCGTCCCTTGGATGCGCACGCAAGCCTTCCCTTGGCTTGCCTCCATGCCACCCTTCACGTGTGCCCTTTGAAGTCCACTTCCCGGCTTGCCATTGGAGCTCTCCTCCCTCGGCTCTCGTCCCTCGGATAGGTCCACCAAGTGTGATTCTTCAAGTCCTGCAAACTCAATCACACAAATCAAATACAACATAACACTCTAACTTTAAACCTATTCGCCCACTCATCAAAACCATGATCTTCCAATCATTCAAGGGTCGATTGCCTCAACAATCTCCCCCTTTTTGATGTGTGGCAATATGTTTAAGTTAGAGATAAATAACAGTAATAGCAATAGCAAAAGATAGCAATTGAAACATTATCAGACATAATAACCCTAAGAGGTAACCTCCCCTTTAACCTATGTCCTCTCCACAGTTTCAATTCTAATCATATTTCTTTCCACTTAACACCATCAATAAGAATGTAAGACATATCCGAACCTAAGAGGTACCTCCCCCTTAATCCATGTCTTCTCTCCAAATTTTAACCTTTCAAGGTTTAAGTTGGACAAAATACCTAAAATCATCCATTTTAAGTCAAAATTCTAACTTAAACCGCCTATTCTCCCCCTTTGACACCATCAAAATGATTGTCTCAAGCAACCAAACCCTAGGATATCAAATGCGAGGATTATTGATTTCTGAATTTTCTCACAGCAGCTAAAAATAGCTGTGCCAGTCGACTGCCCATAGGGCAGTCGACTGATACGCTATCAGTCTGAAATTTCAACTTTTCTGTCGAATTTCAGAAACTCCCAGAAAATTCCAGAAAATTCCAAAAATTGTAAAATTTTCATACATGTTTAAAATGTTATACTCTATCAGGGAAAAATATTAAACCATATAAAATTTCAAACATGCACGTCTTTTGATAAAAACCCAAAAGTTTTGAAAAATACTACATTTTGTATCAACCTTTGAAACCAATTTTGCAAATATGTGACTTTTAAAAGCATGGCACAGTATGTAAAACATAAAATGGTTTTCAAAGTTTTAAAATGTCCAACTATGATCTTTGGCAAAGTGTCCATTGATTAAACACTTGCCTCCCCCATAGTTGATCTAGTTTTGATATTTTGATACTTTTAATGGTTCAACAATGTGCCACAAGCACAAGTGAGCCAAATGTATCACCCTAATGGATCAAGCACCCTTTTTCAAAGCTAATGTGTCCAAGTTCATTCTATACTTCCACAAAACACATTCCAAGGCCTCTTCTTAAGGATGTAAACTCCGATTCGGGAAGAGGCTTGGTAAAGATGTCGGCTAGGTTCAACTTTGATTCAACATAATGTAATTCTATGTCTCCCCTTGCCACATGGTCTCTAATGAAGTGATGTTTCACTTCAATGTGTTTTGTTCTAGAATGGTGAACCGGATTTTTAGTTAGGTTGATCGTGCTTACATTATCACACAAGACTTTGACATTGGTGTAATGTAGCTCATAGTCCTCTAAGGTGTGCATGATCCAAAGGAGTTGGGAAACACATCCACCTATTGCCACATATTCTGCTTCCGTTGTTGATAGGGCAACGCATGGTTGTTTCCTACTACTCCAACTAACTAAAGAAGACTCAAGGAATTGACACCCTCCACTTGTACTCTTCCTATCTAACTTGCAACCCGCATAGTCCTAGTTGGTGTATCCAATTAGGTCAACATTTGGGGTTCTAGGATACCAAAGTCCGACATTTAGGGTTCCTTTCACATACCTTAGGATCCTTTTGACTACAATCAAATGGGACTCTTTGGCACAAGATTGGTACCTTGCACACATACCTACTGCAAAAAGTATGTCGGGTCTACTAGCGGTTAGGTATAGGAGGCTACCAATCATGCTCCTATATTGTTTAGAGTCTACCATTTTGCCTTCAAGGTCACTATCCATTTTCACATTAGTTCCTATGGGTGTAGATGCTTCCTTAACATGTTTTAAACCAAATTTCTTTAGCATCTCTTTAGCATATTTGGTTTGAAATACATGTGTACCTTCATTAGTTTGCTTAACTTGAAGGCCTAAGAAAAAGGTTAACTCTCCTACAAGACTCATCTCAAATTCATCTTCCATACACTTGATGAATTCTTGTAGGAAGTCATTATTTGTTGACCCAAAAATGATATCGTCTACATAGACTTGGGCAACAAATATATCCTTATCCTTAGATTTTAGGAACAATGTAGGGTCAATTGTTCCTCTCCTAAACCCCTTAGACACCAAAAATAAAGAAACCCTTTCATACCAAGCCCGGGGAGCTTGTTTCAATCCATACAAGGCTTTCCTTAATTTGAATACGTGTCTCGGATAGTTGGGATCCTCAAATCCGGGGGGTTATTCTACATAAACCTCTTCCTTAATGATCCCATTAAGGAATGCCGACTTCACATCCATTTGGTGGAGTGTAAAACCCATGTGAGCGGCATAGGCTAGTAGAATTCTAATTGATTCTAACCTAGCTACGGGGGCGTAGGTCTCATCATAATCTAATCCCTCAACTTGGTTAAACCCCCTGGCTACCAATCTAGCCTTGTTCCTAGTGATTTTACCTTGGTCATCTAATTTGTTCCTAAAGACCCATCTCGTGGTTACAATGGTACAATCAGTGGGCCTAGGAACTAACTCCCAAACTTCACTCCTCTCAAATTGGTTTAGCTCTTCTTGCATGGCCAAAACCCAATCGGCATCTCCCAATGCTTCATCAATGATCTTGGGTTCTAATTGGGAGATTAGAGCTATTTGACTCGTTTGGTTTCTAAAGTATGATCTAGTCCTTACTCCTTGAGTGACATTGATAACCATCATTTTGTTGATTATTTTAGGCTCTAAAATCCATGTTTGATCCACATTTTATATGCTTAAGTTTGCAATTGTAATAGGTTTCATGTATTCCCTTCATTTTGGCTTTTAATTCAAATCTTTGTATATTTGGGATATTTTTGGCACTAAATTTGAACATCATTTTGTAGGCTTCAATTGATCATGGACCTAGATCAAATTGGGTCAGACTTGAGTCAGGATTGGATACAGATCAAAAGGATCAAGCATCGGATTAATAGGAGACGTCCATTCCAGAGAACGGCTAGATCTGAGCCATCGGTCAACTTCTGGTCGATCCGAGTCCAAGATAGAATCAATCATGACCAAAGATCAAGATCTGAAAATTTCAGCCAAATCAGAAGTAATGTGACAGTTGGATCAAGCTCAAGAGGTTCTAGACCATCCATTCAAGAAAAGGAAAGATCTGGACCATCCGCCACTGATCTGGTTAATCCGAGCTAGGGACAGGTAGATCAGGACCATTGATTGAGATCTGTGGAGTTTGGTTCAGATCTGAAGAGATCTGACCGTTGGATGAAGGCAAATCGATCTCAGCCGTCCGTTGTTAAATTCCTTCTGAGCTGTGAGTTCTGGGCTGAGGCTGGGTCCCAAAGCTGAACCAAAGCTGAACCAAATCCGGTTAGGCTGAATCTAGACTGAACCAGTGCTGGACCAGACATAGGCTGGCTGAACCAAAGGACCGAACTCAAGCTAAGCTGTGAGCTGGCTTGGCTGAATCAAACACGAACTGGCTTGGCTGCTGGAGTGAACCCGAGCTGGGTGAATCGAACCACCAAAGAGAGCTGGCTTGGTGAGCTAGACCAAAGTTGAAGCTGTAGCTTGGTTGACCGAGCCCACACGCAGCAGCAACAAAAGGGAGTCGATCGATACCGAGAGTTAGGGTATCGATCGGCAGAGGGGATCACACACACGCGATTCATCCAATCCACCTTCACCGCCGGCGATCCAATCCACCTTCATCGTCGCCGGCCGGTATCCACATCCACCTCTTCTCTTTCGAGGTTCGGAGAGAAGAGAGCACGGGTTCTCTTTCGGGGTTCGGAGAGAACTTTCCTCCATTTTCATCACCGGCGACCACAAGCTAGGCTTTGGGGGTTCCGAGCTCTAGCCGAACGTAGCCGAACGCAGCCGTCGCAGCCATCCATCTCCACCGCAGCTTTCTCTTTCGGGGTTCGGAGAGAAAACGATCATCCACTTCCACCTCACCGCCGGCGATCAAAATTATTTACAGTTTTTCTTCAGCATTTTCTTTTCCTTCACAGTTTATTTCTTCATCAGATTGGACTTTTCTTTCTTCACTGCAATTTACCATTTCAGTAGTTCATTTCCAGTAGTCGATCTTCCTTCACAGCTTCACTTTCATAGCTCTTCTTATCAGTTTTTTTACAGATTTCCAGCAGCAGTTCATTTCAAGTAATTCTTTCTTTCCAGCAGTTTCAATTTCTTCCCAGCAGAGTTCCAATTCGTAGTTCCAGCTTCATCAGGTTTGCCATCAGCTCTTCAGCAATTTCCAGCATTACAGCAATTCTGATCCAATTCCGGCAGCAGCAATTTCGATCCAGCAGTTGCTTCCAGCTTCAATTTTCTGTCCAGCGGGTGTACTTCCCAACAAGCATTTCCTTTACAGCAATTCGAAGAAATTCTTTCACAGAAGTACTTCACAGCAGATTTCTTCCTCTCAGTTTTCCTTCCAGCAGTTCATCACAGATCGACAGTTCCTTCCATTAGCTTTTTAATCAATGTTTGAATTGGTTGTGTTTGATTGTTAAATGTTAGGAGTTTGATTTTTTTGAATGCTTATATTGATGGATCTTCCACAATTCAAATGGCACGAACTTTTGTCATTTTAATTCATGCATATGAGGTGTTTGGTTAAATGTCTGTTAGAACAATTTCTTTCAATTGAAATGTTCTTAGTTGTTTAAGTTTTGTTCTGTGTTGCTCTTTCCATTGCTTGAAGTTTCGTATCTTCATTTAAATGTAATTGAGTTAGGTCAGATTAGATTTCCTTCATGCTATAGGTTTTACTCCATGCCTAGGTTTCATTGATGCTTATTTCTTAAATGTTTCTTTCACATTGCCTTTTCTTTTCTGCAATTGTAGTTAGGTTAATTTAGATTTCATTACCTGTCTTGTCTTTTCTTAATTAGAATTAGATTTCATATTTGCTCTGTTATTCATTTCGTAGTCTTGAAGTTCAAATCCAAAACCCAATTTCATATTCAAAACCCAAAAGCAATAAGATACGATCCTGGGAATTATCATGCACCGACTACATTCGTTGGGAGACGACTCGAGTTACTCTATGCTACATTAGTTTAGAGGAATTCGGTACTTAAATTGTATTTGAAACCGTAACACGACAAAAAACGGTTATCAGACATCACCCACAATTTGGTCAATAGGATGATCATGATGGTGTCTCAAGGGTCTAGAGGTTGTAGGTTCATTTACTCCTTCTTCCTCATCCTCTAGGGTACTTCTTACTCCCCCTTGATCATTGCCCTCCAATTGTAGGTCTTGGGTTCATTAGGCAAGGGGTTGGACTTCTTCTATATCTTTATCAATGGAAGCCTTTCTAGGGTAGGTACTATTGGTTTCATCAAATTTGACATTTGAGGACTCCTCAATCACTTTTGTCCTCTTGTTGTACACTCTATAACCCTTACTAGTCAATGAATACACTACTATGATTCCTTCATCGGCTTTTGACTCAAATTTTCTTAGGTCATCTTTAGTGTTTAAGATGTAAACTTTACATCCAAAGACCCTAAAATAGTGGACTTGGGGTACCCTTCCATTCCAAAGTTCAAAGGGTGTTTTTCCTAAAAACCTATGTACCAACACCCGATTTTGGATATAGCAAGCAGTGTTAACCACTTCGGCCCAAAAGTAGCTAGGAAGAGAGTATGCATTAAGCATAGTCCTAGCAGCTTCTTGTAGGGCCCGGTTTTTCCTCTCAACTACCCCATTTTGTTGAGGAGTCATAGGGCATGAAAACTCATGCTTGTACCCATTTTCAACACAAAATTATGTGAAACTAGCGTTTTGGAACTCCCCACCATGGTCACTCCTAATTCGGTTTATTTTGATGTTCTTTTCGTTTTCTACCCTTTTACTAAATCCTATAAATATATCTAGGGTATCATCCTTATGTTTCAAGAAATAGACCCAAGTAAACCTAGAAAAGTCATCTACTATCACTAAACAATACTTACTCCCTACAAGTGATGGAGTACTATGGCAATCAAACAAGTCTATATGAAAAAGTTCTAAAGGCAAGGAAGTGGTAATTAAAGTTTTACCTTTGTGTGATGCTTTGGATTGCTTACCCTCTTGGCATGCATCACACAACTTGTTCTTTTCGTACTTGATCATTGGGAGCCCCTTCACCAATTCTTCCTTGGCCACTCTTGCAATGTTCCTCATGTTGACGTATCCAAGTCTCCGGTGCCATAGCCACCCTTCTTCTTCTTTGGACATGAGACACTTAACAACATTGTTAGTAGCATAAGATAGATCAAGATAATACAAGTTTGTCTCTCTAAACCCTTCTAATATGATAGTGTTTGATTCACTTGTCTTATTACACATTTCTTAGCATGAAATTCTATTCTAAAGTCGGCATCACATAATTGACTTACACTTAATAAATTAAACTTCATATTCTTAATTAAAAGTACCTTATGAATTGAAATAGTGGGAGATACCTCAATTGTGCCTCTACCAATGATCCTTAACTTTCCACTGTTCCCAAAGGAGACCGTCCCTTCTCTTAGGTAGCTAATAGTGGTAATCTTGCTCACATCCCCGGTCATGTGTCTTGAGCATCCACTATCTACTATCCACAAGGTTGGGGCCTCCTTCACCTTTACCTAGACAACATGGAAAACATACTCTTTTGGTACCCATATCTTAGATCCATAAGCATCATTTAAAAATTTCTTAGGTACTCATGCCTTCTTTGTGGTTCCCCTAGCCTCTAATCTCCTAGATGCACCAATCCTACCGGTAAGTGAAACAAAGGCTATCTCCTTGGTCTTAGGCCTATAACCCAATCCTGCCTTGTTATATACCGCCCTTTAGCTGTTAATGATCATATCAAGGTTACTTGATCCTACTTGAAATTTCCTAAGGGCCTTTGTGAGATCATCTACTTGTTTCCTTAACTCCTTATTTTCATTTTCAATATGTGAAACATGTGAAGAGGTAGAGCTAGCATGCAAATCCTTAAGTTTAATAGCCTCTACTCTAAGCATGACAATTTGTTCCTTAAGATCCTTAATTTTACTTCTAGCCTTAGCTAAGTTCATGTTAGTACTAGAAATAATTTTCACTAAGGTAGAGGAGGGTAAGTGGTATACCTCACTTACCGAAACTTCTGACTCTGATGATGATGAGGTGGAGGAGCTCTCATCTTCACTGCTTGAGCTTCGTTCATCGTCTGAAGAGTCTGAATCATCTTGTGTCATAAGAGCGAAGTTGGAGACTTGCTCTTCTTCTTCCTCTGAGGATGAGGGATCGTCCCAAGTCGCCTTGAGGTTCATAGCACTCTTCTCCTTTCCCTTTGACTTCTTCTTATCATTCTTCTTCTTCTCTTCCTTCTTGTCCTCCCTCTTCTTCAACTGGGGGCACTCGTTCTTCATATGTCCCTCTTGATGACAGTTGTAGCAGATTATCTCCTTGACCTTACCCTTACCTTTGGCCCCTTTCCTAGCATATGATTTGTTAGAAAAACTTTTAAATGCTTTACAAAATTTCCTTACCATAAAGGCCTCTTGGTCACTGTCCATAGAGGCACTTGACTCCTCTGAGTTCGAGGATGATGAGTAGATCACCTTCTCCTTTCTCCTCTTCTTCTCCTTTTCTGCAACAAAAGCAATACCTTTCTCTTTTGCCGAAATGTTAGCTTGCTCGTGCAGTTCAAATTCACAAAATAGATCATCTAATTTAACTAAAGATAAGTCCCTCGATACCTTGTAAGCATCAACCATGGATGCCCACAGGGTGGTTCTCGGGAAGGCTTGTAAGACATACCTGACAATGTCCCGGTTTTCAATTTTCTCTCCAATTACATGGAGCTCGTTGATCACTTCCTTTACCCTTCCATGCAGCCGACTGACGGTCTCGTTGCTCTTCATGAAGAGGGATTGCAGTTGGGCCACCAACAAGTCCTTGGCTCTTCTGGACTTGTTTGACCCCTCGTTCAGTTCTACCAACTTGTCCCATAGTTCTTTGGCGCTCTTGAATGACCCCACCTTGTTCAGTTGCTCCTTCGAGAGCCCGCACTGCAGTGTAGTGGTGGCCTTGGCATTTGACTGCGCCCTTTTCATCACTTCTTTAGACCATGTTCTCATAGGTGTAGGATCTCCTCTTTCATCGACGGGCGCCTCGAAGCCATCTGCAACACTTATCCAAGTTTCTATGTCATTCTTAAGATAGTACTGCATTCTACCTTTCCAGTACGCGAAGTCGTTGCCGTCGAAGAATGGTGGTCGTGCGGTGGAGTATCCCTCTTGAAACGCCATTACAAATGTTCTGGTTGATTGTTAGATCTTCCAAAACGTACTGGCTCTGATACCAACTGAAGGATCGATGTGGGCGTGCAGAGGGGGGGTGAATGCACTTTCTTTTGATCGTTTGATCTCTACACAGATGTTAACGCAGCGGAAATAATATGCAAAGACAATAACAATGCTAACAAAAATTCTTTTACTTGGTATCCACCCAGATGGGTGACTAATCCAAGGATCCACGCCGCGAGCACCACTTTTCACTATCGAAAAGTCTTCTTAAGGTGGAGAAACCTTTACAGCAAAAGCTTCCTCTTTACAGATGTAGAAAAATGATGGAGGAAGCAAAAAGTCACTCTACAATTTGGCAGCACTTCGTTACTGTACGGAATTGTACCTACACGTGTAACGAGGAGCTCCTTTTATAGGTGAAAAGGACAGATTCACAGTCTGTCCAGTCACGCACCAGTCGACTGCCCCTAGGGCAGTCGACTGGCCCGGCATTAAATGCCGGCCAACGGCTAGCCAACGGCTAGTAAACAGCTAGCCAACGGCTAGTTTTGGGGTATACCAATCGACTGCCCCAAGGCCAGTCGACTGGTCCGAAGCTGCGAACTCTCTATGGGTTTTGGCAGTCGACTGCCTTCGGGCCAGTCGACTGCCCGACCTCCCAGCTCAGCTCCAGCCACTCCAAACCTTCTCCTTCGCGTGTGCCTTCAGGTCTGCTCCCTTGGCTCGCTCCTTGAAGTCCTCTTCCTCTGGCTATCGTCCCTCGGATGCGCACGCAAGCCTTCCCTTGACTTGCCTCCATGCCACCCTTCACGTGTGCCCTTTGAAGTCCACTTCCCGGCTTGCCCTTGGAGCTCTCCTCCCTCGGCTCTCGTCCCTCGGATAGGTCCACTAAGTGTGATTCTTCAAGTCCTGCAAACTCAATCACACAAATCAAATACAACATAACACTCTAACTTTAAACCTATTCGCACACTCATCAAAACCATGATCTTCCAATCATTCAAGGGTCGATTGCCTCAACAGAAGATAATCAACAAATTTGTGAATCCTTAATTGAACCCATAAGCGAACTAACTATTAAACCAACTAATGAGTCAACTGAACTAACTATCGAACCAACAATTGAACCAGCTCAAAGAGTCGAATCAAATAGTGAACCAAACCGACCAGCCGGACCTGAGGCTGAACCAAGTTCTAGAAGAACCAAGAAACTCATACTCAGTCACCCAACCGATCAAATTGTGGGTGATCCAGCTCTAGGAGTCAGGACTAGATCCTCCTATAGAAACCTTAGTCAAATAGCCATGATTTCAAAAATAGAACCTAAGACTATAGATGAAGCCCTACCTGATCCTGATTGGATCATAGCTATGCAAGAAGAATTAGCTCAATTTGAGAGGAACCAAGTCTGGGAATTAGTGCCTAAACCTAAAGGCAAATCCATCATTGACACTAAGTGGGTTTTTAGGAATAAGCTAAATGATCAAGGAGAAATAGTCAGAAATAAAGCCCGCTTAGTAGCGAAGGGATTCAACCAAGTAGAAGGATTAGATTACGACGAAACATATGCCCCAGTAGCTAGACTTTAGTCCATTAGGATGTTACTAGCCTTTGCATCCCATAAAGGATTTAACCTATACCAAATGGATGTAAAGTCAGCTTTTCTAAATGGATTCATTAAAGAAGAAGTTTATGTAGGACAACCCCCTGAGTTTGAGGACTTAGAAAAACCTGACCACGTTTACAAACTTACTAAAGCACTATATGGGCTAAAACAAGCACCTAGGGCCTGATATGAACGTTTATCAACTTACTTAATCTCTAAAGAATTTAAATAAGGACAAATTGACTCAACCTTATTTATTAAAACCATAGGAAAAGATATATTTATTGCCTAAATTTATGTAGATGACATAATCTTTGGGTCCACCAACTCGAACTTTCTAAAAGAATTTGTTAAAATAATGGAAAACGAATTTGAAATGAGCTTAGTTGGGGAACTTAACTTTTTCTTAGGCTTACAAATTAAACAAACTAGGGATGGAAATTATGTCCATCAATCCAAATATGCTAAAGAGTTAATAAAGAAATTTAAAATGGATAACTCTAAAAGTATAAGTACCCCCATGGCCACTAATGTAAAAATAGACAGTGACCATGATGGTAAACCAGTAGACCTTAAACTCTATAGGAGTATGATAGGTAGTCTACTGTACCTTACAGCCAGCAGACCTGATATTCTTTTTGCTGTAGGGATGTGTGCTAGATACCAAACCTGTGCTAAGGAAACGCACTTAGCAGCCCTAAAAAGAATACTAAGATATGTTAAGGGCACCCTAAATGTAGGGATTTGGTATCCTAGGACCTCAACCTTTGATTTGTCAGGATACTCAGATTCTGACTATGCTGGCTATAAATTAGATAGAAAGAGCACGAGTGGAAGCTGCCAACTGTTAGGAAATAGTCTAGTAAGTTGGTGCAGCAGAAAACAACACTGTGTAGCTCTATCCACAACTGAAGCTGAGTATGTAGCCTTAGGAGAATGTGTAGCTCAACTTTTATGGATGATGCACACTCTTAAGGACTTCCAGCTCAACTACACCCAAACTCAAGTATTTATTGACAATATAAGTTCAATTAATCTAACTAAGAACCCAATCCAACATTCCAGAACTAAACACATAGAAGTCAAACTTCACTTTGTAAGAGACCATGTAGCCAGGGGTGAGATAGTCCTTAAGCATGTAGACTCTAAATCCAACTTAGCTGATATATTCACAAAACCCTTACCTGAGTCTGAGTTCAGCTCACTAAGAAGGCAGTTAGGATTGTGCTCTGTAGAATAGGTTAACTCTACTTTTTGATTTTCTTACTGCTTTACTTGATTTAAAAATCAGTTTCCAAAAGAATTTGAAAAACTATTTTACTTAATTTCAAAATCAGTTTAAAAAAAAAATTCGACTTAGTTTTATTTCAAAACTACCCCCTTTCAAAACTAGGACTTTTTCGTAAATGGACTTAGCCTAGGCCCTAACCCTAGAACTGCATGCACCTATAGATTTAGAAGCCAGCATCTCACAAGCACCTTAGGGTACTTTTGATTGATAATCTAGAATGGGTTGAGATGCTTAGGTCTTTGCCTTAATTCAAGATGCTTTAAGTCAGTGCATCTGCAGCAATTGGGGCACTAAATACAACTTATACAGCAATCAAGTTAAGTGTCAAGTTTAGAAAATCTAACTTGAACAGAAACACTTAACTTGACTAACCCTAGCACAAACTACTGTTTATAACAGTTAGTAAGTAGATAAGTGGGTTAGACAGGTCCCTACAAGAGAAAATTAACTGATTTGGTTCTTATCATGAATTGGTTCAGTACAGCAAAATCATGCACGTTATTTTCCTTTATGAAAGTTATTTCCTTTATGCAATTTAATAATCTTATTTCTGCTATATTTATCTGTTTTTGATATATGGCAAAGGGGGAGAGATAGGAAAGGAGAGAGTTAAAAATTTTGTTAATAAATTTTTTTTAAATAATTTATTTTATCTCAAAATTTCAAACTCTATCCTTTATTCAAAAAGTACTTAAGTTTTTCAAAAAGTACTTAAGTTTTTCAAAAAATTTCTAAGTACTTAAGTTTTTCAAAATTTTCTAAGTTACTAAGTACTTAAGCTCTCAAATTCTCAAAATTTACTAAGTACTTAAGTTTTCAAAATCTTACTAAGTACTTAAGTTTTCAAAATCTTACTAAGCACTTAAGTTTTCAAAATCTTACTAAGTACTTAAGATTTCAAAATTTTACTAAGTTCCTAAAGTTTCAAAATCTTATTAAGTACTTAAGTTCTTAAGTTTTCAAAATCTTGCTAAGTACTTTAAACTAATGGTTCTTAAAAGTTTCCTAAGTACTTAAAAATGAAGTTTTCAAACTCTAAGTACTTAAATTAAAGTGTTCAAATTTTACCAAGTACTTTAAAACTTAAAGTTCTTCAAAACTTTTGAGTACCTTAAACTTAAGGCGTCAAAATTTCTTCTTCAGTACTCAAAACTTAAGTTTTCAAAACACTTCTTAAAGTTTTCAAAATTTGTCAAAGTGGTTAAATTTTTTCCAAAGTACACAACGAAAGTCATTTTGGAAAATATAGCTTTAAAGCTTAAAACTTTTTTAAGTTAAAACCACCTTCAGACTTAGAACCTATTTTCAAAAACCCCACGAATTTTTGAAAAATCTAGGGGGAGATTTCTTCCAAGGGGAGGGAACAAAAGGTAATTTTTATGCTTTGATTAAACTTAACTTTTTGAACCAGGGTTGCCATAAATCAAAAAGGGGGAGATTGTTGGTGCAGAAAGAACCCAAGTCAAACCTGAGTTTTGATAATGGCAAAAGGGTTCAAAAGTTAAGTCTTACTTGTTATTTAAACATGTTACTCTAGTGTGCAGGGTAAAAAGTCCTAGCGAAGGACTGCTAGGCACTGGCGAAGGAATGCCAGGGTACTGAAGCCCTAGCGAAGGACTGCTAGGCGCCAGGCGAAGGACAGCTTGGGACTGAAGACCTAGCGAAGGACAGCTAGGCACCGGGCGAAGGACAACTTGGTATCCAAGATCTGGCGAAGGACTGCTAGGCAAAAGTCCAACTGAAGGAGCCGGTTGGCATCAGGTACATTCTCCCGAGAGGAGTAGGTGAGGACGCGTTCCCCGTCGAGGGAACAGTAGGCGTCGGTTCGACCTAGGGCTCCATTTCGGAGGCCCAAAGTCAGAACCAAGACAGCTAAGGCTGTATAAACTAGCATCTTATTGCTTTATGGTGTTTTGGACTAACCCTGGATGCAGGACCGAAGGAACGAGTGTCTGCAGCTCAGAGAGCCTCAAAGGAGTGAGGCAGCGGCTGACCAGGGCACCCGGAGTGTCCCGGGCGCCCCCAAGGTGAAAATAAAACACATGAAGCAAAGGCAAGCTTCGACAGCTTATGTTCGGGGCGCCCCCGCTGCTCCCGGGCGCCCCCAGCACTCCGGGCGCCCCCAGGTCAAGTAGTCGAAGCAGCTCCAGCGAAGCCAAGAGGATAAGATTCTGACCCGGTCAATCCAGGCGCCCCCAGCGTTCCGGGCGCCCCGGTCAAAGCTTGATCCCGAGTTTTAAGGGATCAGAGCTGACCGAGAAGGAAGTGGATCGACCGACACGTGGGGGGCACCCCCGACGTTCCGGGCGCCCCCAGGTGCTATAAAAGGACCCTCGAACCAAGGCTTCAGAACAACGAATTCATTCAACGCATTCACGCTCTTCTGCTCCCGCGCTCTGCTCCGGAAACCTCCCGACTCGAGATTCAAGACCGACGACGTCCCACTGCTCCGAAAAGATAATCTACATCGGACGTCGGTAAAAGAAGAGTTACTTTTTCTTACTGTACTAATTCTGTAATTCAATCTTGTAAACTGTTTTGTGAACTTATAGAATTGCCCGCAGAAAACGGTCAATGACCGTGGGCCTTGGAGTAGGAGTCGACCTAGGCTCCGAACTAAGTAAAACTACCTATGTTCGCGATTGATTTTTCCGCTGCGTACTTGCTCTAATTTTTCTGAAAAGCATTTAACGATATTCACCCCCCCTCTATCGTTTCTCTCGATCCAACAAATCATCCTTATCTCTTTAATTATTCTCATATATGGTGTCTAACCTTATTTATATCTTCATGTTTTTCCTTAATTTTTATCTATATGTTTAACCTTATTTATATCTTCATGTTCTCCTCTGATGTTTTAGTAAATATTCCTATTTTAGTTTGTAGAGGGCCTGAAATCAGGCCCACGTTGGGCTTGAAGTCTTCTTATTTCAGGCTCACGTTGGGCCTGAAGTCTTTTGGTTTTAGTCCCACATTGGGTTTGAAGTCTTTTGATTTTAGGCCCACGTTGAGCCTAAAATCAGAGATATTCAGGCCTAAGTTAGGCCTGAAATCAGATGACTTCAGGCCCAACGTGAACTTAAACTTTTTTCCTAAGTTAAAAATATTTTTTTATAAGTCTTAATCATGATTTATTAAATTATTTATTTATATAATTCTATAAATTGTGACAAAATCTTCTCATTTTATTGAAGTACTCAGGTATGATCAAGACAGACATATATTTGTTTAAACTTGAAACAAGTTTAAATGAATCGTAAGTTTAGACAACATCTGGAGACTACCTAAATACACTACCTAAATACACAATGCATAGCAAAATTCGATTCCTTGCAGACCATCAACTCATATTTTCAAAATTTGTTACAATAGGACTTTTGTATGTCCATCAGTGGGTTTCAGTGGAAACCCACTGATGGACCTACGATACTTGGATTTCTCCATACTTGATATTACTAGTTAGAGTTTAGCTAGGAGATGATATTTCTGGTGTCCAAACTTAGTCCTAATAAATATCAATTATATTCTCATACCATATCAGTTGACACAGAACAATGCAACAACTGGAGTTGAATAAACAATACACAATTATTTTTCTTAACATACAATTATATGATGTGACAAAACTATACACAATTATTTTTTTTTACAACAGCATAGGATGTTTTTTTACAACAATACAATGAATAATTAATCCAATGTTTTACAACACATGCCCCTCAGAATTAAAAGTGTTATATCAAATCTCATTTTTCTCATGTCTCCTTGTTTAAAGTTCATCTTCTCATCGTATAGGAGACATTGAACGTATTTCATCAAAAAAAAGGTATAGTCCACACTGTAAATAATATCAACATTTTTATTTTCCATATATTTTATAAATTACTTTTCAATTGAAACTCATCCTCATTTACTTACCTGGCTTCTTGTTGGGGACAATTAGCTCTGACAGAGCCCCATTGGTCCAAGGGATGATAACTTTCTAAATATGGATGAATAGCCTTAAGTTGCTCGCGAGTATATTGTTTTAAATCTTTTACCTGTAAGTAAGATCATGAATTTAAAATTCAATATTAATGAGATTTTATACTAAATGATTAACATAGAAATGAAAAATGGTTGCTCACCGCTGAGTCAAATTCATATTTATATTTACGGTCACTAGCAAGAGAATTGTAATGATTGAAAGTCATTGATTTTGTATCCACCGACAACAAGTGAAAGTGTGTATTATCACTGCACAAAGGTATTAAAATATTTCTAAAACCTTCATCTATCATATCTGTCTTCATCACTTGTTGCAGGCCAAACTTTCTTGAGGATCTTATTGATGACTAATAAAAAAACATAGACAAAATTATTAATAACCAAATCATAAAATTAGTTCTACTACAATATATATTCTAAACTCATTTAGATCACTTACTGTGAAGAAGGTTGAACAATATATTGACTTGTTGTATGACCTACCACATGCGGATACTCCCCTAAATATAATTTTACAAAAGGCATCAATTACGTTACCTTTTGTAAAAACCTCTCCATTCAGAACAGATAAGAATGAATGGATATTCAAACCAAAGGGTGCATCCTCCCAAATTATTTGAGTTGTCAACCTACAAAGTTAATTGATAAGTTAGTATATTAAAGAAAAATACATATTAAATAAACTATGTGTCCTAGCTTATTTTAGGTTCTCCAATTTATTTAGCAGGTAGGCCACATCTTTATCTTGATTTTTCTTCTTTGAAGTTATAAAATGCTTCTTCATAAACTACATTGATAAATATAAAAAAAATAATTAATAACCAAAATTAACATAATTGACCTATTTTACATGAAAGTAAATCACATACAGCAATGCCTTGTTGCCTCATTTTGTTGAGTTTGGCGATCCTATTTGTTTCCTCCTCTATGTCTATTTCAGACATGACTTCCATTATAGTGATGGTTTCTTTCTCTTGCTTCATCCATATCATCCCCACTAATTTTCCTTTTTCCCTTGTCTATGACATATGATATTTGTTTCTTGCTCCGCTTCCCCTTCGGTAATAGCTGGTGCCATAATGGACTGCCAATTGGAGTATCCCTGTAATCATACCGACTTCGGTCATGTCCTCTCCTTGTTCTACAAGCTACTGGTTCAGAAAGAGGATCGACTACAGGATAGCTTGATTGAGCCTCTATGCCTTTTTTTTTCAATTATTTCAAGCAATTCTTTAACCATTTCATTCAAAAACATGTTCTCCACTGATAGCTATTCGGTTGTCTTTAAGAATGCAGTCATCACATTCCTTAGTACTTTGCCTTATAGCTTCTGTGTCATCTCCTTGTGATGTCTCCATTGGGCATGGAATGTCATCATCGATATCAAGGTTCTCAAACAATATATTTTTATTTAGATTAAGAATTATTTCAATCATCGCCTGTCAATTAATAAGTACACAAATGTTAACAACTCCATATCAAACTAATATAGATCACAGTTTAGAATGATTATCTCTTCGGGCGAGAGTCGGTCGATAAGGGCCCTCACCATACTAATATGTGAAGGAATATTCCTCCACTTATTTATTCGGGGTTCTTAAACATTGTATGATTTTTGAATTGGTACATGCTCCAAAAACTATGCTACCAAGTGTTACATACAAATACATAAACGACGACAAAATATTATAAAATTTAACAACAAAATTATACTCACTGCCAAAAGGCCAGTAAATCCCTTTAGGTAAGGGAGGGTGGTGTTGGTGTGGTATCTCTGAGTTGATGAAAATAAGTCCCCAATCTTAGGTAATTGTGGAGACAAAAATTGATCGATGGATGACTTCAACCCAGTTGAATCTACCAAGGTTCTCATAATCATCTACTATATCAACAAGACCTAAAGGGACCTTATATGTACTAGACGAAAATAAGACACAAATAAATATATACAAAATATAGAATTTACACATTAATACAACATCATCTTCTGATTCAACACTTTTAGCATAATATTTAAGTAACTCCTCAATTCTTGTTTTGGTAGGTTGTTTTTCTTTTGAGAAGTAAGTAAGATAGAGGTCACCCGATGCTTTATTTGAATTAATAGGGACCGAAACACCTCGGTCAGTTATACCCAGTAACAATGCAACATCTCATCTAATGAATGCAACCGGCACACCTGTAATATTTAAAATATTTAGTTATCTTCAAGAATATAGACATGAAATGATTTCATATTAGGCTCAACGTGGACCTGAAATGAAATCATTTCAGGCCTACAAAGAGCCAAAAATGATTTCATTTCAGGCCCAACGTGGGTCTGAAGTAAAATCATTTCAGGCCCTCGGTAGGCCTGAAATGAAATCACTGAAATGAGTCTGAAATTAAATCATTTCAGACCCTCTTTATCCTTATTTTATCTTACTATAGTTAGTGTTTACAATTCATAACTAAAAGTGTTACTTGAGAATCTAAAAACTTGCAAAGTTGAATCTCAACTTTCAAATATATTGACTAAAATTCCACGGATATGTTGCAATTCTTGTATGTCCAAGAAAACACTGAAGGGAGACTTTTTGATCTTCGTAATGTGTTGACTATATAATATTTGAAATGCTTCAAAAAAATTGTTAAAGTGACTTAACACACTGCACCATTGTAATTTTTGTTCAAAGTCATCTGAAGCTTACAGGTCGTAAACATTATAAATTTATTAAGAACCAAATCCAAACATTTTCATATTTGATAAATCAATATAAAATTTGTTATGAACATGCGTAGAAACAGTTTTGTTTTGACCTAATCCGCTCACTAACATACCTTGGTGGATAATGCTAAGGAAGAAGAGGCTGAAACATCCACAGACCTGTTTTCCGCCATTCTAAAAATTAAGCAGTGCAGAAACCCTAATTGGAGAGTGTCGATCAGTGTGGACTTCCACGCAAACCCTTAAAGCCGGCTGAGGGACACACGAACACATTTGCCTAGGATTTTGGTTGGGGGAGGGATTGGGAGGATGGGCTCGCGACTATAACACAGCTAAGACGCCCACAATATTATCCAACTTCGGCAATGACAATTAGGTTGCTGCGCTAAGAGAGAGAAGAGAAAAAGTCGACTCCCTGGGACATCTGAACCATAATATGTTATTTTAATTTGGAAAGTCTGAAAAAGTGGTTCGGATGTCTCAGAATTGTTAATTGAGAAAGATAATTTTTAGCGGGAGGATATAAGAGAAAAATACTAATTTTGATACGTCCTTTAGTAAAAACGAAATCTCAATATGTGTTTTGATAATTACGAATTTTTAGGTGCGTCATTTAATAAAAAGCCGCATCAAACTCTGTCGATGGTGTGTGACAGCAAAGGCTGTCCTCCAATTCCATAATACAAATATATATTTTTATCGTTAATTTAAAAATAAAAACATTATTTAAATAAGAATTAAATTATTATTATTTTTTTTAAAAAAGTGAAAGATATTTTGGTACGGTAAAGACGTAATTTCTTAAATTAATAAATTAATTCATTATGCGTAGCTGAGGCCGGAGCTTCCCGTAGTCGCTCAGTTTCGGAGAAGTCGAAATCTCGCAGGGCGTCGGCGACGCCCTTCGGTTCCGCCTCCTGCCACCGAAGCTTTCGTCTGATTTGTTCTTGTCTTCCCTCTTCTGGTTTCGAAGCCGGCTCTTGCGACTACCCTCAGGGCTAGATCCGGCCATGTCCAGCTCCGACGTCGAGAGGGGAGCAGACGACGGGAAGAACACGGGGGCCGCCGACAACGGTCGCCGCGTCGACCCGAACTACACTGCGCCGTTTTACTACGATGCCGGAGCCTCGGAGGAGCGGGGCTGGACGCCCTGGGTTGTGCCGCTCGTCGTGGTGGCCAATATCGCCATGTTTGTTGTTACCATGTACGTCAACGACTGCCCCGTCCATAGATCACCCTACGGCTCCTGCGTCGCCGGATCCCTCCACCGCTTTTCCTTCCAGCCCCTGCGTGAGAACCCCCTCTTCGGGCCTTCGTCATCCACGTACGTCGCCTTTCTTACTTGCTGTTTCGAGACGTGATTTTATTGTCTGGCTTCTCGTGGAAGGAGGATCTGGAAGAAAGCTGTAAAAGCCCTAGGGGAAGCTCTATAAAATTTGATTCAAAGAGAGTGAAAAATAGAAGTAATTTATCACAAGAAATGAGTAGAAGATAGGGGATTAGTTGAGGCTTTCGCTCTTGCATTACAGTTACACAAACTCACCTCGTTTTATAGTGCTAGACTCTCCAACTGTGACTACTACATTGTCAATGATGGGGGCTCTAGGTCTGCCTAGCCATAGGGCACACTAATACTATGCACAACTAATGTGAATGATGTTGTTACTTGACTTGCTCAAATACGCTCCTCAAGTTAGCAAATATACATCAATGATGCTCAACTTACTCAGTAGGAAGCGAAATTGAGTTTTTATTTTTTTGAGAAGTCATCTGTAGATATGCCCCTGGATTGAATTTATTTTCTCACAAAGAGATTTGATTTTGATGTGCTTTTTTGTCACGAAATACATGGTTGGTTGCAAGGGAAGATTAGTTTGTTTATTACAAGGCGCATTGGTTGCAAATGGTCTACTCCATGTGATGCTAATAAGCTTTTAATCCATGATTGCTCACTTGCTGCCATTGGTATTGACATATACTCTGCCTCTATGGAGGATCTTGTTTCGTTCTTGGTCATCCAAAATATAGAACATCCTTTGAGTATAAGAAAAAGGGTGTGACGAAGGACACTGAGTCAATGGACAACTTACTCAATCCGAGTCATAAAAGGCAATAAGTGTAAGGAAAGTTTGTTTATGAAGTAACTCTTTATCATGCAGCAAATCTTTACTGTATTGGCTACGCCCGGGGGCATGGACTCCTTATCATGGATTCGTTTTAGATATCATAGGACTTGTATTGTAGTGCCCCAATGATCTTGTCTTGGAGCTTGTATAAATTTGGGTAGAACATGAACTGAGTACAAGGTTGTAAAAATCACTAGGCGGCAGTCGGGCGGAGAACTAGCGCCTAGGCGGCCTGGGCGGGGCCTAGACGGTGCCTAGGCGTTTTTACTATTTATAAGGAGTCCAGTTAATGGTATTATGAATAAATGTATGCTTCTCCTTTGGACCCTTAGCTTAAGATATTTTTATCATTTCGCCTACTAAAAGTATAATAAAACAGGTATATACCAACCAATTAAACATACACTATAGTGGATTAGTAACAAAATGACAGTAATATTTCCTTTGAACTTAATCAGATAATTCAAAATGACAAGAAGCTTAAAGTGTTTAAACTGACTGTGTGGAAATGTTTAACATCTTCCTCAAAGATATAAGCTTACTGATATGATCTTGCTCATGAATATCAAGCTGAAATTGATGGTTGTTCATCAAGTAGTTTGGAAGAACACCAGTCCATGCACTAATGCTCACGTCTGGCATTGGTATATGCTCCCTACAGACAAGCTGTTTGGCAGGGAGCATATATTAGCTTCCTGCAGACAAGCTGTTTGGCAGGGAGCATATATTATCAAGGTGTAGTTGATGGTTGTTCATCAAGTAGTTTGGAAGAATACCAATCCATGCTCCAATGCTCACGTCTGACATCGATATATGCTCCCTGCAGACAAGCTGTTTGGCAGGGAGCATATATCGATCTTCATAGTACATGTCAAGAACATTTGCAAGTTCCACCTGCACTCAATTGCCATTTATTAGCTTCAAAACTTCTGTAGGATGAAAGGTTCAAATTCGAAAGGAATACACAAAATCTTACAACATGTACATCAATTACAAAAAACATGGCTCACTAGCAAGAAATTGAAACTCAAGGAGAAAGAATAGCAGAGCCGATGATCAATTGAGTTTGAAACAGTAATTTATGTTTTCCACAAGCAAACTTAATAAGTTTCAGATGTTCATAGCACGGAAATTGTGATAGTTAAATTCTCACATAATCACATTGTCTCACACACACACACACAAAACAAGTTAACTAAAAGTCTAAAACCCAAAATAACATGACAAATGATAATACAAATATATGATATCATTGTTCATCATCCTGAGAGGCTGAGACTATTCTTCGTCTCCATATTGATTCAAGACACGGTCCTCATCGGACTCAAATTCCACATCATTCTCATTTAAAAGCTCCTCATCCTTGGATTCGAAATCATTTTCATGAAGTTCTCTCAATCTACCACTTCTTCGAGGTATTGTTGCTTCATTTGCTCCCATAGCATCACTAACTACTTGCCAAGGCAAGCCCACCTCAACTTCATCATCTTTTTTTTTTTTTTTTTTTAAAGCAAAGAAAGATTTTATTTCAAGAAGTAAAGAAAGACCATATTAGAAGGGGGGACAAACCTAACCTTCAAATATGGAATTACAAGGGGAGGACAAGATGTTTTTACACTTAAAGCATTAAAAAGAAATTTAACTAGGAATAGTTTTGTACAGAACATCCTTCATTCGTAATTCTTCATCAAAAGCCATAAAACTCATGGAATTGCATAACCTTTTTTGATGAAAACTTCATAATGTCTGAACGCTTGCAGAAATATCCACCTTTTAAAACATGACATTTTTATGCCAAAGGAAGCTTCTATGATAGCTATAAGCATTCTCTGATTCTTCAGCCAAGCATAAAATTCGATCAGCTACCAACATTGACAACCCAGCCTTGTTAGCATACAGATATAGCATCCACCTCCTTCTGCCTTTCCTTATCCAGCTTAATGAGAAATCTGTAAACAGCAAATCTACAAGAAGCCATCAATCATCCTATATTGGAGTAAAGACCAACCTCAGCTATTAACAGTTGAGTTCCGATATTATTTAATTCAGAAACTGTCGAGCTGCTACTACAGTTCGGAACTACCAAAATCATAAACATGTTCAATGGTACCCAGATTTCAAGTGATACATCCTTAAGCCAGTCAGATACCAGCATATGCATTTCAGAAAATTCAATTTCAGAGGAGCACTTCATGACTGAGATCAAATAATCATCTATCTGATACTGTTTATCAAGTTCAGGACTGTAGATTCAGATGAAACATCAGCAATAGTAACCAGATTTTCAAATAACAACAAACAGTCCTGTGAGAAAGCCTATCAACAGCCCTGTGAGCAATCTGAAAATTAATGATAATTCTAGAAAATTCCTCAAATACAGAGTAATTGCATAAAAATCCTTCAGCCAAAATAAAATCAATCCTGTAAAAACCAACCGAAATATCTAGATGCTTATAATCTTCGAAACCAACCACATGCATATCAGGATTTAGCATCAAAATATCTCGTCATATTATTTTCAGAATTCCACCTTATCAAATCCATAGAACCTTCAGATATACAAATACAATCAGATAAACAGCTATATGAATCTGATAAAGATAGGACATCAAATAGGCAAATAGATTCCAAATATAATATCAATTTCAAAATTCAGCCTTTGTTCTGCTTTTAATTCTGGTATCTATAAAAGGATATTAGATCTGCAAATCAACTGCCCAGGTAAAGGATCAAATCTCCAATATAGAACAATCAATCACTTTGATAGGAGAATGGAAAAGAAAAGATAAGCTTCCCATTTTAACATTTTATTCTACAGTAGCTTCCTAGCCATCTTAATATATGGAAAACCCATCCTATCTATCTTGCAAATACCATATAAATTCTTGTCAACATCTTGTTTGAATAACACCTTTTCACCTTGCAACTTATAAGCTAAATTTGCCAAATAATCCGCAGCCGCATTAGCTTCTCTATAAACATGTGAGTAAACCACTTGGTACTTTTTCACCAAAAATTTGATTTTCAGGATAATTTTCCTGTGCTCCCAACAAATTGCCGAAGATTTAATTAAGCTCAATGCTACCAAGGAATCTGATTCCAACCAAATCGGAAAAAGATTATTAACTATACATAATTCAAGTCCAATGGCTATCGCATAGAGCTCAGCTTTAATATTTGAAGAGAAGCCCAGAATTCCATGTTTTGCCAATAAGATCTGTCCATCATGATCACGGATAATAGCTCCATACGAAGCCTCCCCCGGATTCCCTTTCGAGCATCCATCCGTGTTTAATTTATAAACTCCCAATTTTGGACGAAACCATTGTACTTTTATAATAGATGTTCTAACTTTTGTCTTAATGTCCAAACCCCAAACTTTAGCAACCGAAATAAAGCCCTTCCAATGTCTATTCTTAATAGTACCTGCGGTATCCCCCAACCAACAATATTGGATTATCTTCTTTTTGATATTCCGCACCTCTTGTTTAACTTCTTTATGCTTAGCCTCATTCCTTGCTGACCATAAGAACCAAACAATAAGAAAAGGCATTACCTCCTTAATGTGACCTCCTTTCAACCATATAGGTCCAGTCTTCCATTCTTCTAATAATGAAAACCGGTTAACACAAAACAGATTAGCAAAATAAGACCAAACTTCTTTGGCTATTGGACCTTCAAAAAACAAATGATTCCAAGTCTCAGATGAACTACAACATTGACATTTAGAGGCTAAAATAATACCACGATGTTGTAAAATAGTGTCTATAGGGAGTTTTTTCCTCATAAATCTCCATGCGAAAATAGAGATACTCGGTTTGAGTAAACCACTCCATATAGCATGATTTATAGTATCCCTGTTTTGCTTTTGCCGGATACTATTCCAAGCCAGTTTTAAAGAAAAACCACCATTAAGAGAAGGTTTCCAAATGATTTGATCAGCTGCTAATTGACAAGGAGTATCAGTTATAATTTCAGCAGAAATTGCCGGAAGTAATTTTTGAACTTCTTCCATTTTCCAATGTTTACCATCTAAAAGTTCTCCAACCCTTAAATCCATATTAGCAGTCGGTGCATTCAGTTTGAAGAGAGGTCCTTCATCCAGCCAAGTATCATACCAGAAATTAATTTTTCCATTTCCCAATATCCAACCAATATTTTGCTCGGCCAAACTACGAACTTTCATAAGCCTACGCCAACAAGGCGATGCATTTTTCTTTAGATCAACAATAACCGGATGTAAAGAACCACAATAAGAATTAGAAAGGTAAGCCGCCCAAAGGGTATTTTGCTCTCTAAATCTAAACCATAGTTTAATAGCCATTGCAAGACTAATATCCGCAAGCTTCCTTAAACCCAAACCTCCTTCTGTTTTTTGCATACTAATATCAGACCATGCTACCCAATGGGTTTTTTTATTAGCTTCCATAGAACCCCAAAGGAAATTAGCAAAGATCATCTCCAAGTTGTGAAGAGTAGATAATGGGGGAAGAATCACTTGTAGCAAATATAAAGGCATAGAAGATAACACACTTTGAATTAATAGTAATCTTCCTCCATATGACAGCCGTGTCAAATTCCAACCCATAAGTTTTTTCCTTGTCTTTTCTAACAAGGGAAGAAAGTAGCTTGATTTCCGATGACCAATGTAAAGAGGAATTCCCAAGTATTTCATAGGCCACTTACCTTCTAAAAAACCAGTCTCAGCTAGAATTAGGCTCTTTCGTTTGTTTGATATCTTGCTAGATAAATAAATCGAGCTCTTAAATGCATTAACAGATTGACCCGAAAGCTTTTCATAAGTATTCAGAAAATTCTTTAACAGTTTGATGCAGTCAATAGATCCATTTAAGAATATTATCACATCATCCGCATAAGCAAGATGTGAAATCTTCATATTACAGCCTGTAAAGAAACCCAACTTAGGATTATTATAATAGAGCCTGTCTAATCCCCTGGATAAAAATTCAGAGACAATAATAAACAGAATAGGGGAAATAGGGTCCCCTTGCCGTAAGCCTCTCTTTGATTTAAAGAAACCTGTCATCTGACCATTAATACGAATAGAGAACCAAACTTCAGAAATACATCTTTCAATCATATCAATAAAGTTTTTTGAAAACCCAAAAGCTGCCATAATTCTAAATAGAAGGCTCCACTGGACTCTATCAAAAGCTTTAGCCATGTCCAGTTTCACTATAACATTACCTCCTCTAATATGGTGATTTAATTTGTATGTCAATTCTTGAGCCAGTAATATATTATCTGAGATTAATCTGCTCTCTACAAAACCACTCTGTGTAGGAGATATTATCTTGTTCAAAATCTTTTTCAACCTGTTTGCCAACAGTTTAGCTATAATTTTGTAAGACACATTGCATAAACTAATGGGTCTAAATTCTTGGCAATTTTGCGCATTATCAGACTTCGGAATTAGAATGATAGTCGTTGCAGCCATTCCTTTTGGAATTATTCCTCCCTTAAAAAAATCCAACACAGCTTGAACAACATCTTCTTGAATAATGTCCCAACATGATATATAGAAAGCAGCTGAAAATCCATCTGGACCAGCTACACTTTCTTGATTCATTTCCCATACAACTTGTTTCACTTCTTCTTTGGAAGGAAGGAATAATAAATCCTTATTTTCCGCTGAATTAATCAACTCTGGTATGCAATCAAGATCTGCCATATTACCATTAAAAGATTCACCTGTCAATAATTGCTCAAAAAAATTAACCGCCGAAGCTTTAATTAATTCTGGATTTTCCAAATATTTACCATCATCCCATATTCTGAATATTCTATTAGCTGTCCTCTTTGACTTTACCATATTATGAAAAAATTTGGTATTTCTGTCACCCTCCCCCATCCATTTTACTGCAGCCCTTTGCTTCCAAAAATCTTCTTCCATCTGCAATGTTTTAAAAAGGTGAGCTTGAACTTTATTTTTGTTGATTCTATTTGTCTCTGAAGGCACACTATCATAAATTTCTTCCGCCTCCTTGAAAAGTTCTTCAGCTTTTTGAACGTTATCATGTATATTCCCAAAGATTTCCTTATTCCACCATTTCAAATGACTTTTCAGCCTCTTTAATTTTATTTGCAGCTTATGCATGCCGCAGCTAGAAATTGGCAAATTCCAATTTAGTCTTACGGTTTGTAAGAAACTATGATGTCTAAGCCACATTTTTTGAAATCTAAATGAAGACACCACCTTTTCAGCTGCTAGCAAGGAGATCAATAAAGGACAGTGGTCTGATGCTGCTCTACTCAAATGCTCTACTCTGACTGAAATCTGATTACTTTGCCAAGAATTAGAAATCAAAATTCTGTCCAACCTCTTCCATATTCTATTATTTGTCCAGGTGAATCTATCACCTACAAATCCTGCATCAATCAGTCCTGTCATCATCATAAAATTATTGAAATCCTCAATAGCACCAGTTCTTGTTAAAATACCGGTTGAAATCTCCGATTCATTTGCAATTACATTAAAATCACCACCTACCAACCAAAGCTCCTCATTTAAAGGTCTAATAAATTCAAGCTGCTCCCATAAATCATATCTGTCCACTCTAGAGCATTTAGCATAGACAATTGTAATCAAAATATCCCAAGGAATCAGATTAAAATTCAACTTTAAATGCAAAAACTGCTCATGATCCTTCAGAACTGAACAAACAATATTAGCATCATGAAAAAACCAAATTTTACCTGAGCAATTAGAAATAACTGAAGGAAATCCAGTACTTCTTTTAATAGAGTCACTGTCAAGAGAAACCATTGGTTCCAAGATACAACAACAACAACAACAACAACAAAGCCTTATCCCACTAGATGGGGTCGGCTATATGGATCCTTTTACGCCATTGAGTTCTATCCCCTACTATATCATCATCTAGATTTAAATAAAATTTGTCTTGTTTTATTGTTGCCAACCAAGTCTTTTTTGGTCTTCCTCTCCCTCTTTTAATGTGCGTATTTATCATAGTTTCACATCGTCTAACAGGGGCATTTATTGGTCTTCTAAGTACATGTCCGTACCATCTCAAACGTGTCTCCCGAAGTTTTTCTTCAATAGATGCAACTCCGACTTTCTCTCTAATACTCTCATTCCTTATTCTATCCATCCTCGTATGTCCACACATCCACCTTAACATCCTCATCTCTGCAACTTTCATCTTTTGCTCATGTGCTCGAGTCATAGCCCAACATTCAGCACCATATAACATAGCAGGTCTAACTGCCGTTTTGTAGAACTTCCCTTTAAGTTTTAGAGGTACTTTACGATCACATAAGACACCCGATGCTAATCTCCATTTCAACCATCCTGCTTGTATTCTATGTAAGACATCTCTCTCAATTCCTCCATCACTTTGCAAGAACGATCCTAAATACTTAAAGTTCTCGATTTTAGACAACTCATCATCTCCTATCTTAACAATTGTTTCACTACGTCTAGCATTGCTAAACTTAAATTCCATATATTCAGTCTTTACTCTACTAAGCCTAAAACCTTTCATTTCTAGAGTTTCCCGCCAAGATTCTAGTTTAGCATTTACTCCTTCACGTGTCTCATCTATCAAAACAATATCATCTGCAAACAACATGCACCATGGCACTGTATCTTGAATGTGCCTAGTGAGTTCATCCATGATTAGTGTAAAAAGATAGGGACTTAAAGCTGATCCTTGATGTAACCCTATCCTTATTGGAAATGCTTCAGTCAATCCACCTGAAGTCTTCACTCTAGTCGTTACATCTTCATACATATCTTTAATTAGGTCAATATATGTTACGCTAACGCCTCTCTTTTCTAGAATTCTCCATATAATTTCTCTTGGTACCCTATCATAAGCTTTTTCTAAATCAATAAATACCATGTGTAGATCTTTCTTTTGCTCCCGATATTTTTCAATTAATTGCCTAAGAAGATGTATAGCTTCTATTGTCGACCTTCCAGGCATGAACCCAAATTGATTTTCGGTTACCGTGGTCTCCTTCCTCAATCTTTTTTCTATTACTCTTTCCCAAAGTTTCATGGTATGACTCATTAATTTAATACCCCTATAGTTTGCACAATTTTGTATGTCTCCTTTGTTCTTATATAAGGGAACTAGACTACTTACCCTCCATTGATTAGGCATTTTTTTTGTTTTCAATATTAAATTAAATAATTTTGTAAGCCATTCAATACCTTTTTTCCCTAAACATTTCCATACCTCTATTGGGATATCATCCGGTCCCACGGCCTTTCCATTTTGCATCCCTTTCAAAGCTTGTTCTACTTCTGAAGTTTGAATTCTCCGATGAAAATTAAAATTTCTATACTCATTTGAAATACTTAAATTGCCTAAGTCAAGTTGGTCCCCTAAACTTTCATTAAAAAGTTGATGAAAGTAAATCTTCCACCGCTCTTTTATTTCGCTATCATTTACTAGTACTCTATCGCATTCATCTTTAATACATCTTATTTGACTAAGGTCTCTTGTTTTCCTTTCTCTTGCTTTAGCTATTTTATAAATGTCTCTTTCCCCTTCTTTTGTATCTAAATTTTGATATAATCGTTCAAAAGTTTTATTTTTTACTTCATTCACTGCTTTCTTAGCCTCTTTCTTGGCTATTGTATATTTTTTTAAATTTTCCTCGTTCTTACAAATATATAATTCCTTATAAGATATTCGTTTTTCTTTCACTTTCTCTTGTACTTTCTCATTCCACCACCAAGATTCCTTCCTTGGTGGTGCATGCCCCTTTGACTCACCGAGTACATCCTTAGCTACTATTTTCAACTTTGATACCATCTTATCCCATGTCGTATTAGAGTCGCTATATATTTCATCTAATGCTTGTATTCCTACCTTCTCCTTCAATATGTTTTGCTTCCCATCCTTTAACTTCCACCACTTAATTCTAGGAGTCGTGTATATTTTTCCTCTATTGATATTATAACTAAGGCGTATATCTAACACTACTAATCTATGTTGGGTAGTTAAGCTTTCTCCAGGGATAACCTTACAATCTTTACAAATCTTCCTATCTCTCTTCCTAACCATAAAATAATCAATTTGTGATTTATTATTCCCACTTTTGAATGTGATCAAGTGTTCTTCTTTTTTCTTAAAAAATGTATTAGCTAGTATAAGGTCATATGCTATCGCAAAATCCAATATAGTTTTTCCTTCTTCATTTCTTGTTCCAAACCCATAACCCCCATGTACTCTCTCATATTCTTCATTTTTCGCTCCGACATGTCCATTTAGATCGCCTCCTATTAAAATCATTTCATTTGGCGCAATGTTTTGTAATACCTCATCTAAATCGTTCCAAAATCTTGATTTAGTTTCTTCATCTAATCCTACTTGAGGTGCATATATGCTAATTACGTTCACAACTTCTTTCGCCACTACTATCTTGAGAGCTATAATTCTATCCCCCTTTCTAACTACACCAACAACTTCATCTTTTAAAGAACTATCTACAAAAATACCCACTCCATTTCTTGTTTTACTCTTTCCTGTATACCATAACTTAAAACCCGAGTTCTCTATCATTTTTGCCTTCTCACCTACCCATTTTGTCTCTTGCACACACAAAATACTAATTTTTCTCCTAATCATTGTATCTACTACCTCCATTGTTTTACCAGTGAGAGTTCCTATATTCCATGTTCCAAATCTGAGACTATTACTTTTCTTATAATGTTTATTCTTAGTCCACCTATGGTGTGAGAACTCTTGCCTATTTAACACTACACCCAAGTTCTCATGGAGATGTAGCGGTCCTTGCCGAGACGTTACAGTCGGACCCTGCAACGCGAACCCTTGCATATTTAGCACTACACCCGGGTTCTGGAGATGTAGCGGTCCTTGCCGAGACGTTACAGTCGGACCCTGCAACGCGTTCCTTCCGGGGAACATCCTAGCATTAGCATAATACTTTAATGGATCCATTCATTGAGTATTTGCCATAGTTTTTTTACGCTGGCTGGCAACCTAACGCAACCCTCCTCCTTTATCCGGGCTTGGGACCGGCCATGACTAGGTCGTCACAGGCGGAGTTATTGGTTCCAAGATACCCAAGAAATTTAAATGAAAATGATTCTTCAGATATATTAATCTCCTTAGCGATGGAAGATTTCCTATCCCCCTAATATTCCAAATAAGACCTGACATTATAATAAGGGGGGATTATTTAACCTTTGAGCTTGAGACTTACTTCTGGTAACCCTTTGAGGTATATCAGGAGGAGCTTTAAATCTAGCTTTATTCCGAAGAATTTTTAAAGAAGAAGGAAAGGAATTGGATTTTTTCAGCTGCGGTACTGTTTCTTGATCTGATACATCTTCCTCTATAAAGGATTGTATAATCTCGGCTTCTATAGATTCATTAGAATTAGCTTGAAAAAATACATCATCTTGAAAAGCTGGATCCAGATTCTTCTCGATATGCAAATCCATATTTGTTTTATCAACAACATTCTTTACCATCGATCCAATTTCTGAAATTGGAAAGGAGGCAGCTAACATCTCAACTGTTGATCTTTCTGCTGGAAATAATCTTTCAGAAATTGGATTATCAGTTTCATTTGAGACAACCGGCACAAACTGCACTATCTTTTCTGGAACAGATTTCTGAACAGCTTGATCAGCAAAACAAATAGCATTTTGTTCTTCTGAAATCTCATGCATATCAGCCTTCTTATGTAACTTATCGCTTGTATCCCTTGTTTTTTCCACTTCCATATCTTCTTCCAGGCCTTGGTTCTTATTTAGGTCTCCTGTTTTTTCCTTTTCCAGCGAAGCCAGAGTTTGATATTTATTGTTATTCACTGATTGACTGTTTGTTCTTTCTTTTTGAACCCAAGTCTGTTTTCCTTCTCTGTTTTTTTCTCCTTTCCGTATGAAAATTGTAGTATCAGTCACTTCCTTTTTGGATTCCTTTTCTACCTTATCTTCAGGATCTCCATCATCTGTATCACTCTTTCTCCAGGAAGGAAAAGGAAAGCTTTCATTCACGTAACATTCATCCACTGAATGTCCCAAATGCGAACAATAAGTGCAGTATTTTGGACATTTCTCAAATAAAACTCTTTGCAATCTCTTTTCTTCTCCAATCCCAATCCAAAAATCATTTACCCTTGGCTTAAGTAAATCAATTTCAACACATATTCTCGCCATGTAAAGTCTTGAGCCATCAGCCGTAGCCTCATCGATCTTTATTGGATTGCCTACAATGCGAGCAGCTGAAAACAGGCTTTTCTTGTTAAACATATGGATGGGAAAATCTGGGAGCTGGATCCATACTGGGGCTATTGAAGATTCTACCGTATAAGAGAAATTTGGAGACCATTTAAAGATACGGAGAGGAATACCACCGATATACCATATTCCCCTTGCCCAGATTCTCGCCATATCCGCATTAGATGTAAGATGAAGGAAAATGTGTCCCGATCGCAGCACTCGGATGTTGTAGGGGCTTGAGAGACCTAGGTTTTGGAAAGCCAGCTTGATAATTGAAAAAATTGGGCGTTTACCTGAAAATTTCCCGATTAGAGAAAATCTATAAGGATCTGCCATAGATGACACTTCTTCCGCAGAGTAGAAGATTCCAGGCTTGTCATTGTAGATCATGAACTCTTTGAAATCATCTTCAATATCATCGAAAACCTTTTTGGATGTCCTTGGAGAAGATGGTCTCAACATCGCAGCATAAGAAATTTTGGCTTCAGCCGTAACTCCTAATGGATTTGGCAAGCTCTCCGATAGAGTTGCTTTAGTAAGAGGAGGAAAAGCAGTGGAATCCGGCGTCAGCTGATTGCTGACGCCGGCGGCCATCGCCGCTTCGGATGGAGGACACGCTTGAAATCGCCTTTAAAATCGCTCTGTAGCAAAAAAATCGCCTTGGAGAGGCTCAACTTCATCATCATCAACCCCATCAACAAGCCAATCTTGTGCATGACTTGCATCGCTTGCAAAAAGAACTTTAATATTTCTCTCCTCCCTCTTTTCTTTGTTCAACAATTTTGCATTGAACTGGACGAAAACAAGATTGTTCAATTGATTTGTATCTAGTCTATTCCTTTTCTTTGTATGTACTTACAAAGTGTTTATATTGTTAACTCACTAATATAATAGAGAACACAATAGGATTTTAATAATTAGCAAATAAAAAGTAGGAGTGACTAAGTACTAACCCCCTCGAATGCACTCCAATTCCTTTCACACCTCGATGAACTAGAAGTCAAAGAAAGGATTCTCATAGCCAGTTTTTGCAAGTTAGGAGTTATTGCACCAAAATTTGACCACCATGTCACTACAAAAAATAATTTAAAAAAATGAAAAAAGAAACAAACAATGTTAGTAAATTTAAACTTTAAATAAGGAAAAAATTAAAAGGTTTATTATTAGGTTCAATTATTTACCTGGATCAAACTTGTCAAAATACTCAAAACTCACCGAGCAAGCTTTAATCGCAATAGCTTTCCCAAAAAGAGACTCTTTCATCTTATACTTAGGCAATTCTTCGCTCATAATTGTATTTTGCATGTCAATATTACCCTCAAACATAACATCCAAACAATCAATTATCTCATGCAAGACATCTTGATCTAAATGAAGAAGAGGATCCTTGTAATGGTAATATGGATTCAAGAGATACGCCGTCAAATATAGTGGACTATCTAGCCTATCTTTAATCCTTGCATCAATAATTTCAATAATAGACTGATAGTTTTTTGGAGCACCACCTAGCGAATTTTTTATATCTTCCTTTGCATGTAGAAGCTCGCCATATACAAAGCCTATGGATGACTTTCTATCACCATCAACAATTCGAAGCACCTTCACCAAAGGTGCAAAAACCTTCATGCATAATGTCACACCAGTCCAAAATCCCATACTCATCACCATTGAGTAAGATGCTTTTCCTTTAACACTCTTGGAAAATTTACACTGTTCCCATTCATCACTGTTAAACATTGCCCTTAATTGTCCTTTTGGCTAAACTCTGCAAAGTGAGGAATGCTGAAGCAAATCTAGTCACTCTCGGTCTTACAATATCCCTCTTTTTCGTATGTGACCTAATCATCGCCAAGGTCTTATGGTGACCTTATCATCGCCAATGCCTTAGCTTGATCAATGACTTTCTTGAACCTCGGTTGGCTTCCAATGCGTTCAAGCATAAGATTTATCGTATGAGCAACACATGAGGTCCAAAAGATTGTTGGCCTATGTTAGTAATATGAGAGAAGTGTCCTAAGGCAATCGCCTTATGATTGTAATCATTTACTTTAATAAATGAATATTCACTATTTGAGTATACATGTTCATGTATTTGATTGAGATCTTAAACTCATTTACTGAATGTCCGCAATACAATTCACAGCATGAGAGAATTTGTGATGAATTCACAACTAGTGATTATCTCTACATGTGCAATTGTGAAGTATTGAAAATATCCCTAGTCGATGAATTGATAAATACGGACGCTGTCAATTCTGTTGAGACTAGCATGGGTTATTCTCTAATCAGCTGATTTTCACTGGCTGGTGACATTGGGATGTCCGGAGATAAACATGAATGCTAGTTAAGGGAACTAGTTCATTGGAGTGACTGACTGTAAAACTTCATATGGTAATCTACATATAGATATGTCAATGAAAGTTATTACTGCAGCTTAAGTGCGATGTTCCTTTGACTTGCGGTGTTCAAGTCATCTTGGTCATGGAGACTTATACTTTAACATCTTAAGCAAGCATCTCCAAGGAGGTGTGGACCCAGGATGGTTGGGTATAAGCCGAAGTGCCCGAAGATGTTTGAACAGCCTACAAAGGATTCACCACTCCTTGCGAGGAGATGTATACCCAGGCCTATCGTCGGATTGTTACTCAAAGCCTCTGGCCAGAGCATGTCATGTTTAGAGTATGAGTCTCTTAAATACATGAGAGTAATTAGAAATCCAAAGTACGAGAGAACGTTACTTGGGCTAGGTGTGACGTAGTCAGCCTAGTGGGGACTGACACACACAGACCATGTCTTGAACCAAGTGGGTATAAGATGGTGAAGGGAATGAGGCACGATTCATTAGAGCTGCTGAAGGGTTTCAGAATTATTTCTGAGGTCAACCGTTGATCTTTCGATTAATTGGGGGTCATGATGTACTACTAGGTGCCACTCATGATCGTTCTATAATTGGTTGACTATAGACGGCCAACATAAATCGAAAGCCTATTTAGTCACACGCACTACGAGTAATCCGAGGGATTTAAAACGAGTTGAAAATTGGATTTTCCGATCAAGAGAAATAAGTCGAATCTGAATTTATCAGAGGCGCACGGGAAGCTTAAAATGGCTAAGTCTTTTGAAGGCTTATTGGGCGAATTAAATGAGTTTAATTCGCGAGGGTTTGACTTGATGTGGCCGGCCAAAGAGGGTATTGGCCGGCCACAATAATGGAGAGAAAACCAATTTATTTGGTTTATTTTATAAAATAAATCAAGCGCGATTTGTTTTATAAAATTATGGATAAATAAATCTATATAAAGAAATTTATATAAAGAGATTTATATAAAGAAATTTATAGAAATTTATTCTTTTTATGGAAATTAAAATGAACCATGGATCGGTTTATTTTAATTTTATAAAATCAATTATGAATTGATTTTTCCATGATAAGAAAAATTTATAAATTTTTTGTAAATTTTATTCCATAATAAAAGGAGATATGTATTTGTTTTATTATAAAGTTAGTTATAATAAAACTTGGCATAAACGGAATAATTCATAAGAAAATTTATAGGATAAATTTCTTATGAAAAATTCCGTTAATGGGGAGACTTGGCAAGGGAGAGGCTACTATATAAAGGAACCAAGGTTAGGCTTGAATTCCTCAATTGAGTAATCAAGAGATTAGTAGCTCCCTCTCTCTCTCTAACTCTCTCTCTCTCTCTAGGGCCGGCGCCCCTCTGTCTCTCTCTAGGGCTGGCTCTCTCTCCTCCCCTAGGGCCGGCGCACATCCCAAGGGTGGCCGAGAGCTTCATCCACCAAAAGGGTGCCGAAGAAGAAGCGGATCGCGACTCCTTCCTTTCTTTCTCGGAATTTTGATTCCGTTACTTGGTGGTTAGTTTCTATCTTTTCTCTCTTGATATTCTAGTTGTGACTTTGGAGAATCTAGTAGTTCTCGTCGGCACAAAACTCGTGGCTTTGCGAAGTCATCCCGAAGAGAACTCGGCGTGGACGCGAATAGAGGCGGAGCTTCCAACGGACGCTACGGTTGGATCTCGTCCCTTACTTTGAGTTACGCGAGGTAACGAGTAAATTAGTTTACTTTTCCGCAAAATTTTTAATTTATGATCATGTCCACACATCATAAGGTCGCATGCTAGATACGTGGTTAAAAATAATTTGAGAAATTATTTATGCTAATTCTTCCGCTGCACGTAAATATTTTAAAATTTACGAACTCGTATCCTTGTCAACATGCACCCGGTCCCAACAGTGGTATCAGAGCCGGTTAGTGTTCGACATAATCATATAATTATTTTGCGGAAAACTTTGTCATAATCTCAAGTTTGGAAAAATTTTCAATTATGGAAAATTTTCAATTATTATAAATTTTAGATTTAGGAATTTCAAAGTTTGGAAATCCTCATGAAATTTCGCAAACGTTTGAAATATCCTAGTTTCTGAAATTTTTTGATAATTGTGAAAACTTCCCATCTTTGGAAACTTTCCAATTTTGGAAATTTCCTATTTTGGAAATTTTCCAATTTTGAAAATATGTAAGTTTTCTTTGTACCAGAAACTTACAATTATTCTGAAAACCCATTTTGAAATCTCACAATTTTGGGCACTTTCTTTTAAGAAAGTCTAGACAAATTTATGGATCATTAATTGACAATTAAATTGAAATTGGTTTTAAATTATCAACAAAATTCTTTATTTTGGATTGAGCCTCGGGGAGCCGTCCAATTTAAAGTTAGTTGTTGTAATTTAATTTCCCAATTTTGAATGAAATTGTCATGTTTAATTTGGTTGCGCTTCAGAAGCGGACCAAATTGAATTTACGACAAATATTTTTCTTTGGGTATCTGAGCCTCAGGGAGCCACCCTTAGAAAACAATTTATTGTAATTAATTAATCCATGAATAAAATATGTGATCAAATCTTGGAAATTTGATTTAAGAGGTGATGCTCTTACATATTGTTGTCTCCAAAATTAATTAGGAAAATGGTTTCCTATAGAGTTTTCTTAAATGAGATTTTCATGAAAATAATATGTGGTTGAATTAAGAGAATCTCTCTCTTAATTTAATAAGATTTGATTTAGAGAAATCAAAGTCTTAAACATATTATTTCCGAAATTGATTATGACAATTTAGGAAATTGTTTCCCAAAACAATTCCTTGAATAAAGTATGAAATTAGAATTAGGAAATCCGGTTCCTAATTCAATTAATGAGACTTGATAAATTAAGTCACATACATACTTTATTAAGGAAATCGTTAGTCATGACATAATTATATGTCATGAATGTGCTTAGAAAAGAAAGGATGAGACCTAAAACCCCTTACAAAATATTAAGGCTAACACCTTCCATTAATATGGTTAGAACCGGAGTTTTGTTTCTCGTTTGGGTTGATGGACACATCCATGCCCGGCTTGAACCTCAACATGTTCAAACCATGGAATTAGTTTATGAATAATATAGTCGGAGTTAGAGGTCAATCCTTAGTTTTGGTTGTTGGACACATCCAAGCCTGACTAAACGGTTGAATGAGCTCCAACCATATTAAAACTATTTCTTGATTAATGGGTCAGCCTTAAGCTTGGAGCATCGATTTGTTGTGCCACAGCCAAGGTCGATGTAAAGAGAGGTGCAGTTGGGTGCTATGTACATTGTTGCATACATGTTAATGAGTTAACAACCCAATGATTTATGTAAACATTCAATTAGTTGATAGCATAAAGTGATAGTTACATATATGTGATATGTAATCGGTATAATTACCTACCTTCATAGCTAAGAATAACTTGATGGACACAGCCATGGTTGTTCTTATCTATGGTTGGATATCAACCTATTTGGAGATGTTCCTACGATCTCCCGAATTGATAAAAAGGGTTATTCAATTCGAAAAATAAATATGATTTAATTAATGTATGTTGATGCATTCTTTATCATTTTTCTCATATAAGCTCAATTTGTAGGATAATCACTCGATCATGTCTTCTCTGAATTTGCGTTCCATTTTGGACACCAATAAACTGACTGGGCCAAACTTCATGGACTGGCTTCGAAACCTGAGGATAGTCCTCAAGGCAGACAAGCTTGCTTATGTCCTTGAAGATTAACTTCCCAACCGTCCTCCTGAAAATGCAACTCCAGACCAGTTTCTTAAGTTGCTCAACCTGCTGAAGACTGTAGAGCCTTCTGTGAAGCAGGATCAAAAGACGGTACTGTTAGTTGGTTCCTCGAAGAAAGGTTCTAAGAGGAAGGCCAAAGAACAGAATAAGGGAAAGAAGAAAAGGGCCAAAAAGACTGAAAAGACACCAAAAGACACTTGCCATCATTGTGGCAAGGAGGGTCACTGGCGAAGAAACTGCAAGGTTTATCTTGAGTCCTTGAAGAAGAAGGCATCCGATGCCCCATCCTCTTCAGGAATCTTCGTTATTGAATGTCACTCTATTTCCTCAAACACCTGGGTACTTGATACTGGGTGTAACTCACATATATGTAATGACATACAGGGGCTAAGGAATAGAAGAAGACTCGTCAAGGGAGAAGCAAATTTGCGAGTTGGAAATGGAGCAAAGATTGCTGCTGTTGCCATCGGAACATATTTGCTAAAGCTCCCAACTGGACGTGTCTTAGAATTGGATAATTGTTATTTTGTTCCCTCGTTAATAAAGAACATTGTATCTATTTCATGTTTGAATGAAAAGGGTTATCATTTAACTTTTAGTAACAATTGTTGTTACATAACTTTAAATGACGTTCTTTATGGGAATGGAACTTTGTGCAATGGTATCTACACGTTAGATTTATCCGGTGACGTTTTCAATATCGAAGTTAGCAACAAACGTGCTAGAATAGATAATCGAATAGACTCCTACACGTGGCATTGTCGTCTTGGCCATGTAAGTAAGAAACGCATGACCAAATTACACCGATGTGGAATTTTGGAATCATTTGAACCCGGTTCATTTGATACATGCGAATCATGCTTAAAAGACAAGATGGCCAAATTACCCTTTTTCGGAAAAGGTAATCCAGTGGGAGAATTGCTTGGTCTAATACATACTGATGTATGTGGACCAATGTCAACTCTTGCACAAGGAGGCTATAGCTACTTCATTACCTTTATCGATGATCACTCACGATTCGGGTATGTGTTCTTGATGAAACACAAATCTGAAGCTTTTGAGAAATTCAAAGAGTTCAGAAATGAAGTAGAGAAACAGCTTGGCAAAAGTATTAAGATACTTCGATCCGATCGTGGTGGTGAATACTTAAGTCAAGAGTTTCAAGATTATCTTAGGGACAATGGGATATTGTCCCAATGGACTCCGCCGTATACACCACAGCATAATGGTGTATCTGAGAGGCGCAACTGAACCTTGATGGACATGGTTAGGTCGATGATGAATCATGCAACTCTTTTAAAATTCTTTTGGGGCTATGCACTTAAGACAGCTGTTTACTTGCTAAACAGAGTCCCGACCAAGGTAGTCTCTACTACTCCATATGAGACGTGGAATAGTAAGAAACCTCATTTAACTCACCTTAAAATATGGGGTTGTCCTGCTTATGTGAAGCGGACTATATCAGACAAATTGGATGCTAAGTCTGATAAATGTCTATTTATTGGATACCCTAAGGAAACGAAGGGTTACCAATTCTATCATCCCTTGGAACAAAAGGTGTTTGTTTCAAGGCATGCTGTATTTCTGGAAAGAGAATTTCTTTTACAAGAAAACAGTGGGAGTGGCATTGAACTTGATGAAGTTCAAGAAACTCCAATAGACATTACAGAGACACCTAGTCTAGACCCACAACCAATAACTCATAATGATGAGCTATCAGTTGAACCTAAAACAACACCACCTCTTCGTAGGTCTGATAGGACACGCAATATTCCAGAGAGATACGGATTTCTCATAAGCGAATCGAATGACGTGTTACTCATAAGCGATGACGAACCTATCAGTTATGAAGATGTTCTGAAAAATTCAGAAAGGGACAAATGGCTTGAAGCCATGAAGTCGGAAATGGATTCCATGTACGAAAATCAAGTATGGGACTTGGTTAACCCACCTGAAGGGATTAAACCCATAGGGTGCAAGTGGGTTTTCAAGAAGAAAACCGACATAGAAGGTAATGTTGTTACCTTTAAAGCTAGATTAGTGGCAAAAGGATATCGTTAAAAACAAGGAATTGATTATGACGAAACCTATTCGCCAGTAGCTATGCTTAAATCCATTCGGATGCTCCTAGCCATAGCAGCTCATTATGATTATGAGATATGACAAATGGATGTGAAAACGGCTTTCCTTAATGGAAACCTGCTTGAGGATGTATACATGATACAACCTGAAGGTTTCACATCGGTCGATAAAACCAAAGTATGCAAGCTTCGACGATCCATATATGGACTGAAGCAAGCATCCAGGAGCTGGAACATCCGTTTTGATGAGGCAATCAAAGAGTTTGATTTCTCACAATCCAGACGAACCTTGTGTGTACAAGAAGGTTAGTGGGAGTGCAGTCGTATTCCTAGTGCTATATGTCGATGACATATTGCTTATAGGAAACGATATATCAGTCTTACAGACAGTTAAAATTTGGTTGTCCAAAACTTTCTCCATGAAAGACCTGGGAGAAGCAACCTATATCCTTGGATTAGAATCTATAGAGATAGATCAAAACGGTTGCTTGGTCTTTCGCAGTCTACATATATAGACCGAGTGCTAAAAAGGTTTAGCATGTCGGAATCCAAGAAAGGTTACCTTCCCATCAGGCATGGGATCAACCTTTCAAAGTCTATGTGTTCGCGCACAGAAGACGAGAGGATTTGCATGAATAAGATTCCTTATGCATCCGCGATAGGATCTATCATGTATGCTATGTTATGTACTAGGCCCGATGTATCATATGCTCTGAGCGTCACGAGCAGATACCAGTCTGATCCAGGTATGGATCACTGGGCGGCTGTCAAGACAATCCTTAAGTACTTAAGAAGAACTAAGGATGTGTTCCTAATATATGGAGAAGGAGATATGATAATACGTGGGTATACAGATGCTAGTTTCCAGACAGATAAGGATGACTCCAAATCTCAGTCTGGATACGTATTTACTTTGAATGGAGGCGCAATAAGTTGGAAGAGTTCCAAACAAGACACCGTAGCGGATTCTACCACGGAAGCGGAATATATCGCAGCTTCGGAAGCAGCAAAGGAAGCAGTCTGGATCAAGAAGTTCGTCTCCGAACTTGGTGTGGTTCCAACCATTGATGAAGCAGTGCCGATTTACTGCGACAACAATGGAGCTATTGCACAAGCAAAGGAACCAAGGTCTCATCAGCGATCCAAACACGTGCTTCGCCGCTATCATCTGATCAGAGAGATTATAAGTAGGAATGATATACAAATTGAGAAAATTCCCACTGAAAGGAATTTAGCGGATCCTTTAACTAAGGCCTTGCCTCAAAGCAAGTTTGAGGGTCATGTTAGAGCCTGTGGTATTAGATACCGTAGCGATTGGCATTAGGCCAAGTGGGAGTTTGTTAGTAATATGAGAGAAGTGTTCTAAGGCAATCGCCTTATGATTGTAATCATTTACTTTAATAAATGAATATTCACTATTTGAGTATACATGTTCATGTATTTGATTGAGATCTTAAACTCATTTACTGAATGTCCGCAATACAATTCACCGCATGAGAGAATTTGTGATGAATTCACAACTAGTGATTATCTCTACATGTGCAATTGTGAAGTATTGAAAATATCCCTAATCGATGAATTGATAAATACGGACGCTGTCAATTCTGTTGAGACTAGCATGGGTTATTCTCTAATCAGCTGATTTTCACTGGCTGGTGACATTGGGATGTCCGGAGATAAACATGAATGCTAGTTAAGGGAACTAGTTCATTGGAGTGACTGACTGTAAAACTTCATATGGTAATCTACATATAGATATTTCAATGAAAGTTATTACTGCAGCTTAAGTGCGATGTTCCTTTGACTTGCGGTGTTCAAGTCATCTTGGTCATGGAGACTTATACTTTAACATCTTAAGCAAGCATCTCCAAGGAGGTGTGGACCCAGGATGGTTGGGTATAAGCCGAAGTGCCCGAAGATGTTTGAACAGCCTACAAAGGATTTACCACTCCTTGCGAGGAAATGTATACCCAGGCCTATCGTCGGATTGTTACTCAAAGCCTCTGGCCAGAGCATGTCATGTGTAGAGTATGAGTCTCTTAAATACATGAGAGTAATTATAAATCCAAAGTACGAGAGAACGTTACTTGGGCTAGGTGTGACGTAGTCAGCCTAGTGGGGACTGACACACACAGACCATGTCTTGAACCAAGTGGGTATAAGATGGTGAAGGGAATGAGGCACGATTCATTAGAGCTGTTGAAGGGTTTCAGAATTATTTCTGAGGTCAACCGTTGATCTTTCGATTAATTGGGGGTCATGATGTACTACTAGATGCCACTCATGATCGTTCTATAATTGGTTGATTATAGATGGCCAACATAAATCGAAAGCCTATTTAGTCACACGCACTACGAGTAATTCGAGGGATTTAAAATGAGTTGAAAATTGGATTTTCCGATCAAGAGAAATAAGTCGAATCTGAATTTATCAGAGGCGCACGGGAAGCTTAAAATGGCTAAGTCTTTTGAAGGCTTATTGGGCGAATTAAATGAGTTTAATTCGCGAGGGTTTGACTTGATGTGGCCGGCCAAAGAGGGTATCCACCCTCTTTGGTTTGGCCGGCCACAATAATGGAGAGAAAACCAATTTATTTGGTTTATTTTATAAAATAAATCAAGCGCGATTTGTTTTATAAAATTATGGATAAATAAATCTATATAAAGAAATTTATATAAGGAGATTTATATAAAGAAATTTATAGAAATTTATTCTTTTTATGGAAATTAAAATGAACCATGAATCGGTTTATTTTAATTTTATAAAATCAATTATGAATTGATTTTTCCATGATAAGAAAAATTTATAAATTTCTTGTAAATTTTATTCCATAATAAAAGGAGATATGTATTTGTTTTATTATAAAGTTAGTTATAATAAAACTTGACATAAACGGAATAATTCATAAGAAGATTTATAGGATAAATTTCTTATGAAAAATTCCGTTAAAGGGGAGACTTGGCAAGGGAGAGGCTACTATATAAAGGAACCAAGGCTAGGCTTGAATTCCTCAATTGAGTAATCAAGAGATTAGTAGCTCCCTCTCTCTCTCTAACTCTCTCTCTCTCTCTCTAGGGCCGGCTCTCTCTCCTCCCCTAGGGCCGGCGCACATCCCAAGGGTGGCCGAGAGCTTCATCCACCAAAAGGGTGCCGAAGAAGAAGAAGCGGATCGCGACTCCTTCCTTCCTTTCCCGGAATTTTGATTCCGTTACTTGGTGGTTAGTTTCTATTTTTTCTCTCTTGATATTCTAGTTGTGCTTTTGGAGAATCTAGTAGTTCTCGTCGGCACAAAACTCGTGGCTTTGCGAAGTCATCCCGAAGAGAACTCGGCGTGGACGCGAATAGAGGCGGAGCTTCCAAGGGACGCTACGGTTGGATCTCGTCCCTTACTTCGAGTTACGCGAGGTAACGAGTAAATTAGTTTACTTTTCGCAAAATTTTTAATTTATGATCATGTCCACACATCATAAGGTCGCATGCTAGATACGTGGTTAAAAATAATTTGAAAAATGCTAATTCTTCCGCTGCACGTAAATATTTTAAAATTTACGAACCCGTATCCTTGTCAACATGCACCCGGTCCCAACAACCTATTCTGCTTCAACAACTTTGCAGCTCCTATATTGTTCGAGGCATTATTAGTTACAACTTGAACAACTTTTTCCGGACCAACTTGTTGAATGCATTCTTCTACATACTCGTAGATTACTTCACTTGTGTGTGCGATGTCTGTAGACTCTTTAGAAGAAAGAAAATAGTGCCCAACTTAGAATTAATACACAAATTCATGATACTCCTCTTCCTATCACTCCAAGCATCCATCATAATTGAGCATCCATTTAATTGCCACTCTATTTTATGTGACTTTAGCAAATCATTTGTCCTTTCAACCTCCTTTTTAAAAAATGGCTCACTCATTTCATATCTAGTAGGAGGTTTGAACCCCGGTCCATACTGACCAACCGCCTCTAACATCAACTTAAAGCTATCTAGTTCAAGAGCATGAAAAGCAATGATGTTTTGGTCTTGCTTGCTTTTTTGTGATGTAGACTCGGGTCTGATTGTACTTGCAAATTTATCCATAGGACCGATAGAATATGGTGATTTCGTAGACCCTAAAGCAGCTCCCAATTTATCAACATCAATATGGCCATCATCATTCCTCTTATCTCCAATATTCACCTCAGATCTCATAGTTTCATGCAGAATTTCCTTTTTTTTTCTTATTCTTTACCTCATTAATTGCATTCCTACACTTCAATTGATCTTCTTTTGTGGACTTTGGACATGGATTAACATTTCCTGATATATGTGCGATGTGTTCTTTAAGTCTACGAACTCCTCCAGACATAGGCTTGGAACACAAGATGCATTTCAATTTATCTGGATTGGAGGGATTAGTTAGAACTCCATACTCCCATCCAACATCCTTTGATTTCCGCTTAAGTGATTCAATTGTTGCGGATGAAGATGACTAGGAAACACCAATGGATGCTGATGCTGTAGCAGTAGCACTTGAAGAACTCATCGCAAATATAATGTACCTAAACTACAAAGCATTAAAGAAAACAGCCACACCAAAAAATGAAAACTTGAACAGAAAGAATCAAAGAAAATAGTTAAACACATACCTTCCTGGCTTCTTGGCTTCTCGCGACTGAGGAGGAATGGGCGGCAGGCTGGCGAAGGAGGAACGAGCGGCGGGCTGGTGGCGCAAGGGCGAGGAGATGTGGATTAGCGAGGGCGACGCGAGGTGAAGGAGAAATGGACTATGGGCTGACGACGTGAGGGCGAGGCGGCGAGGAGATGCTGTTCGCCTGCTCGGGGTGACGCGAGGGCGAGGAGACGCGAGCCGTGAGGAGCGCGAGGATGATCACGAGGAGAGTGGACACGTGACGATCGTGAGGACGAAGACGAGACGCGAGGAGTGCGAGGCACAACCGCGAGGAGACGAAATAGCGAGTCGGCGAGGTGCGCGAGGGCGAGGAGACGCGACGCACAAGACAACCCTAATTTCTTCTCAAATCCCACCTTTTCTATATTTTTTATATCAAATTTTCTTTAAAATATTAAAGAAAAAGAGGTCTGGGTGGTGCCCAGGCCGCCCAGGCGCCGCCTAGGTGGCCACCCGCCACAACCATGGCGATTCACACAGACATGGAGCGGCTGGGGGCCGATTGGCACCTAGGTGCCCGCTCAGCCCGTTTTTTACAACATTGACTGAGTAACATAATTTGGCCAAGTGATGCTTAAGTAGATGAGTTGTCCCACGACACAGCAGTTTCTTATAGGATCCTCTAATAAACCTTTTGAGGCCGAATCATAATTCGGACATTGTGTTTCGACACCCCTTTGCGCAACGGAAAATTAAAATTTATTTATGATTTAACAATTAAATCAAAGGAGTGTTCGTATGGATATTTGAAAACAAATATAAGCATGATCTTTAATCTAAGCATGCATGTCTCCATGTCTCCAGGGCGTAGTATAGACGGTGGGCGCATGATATTTCTGGGGTAATAGTTAGGGATCGATCCCCAAGAGGTGATGACTTGCATTTTCGGCCCCACAATGCATCTGTTGCCTGTGTACCTGTATGAACCTCCCTCCATATCCAAGATAAACTATCTAGTGATTGATTCATCTAATTCTAATTTAATCATTTTATTTAGACACGCAAAACTATCTAATGTAAACATACTAGATCATTTAAGCAAAACCTAAATAAAACTATTAACACATGCATAATATACATATGAATTAAAGACATAAGTAGAACATATCTTCCAAACAACCTATGTTTGGGGATGACACCAACTATTTCGGGTTTAGCGAATAGCTCTTCGATGTTTTGTCTTGAACTCGTGCTTCTTTCGTCTAATTCGATCCATGATGGATTCCCTTTTCCAACACTTGATCGCGCTAGAGATCAAATGTCATTTTTCGTTGAGACGGTTGTAACTCCCAAACAACCTTTTGCGGAGAAGATAAATAAGTGACAAAGAGGTAGACTTCTCTTGATGGAAGAAAGGGAAGAAGATCTTTATCTTCTTCCTTTGAGAAAGGGAGGAAAGCAATTTGAGAGAGGAGGCTTCACCAAAACTCCTAGGATGACTGTTCTATATATAATCTCCAAGGAATATGAAGAGATGCGTGTCTCTTTATCTTTCCAAGGAATATGAAGTGATGTGTCTCTTCATCTTTCCAAGGAATATGACGAGATGAATTTCTCTTGATGGAAGAAAGGGATGAAAGTCTTTATCTTCTCCCTTTGAGAAAGGGAGGAAAGCAACTTGGGAGAGGAGGTATCACTAAAATTCCAATGATGCTCCAAGGAATATGAAGAGATGTGTCTCTTCATCTTTCTAAGGTTATGAAGAGATGTATGTCTCTTCATCTTTCTAAGGAATGTGAAGAGATGTGTCTCTTCATCTTTTCAAGGAATACTAAGAGATGCATGGTTAAGAAAATAAATTTAACCTAGCCATTTTCTTTCTTCCATCATGATCCATCGGATGTTAAAACTTTTCTAAAACCCAATAATGAAAGTCCATCGTAATCATGTTAATGATAACATTTGATCATATCAAACTTTAATTGTCATTCACTGTTTGATTATATCAAATTTTGTTTGCTAAATTCAACTACTTGAATTTGTCTTTCTCAACGGGAACCAATACTTGTGTGACCTTCGATGGTTTAGGGATACAGCTAGCCATGGGTTTACAACTCTTTGTGATTCAGGACTATACTTGTCCTTTATTCAGGCATACCTTTAATAGTCCCATCCCAGGATCAACTGTCTGATTATAGAATGTCAAAACTAATTCTGATTAACACCCAACGAATTATGATAAGAGTGTCTAGCAGGACCGCCCCATGACTCCTTTGGTATTACTGAATAGTGCTGCAAGAACCAGTCGATTATGGTTAATGTACAGTTCGGTCCCTTCATCTCATATATTCCGATCAAATCTATAACCATTGGTACATCGAGGGTTGTATATTGATTCGACAACCATGTAATGTATTTTATAGTGACATCGCATGTGCAATTAGGAAACTACTATCCTAAAGCACATCTTACAGCTTTGATTAATGACTTCATATACTATAGAACAATATATTACATAGGATATTCACACTCGTTGGTGTGTGGTGTATCCCCAACTAATACATTGACTCTTATATGTTTTGTTACTATATCCAATTTCATCACACCCTAATTGAGTTGGTAAATGAGTCAAAGTGCAACCCCAACATATAATCGCAGTGTTGTCCTGGGTCATAAGGACTACTAGTGTACAACCACAACCAAAGACTTATTCACTTGAAAAATGATAATCACTTGGAAGTCTGTGTGAGGGATGTTCAATGAACTCATCGTATAATCCCCCTTCTATATGTTTGAACATTTCTATGTCCTTACCAATGAAATGTTGTAGACTACATCACATATGCCAGTCTCTAGCTCAAGTGACCTTTCATCCTTGTTTATTAGGCAACCCAATTAACTAGAAACTTGTTTAGAATATATCGTGAATATTGATGTATTTCATGATGATCATCATATGTATCACCACATCTCACTATAATATATTCAAGGACTTTATCTATGCATCTAATATGGGTATTAAGATAAAGTAAATGCCAAACTGAATTGAATTATATTAAAATAAAGGTTGTTTATTTACAAGAGTCAATGAAGCCCTATTTAATGCTTAACTTTGTAGGGCACTATAACAAAATCCCACTTGCCCTAATGCCAACTTCTCACTATTTTTAAACCCATCAGTTCGCGATGCTTTCTAAAAGATAATCCTGATAATGACTTTGTAAGTGGATCAACAATGTTATTTGCAGAGACAACTTTCTTAACTGTGATATCACCTCTTTCCACAATCTCTCGGATGATGTGGAACTTTCTTAGTATATGTTTGGACCGATGATGAGATATGACTCCTTTACTTATGCAATAACACTAATGTTATCACAGTAAACTGAGACTGGATCAACTCCATTTGGTATAACGCCCAGCTCTTGGATGAAATTCCACTTCTGAAGCAGTAATGTATTCTCCCTCGGTGGTGGAATTCGCAATTGTATCTTGTTTGGAACTCTTCCAAGAAATAATACCGCCATTCAATGTGAATACATATCCAGAGGTTGATTTCGAATCGATTGGAAGTTAGAGTCAATATAACCTTCCAATTTTAATTCTCCAACCCCGTATGTCATGAACAAATTTTTTGTTCTTCGTAAGTACTTAAGAATATCTTTCCAGTGCAATGGACCAGAGTTTGACTGATATCATCTCGTTACACTCAGAGCATATGTTATCAGGTCTTGTATATATTATATTATACATGATACTACCAATAACAGATACATAGGGAATGCAAGTCATCATCTCTATCTGTCTTGGGACACATAAACTTGGATAAAGTTATACCATGACATATTAGTAAGTATCCTCGCTTATATTCTTTCATTGAGAATCTACTGAGTATGATATCTATATATGTGGATTGGGTCAGCCCCAACATCCTCTTTGTTCTATTTCTATAGATATGTATTTTAATATGTACGATGCTTCACCCAAATTCTTAATGGAGAATCTACTGGCTAACTATACTTTTGTTGGCTGAAACATTCGTACATTATTCCCAATGAGTAGAATGTTATCAACATATAGTATTAAGAATGTCACTGCACTCCCACTAACCTTCTTGTGTACACATGGTTCCTCAAGATTTTTAATAAAATTAAAATCTTTTATTGGATTATCAAATCTGAGGTTCCAACTTCTCGGTGCTTGTTTGAGACCGTAAATTGATCTCTAAAGTTTGCATACTTTATGTTCACTTTCCACAATTGTGAAGCCTTCTGGCTGAGGCATGTAAATCTCTTTTTTAATATCACTATTAAGGAATGCCGTCTTCACATCCATCTATCATATCTTATAGTCATACCATGCAGCTATGACAAGCAATATCTGAATAAACTTAAGCTTTGCGACTGACGAAAAAGTTTCATCATAGTCAATTTCTTGTCTTTGATTATATCCTTTTGCCACCGGCCTAGCTTTGAAGGTCAATACTTTCCCATCAACTCTAAATTTCCTTTTGTAGATCTATTTATATCCTATAGGAACGATTCCTTCATGTGGATCCACTATTGAGCAAATTTGGTTTAAGTGCATGGAATCTATTTCGGATTTCATGACTTCTAGACATTGCGTCGAGTCGATATCAGATATCACTTACCTTGGATCACATCCATGATCAGAGTCATTTCGATTTCCTTCAAGGAGTAGACCATACCTCACAGGTAGTTTTGAGACCCTATTATATCTCCTTAAGGTGTGTACTTGTTTTATTGGCTGTTGGGGTGTAGACTCTATTATTTCAGTGGTGGAATCATCTAGAACCTCTTCAAGTTCTATCATCCCACCTTTTCTATCTAATAGAAACTTCTTTTATTAGAAGGTGACATTTCTTTAAACAAATACTTATGTTTTCTTGAGATTATAGAAATAATATCCAATAGAGTGCGTTGGATATCCCACAAAATAGCACAACATGGATCTACTATCCAGTTTGTCTCCCATTGTTTGCTTCATCTAAGCATGACATCCCCATATTTTTAAGTATGAATACTTGGATGGTTTTCCCATCCATATCTCATATGGTATCTTTTCTATGGACTTTATTCGACAACATTATCACAGTTTCAAGCGCATAGCCCTAAAACGATGGCGGTAAATCAGTGGATCCTATCATAGATCGAACCATGTCCATCAGCGTTCGATTATGACTTTTTGCTACAACATTAAGCTATGGTGTTGCAGGAAGAGTCCATTGTGAGAGAATCCCATTCTCTTTTAGATAGTCTTTAAACAAAGTACTCTTCTCCACCTCAATCTGATTGAAATTTCTTAATACTTTTTCCCAATTATTTTTGTACTTCATTTCTGAACTCTTTGAACTTTACAAAAGATTCCAACTTACATTTTATCAAATATATATACCCATACCGTGAATAGTCATTAGTAAAAGTAATGAAGTTGTAATGATCATGTTTCGTGCTAACACTTAGTTGGCCACACACATTAACATGGATCAAATCCAGCATATCATGTGCACGTTCCACTTGGCTTTTAAAAGCGGCCTTTGTCATTTTTTCTTTCAGACATGATTCACAAGTTGGGAGAAAACTTATGTCCGACGTATCAAATAATCGTTCACTTACTAACTTGGTCATCCTTTTTTGAGAAATATAACCTTGTTTGGCATGCCATATGTGTACTTGATTAGAACTATCTTCTTTTCTTTTCTTCGTTGTTGATTGCGCTTGAATATTGTTTACTAGAATATCTTCTAATTTTAAGTTATAAAGATCATTTTTTTAATTCGTCAGTCCCAATCAAACATTCATCCTTGTAAATATTGTAAACAACTTTTGCAAATAGACAAGAATAACCATATCTATCAAACATAGAAATAGAAACAATGTTTTTAACTAAGTTTGGAACAAATAAAACATCCCTTAAATACAACTTAAAATTATTGTTCAAATTCAAGGTAACATCTCCAATAGCTTTCGCTGCAACTATTGCTCCGTTTCCAAGTCTCAAGAAGGTCTCACCCTCTCAATCTTTTACTTCTCGTCATCATCTGCAAATCATTGCAAAGATGAGAACCACAACAATTATCCAATACCCAAGAAGTAGAGTTAATAGAGACATTAACTTTTATATAGAGCATACCATTACAGAGCTCTGGCAGTATCCTTGCAATTGCGCTCCTGTCCACTTTTCCATATTCTGATTATAGTTATGGTCATTTTCTTATTATTATCTTTTCATAGGGGCAGTATGCTTCTTTCTCCTCTTCTTGGGTCCTTTCTTGGATCCAGAAGATACCCCATAAGGAAAACAAAATTTTCCTTTTTCATAGCCGCTTCATGATTTGCAAGCATGTTGACTAGTTCTTTAAGGGTAACTTCTAACTTATTCATATTGAAGTTGACCACAACATTGTCAAACAAGGAGGGTAGGGACAACAATATGATATCCGCTGATAGCTCGTGTGGTATCCAAGTCAAGGTTCACTAATTTTTCAATAAGCTCAATTATCTTGATCCCATGCTCATGGACCGAAGCCCCATCTCATATACGAGCTTTCATGAGCTCCTTGATAGTCGCGTGCTTAACTGAACGAGTTTGTGTACCATATAACTTTTGTAGGTGTTTGTGAATATCAATAGCCAATGTTGTAAAATTCGGCCTAGGCGGGCGCTTAGGCGCCGCCTAGGCGCCGCCTAGGCGCCAATCGGCCCCCAGCCGGCCCGATTTTGTGCGAATCGGTACGATTGTGGTGGGTGGCCGCCTAGGCGGCCTGGGCGGCGCCTAGGCGGCCTGGGGGCCGCCCAGGTCAGTTTTTTTTTTAAATTTTTTTTAAAGAAATTTGATATAAAATTATAGAAAAGTGGGATTCGAGGAGAAATATGGTTAGCTTATTTCTGGTTTCCTAATAATTACAGCAAATCAAATCAAATCTGGTTAGCTTATTGAAGCTTAAGGAGGAATATGGTTAGCTTATGGATAGCCTTTATGACTTGGATCTGTTTATAGTATTACCAAAAATACTATATACCAAAAATACTATATGCCAAATACTATATGACTTGAATAGTACTATAAACAGTAAAAACGCCTAGGCCCCGCCGAGGCCGCCTAGGCGCTAGGCGGTAGTCCTCCGCCCGACTGCCGCCTAGCGATTTTTACTACCATGTCAATAGCATCCATCTTCTCCGCGAACCGCCTTTGTAGTTCATTTGACATTGAAGCTAGCATATAAAATCTTGCTTGAAGATTATGGTCCCACCATTTTTCAAGCTTTGCCACATCAAGGGTGGCATTGCTAGGAACCTCTTTTGGAGATGCCTCATCCAGTGCATATGCGATCTTTTCAGGTGCCAGAACAATCTTTAAATTTCTTAGCCAGTCAGAATAGTTAGGTCAAGTTAATCTATTTTGATCTAGTATCACAGAAAGCGGGTTTCGAGGTGCCATATTTTAAATATACTGCAATAAAATAGATAAACAAATTACTGACTATACTAAATAATTCATAAGAGAAAATATGTGGACTTTTATATTTTGTATTGCCTCCCACTAATTTTGACATTTCCATCCCCCTTTAATAGAAATGGAAAATTATATTTCCTTAGTGCACAATTCCTAAAAGGTAGAACTCAATTACATCATATGTAACCTCTATATAATTCACCTCACGTTTGATAAGGACCCAATAATCTGTCGTCGATTATCTTTGCGTGTCAAGCCGATCCATCAATGTTGGATTGTAATGGACGATCGTCATGCGTTCCCCAATGATATGAGCTAAAGGCACGGAAGTTCCACCCAATCCACATCACTTATGCCATTGGAAGACATAACTTTCCGCCATCCAGGCCTCCTTAATGATATGAGCTAGACATTGACCGTGGGTAGCATTCATCATGTAACCACCATTGATGGAAGATAGTGAAAAATATACTCTTTTATTTTTCCTTTATTGCTTGATCTAAATTGTGAATCATATTCTAACTGAGGAATTTTAATTTAAACATTTACCTTACTACTTAGTGGATATAATATATTTTAGGTATGTTTGCCGGATTAAAGCAACAATGTTATTAAACACACATACACTACTATATATCAAATATATCATAATTACATATTCATATTTTAAGGATGAACAATGAATGAGAGCCATTGGATCATCCTTTTGCATCACATGCATAGCTTTCTTTTTGTTAATTGTTTTAACTTACCACAAGTTATCTAATAAATTGATAAATCAATTTATCCATAATCAATTTTGGTAAAACAATTATTATAGGTAAAATCATGTTTCACCATTATATTTTACCAAAAATAAAATCATATTTTATCATGAATAATTAAAATCATATCTTAATTATTCATTTTGTAAGAAAATAATCTTTATTATAGGTAAAATCATATTTTACCAAAACACATGTCTTGTCAAATCTATTGTGATCTAATTTTCTTATATGGTAAAAACCAATTAAAAACATATATAATTTTGTTTTAAAATCCATTTGACAAAAATTAAACATGACTTTGATACCATTGTTAACGCCGAATCATAATTCGGACATCGTATATCTATACTCCTTTGCGCAGCAGACAATTAAAATTTATTTATGATTTAGCAATTAAATCAAAGGAGTGTTCACATGGATATTTGAAAACAAATATAAGTATGATCTTTAATCTAAGCATGCATTACAATTTAAACATACAAGTAAGATCTTTAATACATATCCAAGATAAACTATCAAGTGATTAATTCATCTAATTCTAATTTAATCATTTTATTTAGACACGCAAAACTATCTAATTTAAACATACTAGATCATTTAAGCAAAACCTAAATAAAACTATTAATACATGCATCAACATACGTATGAATTAAAGACATAAGTAGAACATACCTTCTAAACAACATATGTTTGGGGATGACACCAACTATTTCGGGTTTAGCGAAATAGCTCTTCTATGTTTTGTTTTGAATTCGTGCTTCTTTCGTCTAATTCGATCCACGATGGATTCCCTTTTCCAACACTTGATCGCACTAGAGATCAAATGCCATTTTTCGTTGAGACGGTTGTAACATCCAAACAACCTTTTGTGGAGAAGATAAATAAGTGACAGAGATGGACTTCTCTTGATGGAAGAAAGGGAAAATCTTTATCTTCTTCCTTTGAGAAAGGGAGGAAAGCAACTTGGGAGAGGAGGCTTCACCAAAACTCTAAGGATGACTCCTCTATATATAGTCTCCAAGAATATAAAGAGATGTGTCTCTTTATCTTTCCAAGGAATATTAAGAGATGCATGGTCAAGAAAAACAAATTTAACCTAGTCATTTTCTTTCTTCCATCTTGACTCATAGGATGTTAGAATTTTTCTAAAACCCAATAATGAAAGTCCATCATAATCATATTAATGATAATATTTGATTATATCAAATTTTAGTTGTCAATTCACTGTTTAATCACATCAAACTTTATTTGCCAAATTCGACTACTTGAATTTGACTTTCGCAACAGGAAATAGGGAAACCAATACTTGTATGATCTTTAATGGTTCAAGGATATAGCTAGCTGTGTGTTCACAACTCGTTATGATTTAGGGCTGTAGTCGTCCTTTATTCGGGCATACTCTTAATAGCCCTATCCTATAATCAACTGCTTGATTATAGGATGTTAGAACTAATTCTGATTAGCATCCAACAAATTATGGTAAGAGCATCTAGCTGCACCGCCCCATGACTCCCTCGGTATCACTGAACTGCAAGAACTGGTCGATTGTGGTTAACGTATAGTCTGGTCCCTTTATCTCATATATCCCGGTCAAATCTACAACCATTGGTAGGGTTGTCTATTGATTCAACAACTATGTAATGTATTTTATAGTGACATCACATATGCAACTGAAACTCCTTTCCTAAAACACATCATGCAACTTTGATCAAATACGTCATACACTATAACACTATATATTACATAGGATATCCACATTTGCGGGTGCGTAGTGAATTCCCGACTATAATGCACTGACTCCTATATATTTCATTACTACACCCAATCATATCACTTGACGACCCTAATTGAGATGGTAAATGAGTCAAAGTGCAACCCTAGCATATAGAGTCTCAATGTTGTCTCGGGTCATAAAAACTACTAGTGTACAACCACAATCAAAGACTTATCCACTAAACGATAACCACTTGGAAAGTCTATATGAGGGATGTTCGACGAACTTATTGTATAATCGCCCATCTGTATGATTGAACATCTCTATATCACAGATGCTAGTCTCTAGCTCGAGCGATCTTTCATCCTTATTTATTAGGCAGCTAAATTGACTAAGAACTTGTTTAGAATATAGTGAATATTGACGTATTTCATGATGACCATCATATGTAGCACCACATCTCACTATCGTATATTCAAGGATTGTATCTATGCATCTAGCATGAGTATTGATCTTGTCGCAAAGCGAGGTGGGGCTCCTGCAGCTGGATGGTCCTCCGAGGAGCGCGACATGGCGGAGGCTGTCGACTGAGCTGGCTAGCTCTTAGCCTGCAAGACAGAGACTGTTAGAACCCTTTGCCCAAACATCAAAACACTTGGTCACTCCGGACCACAGATTGCCTCAACAATTTCTCCCTTTTTGATGTTTGGCAATACGTTTAAGTTAGGGAAAGCAAGATAGTAGTCAATAGCAAAAACCATGCTAAATAAATGCATATGCAATGCATACATGGATCCTATCCTAAGACATCCTACACCTAACCCTCCAAGTTAGAATTTTCCCCTCCCAGTTAGGAACTTTCCTAAAATGGGCTTTTTAAAGCTTTTCCAAAGCTCCTCCTATACTGGACTTACAAAGACTTTTTAAGAATCTTTCCAAGGTTCCCCTTACGCCAAGAATGGAGCAACCATGCTCCCCCTTAATCTTAGCTCCCCCTAAACCTAGGGTTTCTTGCAAAGGTAAGTTTGGTTTCCCAACTTAAACCCAAACTTCTCCCCCTTTGCCTAAAATCAAAAAGACCCCAATAATATCCAAATTATCCCAATTATCGGTTCTTTTAATCCCTAATGGTCCTAAACACAGTATACTATCCCCCCATACACTTGTTTTAAACCATTTGGACACGAGTCAGCTGTTGGATACCCACACCAGCCCTGACCAGTCGACTGCCCCTGTTGGCAGGCGACTGATAATCTGAAATTCAGTTTTTCAGGCCACATTCAGAAATGCGCCAGAAGTTCCACATATCTTCAAAAATTCCAAATTTCGTGGAGAACTTTGTGGTACCTATACCTACTTGGAAAAAATTCATCTCATAATGTATCTATTACCATTCCCAAGTTGGACACAAAATCCAAAAATTTTCATTGAAAATTAAGGCAAACAAGGAGGCAACCTCTCCCTTAACCTATGCCTTCTCCCAATTTTCGTTTTCCAAGGTGAAGTTCTACTCAACTTAACACCATAGACTCAAATTAGGTTCTACCCAACCTAACACCAAGTTCTTCTTCCTTGGACACCATTAAAGAATTGCCCTCAAGCAACCTTTCTCTTAGTGCCAAAAAGACCTCAACACAACCTTAAACTCTCTAAAGGTTTGCAAGCACATTTGCTAGGATATGCCCTATCCTAGAAAAATATGTTTTGATTAAGATTATCAAATGTGCTTGACTTTGGTTTAATTCTCTAATTTTCCCAAGGATGGACACTTTGTATCATTTTTTACCTCAATTCATGATTCCTTGTGTTTGTTAATTCTAACCATCATCAATTTACACAAGGAATTGTTCTTAATTCATTCTTTTCAATATCCTCAAATATAAAAAGAAATTTCCTTCTTATCAATCTTCCTTTAATTATGCATATGACCTTATTTCATATAATCACCATTAACCCATGAGGCAAATCTTAACTCAAGGAATATAATCAAGGATCTTAATTTTAAGGTTAGGTTCTACCATCTAATACCCTTTTTCTACCTAACCTTAATGGACCAGTCGACTGCCCAAATGGCAGTCGACTGCGAAAACTTACAGAGAGTTTCTGGGCTTGAGACCAGTCGACTGCCCTTGATTTTCAGGTTTTTCAGCCCAATTTCAGAGATGCCTAAATAATTCTACAAATCTCCAAAAATTATGAAATTTCGTAGAGAGATTTGTGGGGCCAATGTCTACTTGGGAAAAATTCGTTTCCAAACAAATGTACTCCGGATCCCAAGATTGGCACGAAACTCAACTTTCTCTAAAATGTATCATTTAAATTTATCCCAAAAGTCTCAATTGTGATTTCTCCTTGATGTATCTTCTAATACTTGGTCACAATTTATTTTTATCAGTGTATTACATTATATTGGCCCATTAAAACCTAATTTTTATTTTCACCATTCTCTCCTAAAACTCCATCTAATGTACCAAAACCTAGGATTAAGACTTAACCAAGTCTTCCAACCCTTTTTGGCACAATTCACCTAATTTCCTAGGAGAAACTTTTGAGATCCATTTACCATGGACCCTAAAGACTTCTAGAGCTCCCCCTTGAGCTCTGAGCCCTAGCCACCTCCCTAGGTGACTCTATCCAGACTAAGCCATACTTGTGTGCCCCCGGTGACTCTTGGCCTACAAAATAAACCCTCTTAACCCTAGACACCTTGTCTTTGGTTAAGTCACTCTTTTTCCCTTTGGATGACACCCCCTTGCCATCCTTGGACTTCTCCTTCTTGCCATGATCATATACCTTCCCAGCATATTTCTTTTTGTTGGCCTTGGAAGTCTCAGACCGGTAGCCTAAACCCGATCTATCATAGTTGGGTTTTAAGCTACCCAACACCATGTCTAAGCCCTTAGATCCAACCGTGAATCTTTCTAGGGCCTTTTCTAGTGTATCAAGCCTTGCCCTCAAGGCTTGATTTTCCCTTTCTAGAGTTCTAACCTTAGAACCCATATGTCCACCTTGGACATTCCTAGGCCTATCCTCCTTTCTAGGCACATTCCACTCCTTTTTGGGATTAGTGCCATGATCCTTAGGTCTAGAGGTCTTGGGCTCATGATACATGCTTTTCCTAGGGTTATGATCTACCTTGTTAACCTAGTCCTATCATTATATCTAAATCCAAAGTTGTGCACAAGTAAGCAGTTAGTTTTCATGGTTTCTAGCATGCATGGATGGTAATTAACATGATTCTTAAAATGCAAGGAAGAACTTGAAATTGAATTACATTTTACCCTAGGGTTAGGAATTACCTCCCTTACCCTTAAAGTTCCCCCTTGTTGTGATCTTTGCTTCCTCCTTTCTTCTTTCTCCCATCTCCTCAAGTGCTCCATTTTCTTTAGCTCACTTTTTCTAGGACACTTGGTGTGGTAGTGCCCTAGCTCTCCACACGTGAAGCATCAAATCCTCCTCTTCTTCTCTTGGGATTCAAATTCTACACCTCATGTTAGAATTTAATTGAATTGAAATAGGTTAGATTTTACCTCTATTTTACCTTTCGGGCACTTGTCCTTGTAGTGCCTCTTTTCGTTGCAACCAAAGCATGTAATATGCTCTTTTGATTTGACTTTGGCGGAGATGGGAGCTTTCTCTTGCTCTTGTATAGTTAAGGGTCTCTCTTTCCCCTCAACTCTCGATGTTGATACTTCCTCTTCCTCTCTTGATGAGGTGAATGACTCCTCACTTGAATTTTCAACCTCATTTGATGAGCTTGACACTTCTTCTTCATTTTGGACTTCTTGGACCCTTGAGCTTATTTCTTCGGGTTCTTCTACCAGTTGAGCTTGTGTAGGGTTCTTGTGAAGTTCTTCTAGTTTGCTCCATAACTCATACGCACTTTTATATTCTCCTACACAATTCAACACATTTTTAGGCAAAATATCAATCAAAATATTGATTACCTTTTCGTTTGTCCTAGATTGCTCTTGTTGTTCATCTGTCCAATATCTAGGGCGAAGCCTCTTCCCGTGTTTGTCTCTCGGAATTTCAAAAGGATCTTCAATGGTCATTCTACACTCCCAATCCATTCCTAGCCAATTTTCCATCCTTGCCTTCCAATGGCCGAATTCTTTATGATTGTAGGATGGTGGTTGTTGATGTCTTGCCCCAACTTATCTTCCATGTTCTTCTTCCTCTAGCGTGTGCTCTCTCAGCGATTAGTCCGATCAAGAGCGGTCCTCTACTCTGATACCAATTGATAGATCGAAATGCGTTGCTAGAGGGGGGGGTGAATAGCACTTTTCGTTGTTCTCTACAAAATTATTAGCGCAACGGAAATACAAATAAAAATAAACTAATAATAGAGAACAATGCTAACAAACCAGGTTTACTTGGTATCCACCCCGGACGGGTGACTAATCTAAGAATCTGTCGGTGGATCAATCCCCGGATAACCTCCGGCTAACTCTGTCGCTCCTTGTGGGTGGAGAAACCTCGCCACAACCCTTCGGACGCTATCTGAGCACAGGAGACTACTAACTCACTTTACCCAAGCGAGTTTCGTCAAAAGATTTCAGCCCAAACCGAGTTCTCTTTAAATAGAACTTGGGCTGAAAACCCTCGCTGGCAGTCGACTGCTCCCAGGACAGTCGACTGCCCCACTCAGAATTTGACCGTTAACACTCCAACGTTCGAATTCTGCCAGCTCACCAGCTGCTACCAGTCGGCTGCTCCCAGGGTAGTCGATTGGTCCCTTACTAGTCCTAGGTTTACACTCCCCGAGTACAATTCACTCCGCACTCGACCTCTAGGACTTCCCGAGTACAATCACACAGCACTCGTACCCTTACGACTCGACTGACTCCTCCTCCGCAGCCTCGACTGTTGCCTTTGCGCCCTCTTCATCTTCGGCTCCCGTCCCTTGGATGCACGCAAGCCTCCAGCTTGCCTCTATGCCATCCTTCACGCATGCCTCGAAGTCCGCGCCCATCAGCTCATCGTCCCTGCTCTCCAAGGTCCCTCGGGTGCACACAAGCTTTCAGTTTGTCTCCATGCCACTCTTCACTGTACTGAGGCCGTTCAGTCAAGTCCATATGTGTAACCTGTACATCCTGCACACTCAACATACACATATGAGAACACAAGGGAAACCTAACTTAAACCCTTTGCCCAAACATCAAAACACTTGGTCACTCCGGACCACAGATTGCCTCAACAAGTTGTCCATTTGATCAATCGACCAGACGCTTCAGAATTAGAGGCCACTCAGCCCAAGTTACTGTTTGTTAGCACCACGATGGGATGTGCCAAGAAATAAGGCCGGAGTCTTCGGGCACCCAACAACAACACATATGCCAACTTCTCGAGTGTCGTGTAACGACACTCGGCTCCCATCAATAGATGTGCGAAGAAATACACTGGATGCTGCTCGGCTGCCTCTTGTCTGACCAAGACCATACTAACCGAGTCAGCCGATGCAGCCAGATAGACATACATGACTTCCCCGACTTCTGGCTTAGCCAGTACGGGCAACTCGGCGAGGTGAGACTTCAGCTTTTCAAACGCCTTGTCACAGTCAGCGTCCCACTGAAATTTAGTAGCCTTGCGGAGGGTTTTGAAGAATAACAACCCTCGTTCGGCTGATTGGGAGATGAACCGGGACAGAGCTGTGATTCGCCCGGTAAGTCGCTGTGCTTCTCGGAGATTTCTAGGTGGAGGTATATCCAACAAGGCCTTGACCTTGCTAGGATTTGCTTCGATGCCCCGCTCGGCCACAATGTACCCAAGGAATTTTCCATTACGGGCGCCGAAGAGGCGGGGTTCAATTTGAGTCCGTACCTGCGCAGTGTCCGGCATGTCTCCTCGACATCAGCTATCAAGTCTTCGGCTCGGGCGGACTTGATGAGGATGTCGTCCACGTATACTTCAATATTTCATCCGATCTTTGACCGGAAGACCTTATTCATCATGCGCTAGTAGGTGGCTCCAGCGTTCTTCAGTCCGAATGGCATGACGGTGTAGTAGTAAGTACCGTCCTCCGTGATGAAGCTGACCTTCTCTTGGTCCTCGGCAGCCAGGGGTACTTGATGATACCCCTGGTAGGCGTCCAGCATGGAGATGAACTCGCTGCCAGTCGTCGAGTCCACCATTTGGTCGATCCGAGGCAGGGGATAGATCCTTTGGGCAGACCTTGTTGAGATCCCGAAAGTCAATCCAGACCCGCCACTTATTGTCAGGCTTGGGCACCAACACCACATTGGCTAACTAAGCCGGGAATTGCACTTCCCTGATGTGACCGACCTCTAACAGCTTCTCAATCTCGGCGCGTATCACTTTATTCTGCTCGGTGCTAAAGTCCCGTTTTCTCTGCTTAACGGGCTGAGCGTGGGGATAAACGTGGAGGCGATGCTCTGCCACCTCCGACTGAACGCCTTTCAGTTCTTTGACCGACCAGGCGAAAACGTCTTGGTTTCGAGCCAAGTACTCCAGCAGGGGCTTCTTCAGCTCCTCAGGCAGTCCTGCTGCAATCTTGACTCGAGCTTCCTCCCGATCTGGAAGGAGCTGCACCTCCTCCTTATCTTCATGCAACTCGGCCCACGGGGAGGCTTGAACCATGTTGCAATCGGAGAAGGGGCGCGGAGCCTTTTGGCTCTCCACCTGCACGTCGTCCACGTAGCACCTCCGGGCCACTCTTTGGTCGCCCTTGACTTCTCCCACCTTGTCCCCGACTGGGAACTTAACCTTCAGGTAGAAGGTGGAGGCGACGACCCGGAATTCATTGAGGGTCGGTCGGCCCAAAATGGCATTGTAGGCTGAAGGAGCATCAACCACCAAGAAAGTGGACCATCTGCTCCTCTTCAGTGGCTCCTCGCCCAAGGAAATTGTAGGATCGATTCCGTACGCTAGAAGGGTAGGGGTGAGGGGGGGGGGGTGAATAGCGAATTTTCGGTTCTTTTACCTACGTTGTTAGTTGCGCAAGCGGAATATATAATAAAAATGAAACTAACAACAAAGACAATGCTAACAAACCAGATTTACTTGGTATCCATCCCGGACGGGGATTAATCCAAGAATCCGTTGGTGGATCACTCCTCGGATAACTTCAGCTAGCCCTTGTCGCTCCTTGTGGGTGGAGAAACCTCGCCACAACACCTTGGACACTATCTGGGCACAATAGACTACTAACAAGCCTTAACCAAGCTTGTTTCGTCAAGAAAAGAAAGCATGAAACGAGCTCCTTTAAATAGAGCTCGAGTCATTTCAGGCCGCTACCAGTCGACTACCCCTAGGGCAGTTGATTGGTCCCACTCAGATTCGACCGTTACAGTACAACGTTCGAATCTGCCAGCCTGTTCCAGCCGACACCAGTCGACTGCCCATGGGATAGTCGACTGGTCCGAACCTAAGCCTAGGGTTTCACTCCCCGAGTACATTTCACTCCGCACTCGAACCCTCCCGGCTTAGTCCCTGAGTACAAACACTCATACTCAGACCCTCACAACCCGGTTGACTCTTTACCAGCAGCCTCGACTGTTGCTTTCACGCCCTCTTCATCTTCGTCCCTCGTCCCTCGGATGCGCACGCAAGCCTCCAGCTTGCCTCTATGTCATCCTTCACGTACGTCTCGAAGTCCGCGTCCCTCGGCTCATCGTCCCTGCTATCCAACGGTCCCTCGGATGCACACGCAAGTCTCCAGCTTGCCTCCATGCCACCCTTCACCTGAAGACATCAACCAAGTCCATGTGTACCTGTACACCTGCATACTCATGTACACATATTAGTCTAACAACAGACCCTAATTTAACTATATTGACCACACACATCAAAACTCATGATCCTCCAGATCATATCAGGGCCGATTGCCCCAACAATCTCCCCTTTTTGATGTATGGCAATATGTTAAGTTAGGTAAACATAAACACCAATAACAATAACAATAACAATAGCAATAGCAATTGAAAATCAAAGCATAACAAACAAGAGGCAACCTCCCTCTTAACCTATGTTTTCTCCCAATTTTTAATTCTCACTGCTAATCCCAAGTTAAGTTATTCCCAACTTAACTTTACAAGCACCAACACCACGTTGAGTTATACCCAACTCAATACCCAAGTGTCATAAACTAATCACAGTTAAGTTTCAACCCAAACCTAACTTAACACCCAAGTTCTCCCCCTTTGACATCATCAAAAAGATTGCCCCAAGCAATCCTACCCCTAGTGCCAAGAAGAACTTACCAGATTTCTGAAAAACCCCTCAGAAATCACTAAAACCCAAGCTGTCCAAACCACCAGTCGACTGCCCCCAAGGCAGTCGACTGATACGCTATTTTCTGATTTTCCAGCTGAAATTCAGAAACGCGTATAAAATTTCAGAAAATCCGGAAAAATGTGAAATTTTGCAAACACATTTGTTAGGATATACTCTATCCTAGAAAAATATGGGTTCATGAAAAACAACAAACGTGCTTGACTTTTGGTACAAACTTAAAAATCCATAAAAATTGGCACTTTTGTATCAACTTTGAATTCCATATATATTTCCTTATGTTTGCCAATTCTAACCATGACCTTTTGACATATGAAGTAGCCCTCAATTGTCCCTTTTTGCTTATAGGATTTTCATGTAAACAAAAACTCCCCCTCATTATCTCTTAAGCCTAGATAATCCTACATGAAAACCCTCTTATGCCTTTATTTAGAAAAATTTTATCGTTAATATCAACCAATACAATTAGGCAAGACAATCAATATAAGACTTCAAAACATATCATGAAACACATATGAAGATCATGACTAAAACGAAATAGCCTATCATTCAATTAGCACTTAATGAATTTTCAATCAATAAAGAGCTAAAGCAAATCATGACATAAAAAAAACATACCATATCATAAATAGAAATGTATCATATATGATGCTAAAACAAAGATAAGAAAGAAGCATAATAGCATCACACAGGCCGTAGCCCCGAAGTCATCAAAACGATACAGATCCAGAGTAATGAGTGTTTGAGAGGTATAATGTAACGCCCGTTTTTTTTTTTTCCATAAGCGGCGTTACGTTAACATGCTTAAGGCATGTAGACATCATAAGGCAGCGGAATAACTTTAACTTATACATGCCCTATTACCATTCTTAACTTAATGACATGGGAACCTTAGCATATTAACTTTGAACTTAAGCATCGTATCATGTCATACATAACATCATATCATAAGGTTCCAGAAGTCATTATTCAAACATATAAGTAGCCAAGGTGAAGTTCTAGCATAAACAGTAAACATATGGTTTCCTGGGCCAAGTCACTACTACACACATGCGTTCTTGCCCTCCTGCTGCTTCCATCATTTTCCCCTTGAATGATCTGCGGTATAAGGAAATAAGACTATAAGCACACAGGCTTAGTAAGACTCTTTCCTACTCACAAAAACCATTCATCATTCATCATCTCATAATGAGCACATGAAACATTAACATACTTGGTGCTCTACTTAGAACATAACATCTTACATCACTTATCGTATACATAGCATGGCATGAACATAAACATAGTAAACATTCTAAACATGGCATGATACATGGCATAAACGTAAACATAGTAAACATTCTAAGCATGGCATGATACATGACATAAACGTAAACATAGTAAACATTCTAAGCATGACATGATACATGACATAAACATAAACATAGTAAACATTCTAAGCATGGCATGATACATGGCATAATACCTATCATAGCATGTGAACATCTTCTTAACATAATCATGACATAGATCATTCATTCTCATGCATACTTCTTAACATGAAACGTAAGCATAAAATCTTATCAACATAGCATAATGCATAACATTAATGGATGCATGAGTGGAATGCATATACATAAGGATGCTTAACTTTTAAAAACATACTTTTAAATGCTTAAACATAATCATCATAACATCATTTGGGGTCCCCGGCTTGTACCACATACATACATCATAGCGCGCATCCCTAGCAAGTCCGAGGTCGCGAGCTCCGACCTACTAGGGTAAGGACAGCATAGTCGGTAGTCCCCGAACCGAGGCGTTCTTAAGGTGCCCATCCCTGTTGCACAGCTCCGGTAGTGCCAGAACCGTGGACAGCTTCGGTAGTCCAAAACCGGGGCGTTCTTAAGGTGCCCATCCCTTGGACCCATACTTCGGTCCGGTACAAGCCCATACATAAAGTAAAATACTTTTCATGTTTCATCATTCATAAGACATTCATAGCATAACCATGTTACGTAAAACATGACTTAACACATGCTTGTCCTTTCATTGTTCATTCTTATTGCATAACATCATGATGCCTGTAAGACATGAGCATTATCTTCATTCATAAACATGGTATGCATCTTCTTTCATAAGCATGACATGCATCTTTATTCATACAACATGACATGCATCATTCTTATCATGAACATAAACGTAACATACTTATCATGGCATCGTTCTTATCATGAACCTAACATAACATACCTATCATAGCATCATTCTTATCGTGAACATAACCCTATCCTACTTATCATGGCATCATTCATATCATGAACATAAACCTATCATACTTATCATGGCATCATTCATATCATAAACATACACAATAACTTAGCATGGTTCTTAACATAACATGAGCATATAACTTAGCATGGTTCTCTACATCACATAAGCATACATAGGTAGGATTTCCATAACATTCTACCTACCATTCAAATACATGGCCTAAAACATAAACATCCATGGTAACCCTATTAAGCATGGCATCCAGTCATAACCTAAACATGAAACATAAAGCATGGTGCTTAAACCTTAGGGTCACGGTTAACATGATTCCTACCACATGCTTGATCCTATACATATAAATACTTTATGGTAACCATGAACCATCATTCTTTGAACCCTAACTCCACCCCCAAACCCTAGATCCAAGGCTTGGCCGAAACTTCTAAGGTGGAGTTCCATCAATTCCATAAACGTGTAATATAGCATAAGGTAAAGGAACAACCATACATCATTTATGAGACCATAGGAAGTCCTTGGGGCTCATGATTAGAGTTAACCCTAACCTTTAGGCCACTTTCCTAGGGCTGGCCGAAACTTATAAGGCCATGGGGGTATGGAAAAATTCCATTAAAATCCCCAATCAATCATAAAACACTAATCACATCTTACCATAGAGCCATTGGAGCCCTTACTTGAAATAAATCATAACTTTTACCCTATTAACCCTTCTTGGCCGAAACTTATAGAGTCTCTAGGCCATGTGAAAATTCACATAATCACCCTCCATCACCCTTATATCATGACAACATATAAAAATATATACTTGAAGTTTAGGACTCAACCCTAACCTTTGGGTCCTTGAGGTTGGCCGAAACTTATAGGGTCTCTAAGGTACCCCAAAAATTCTCAAAAATTGTATTAAATCTCTAGACATCATGAGAGTACATTAAACAACATGATTTGGATTTTTATCATCATTTTAGACCAAGAATCCCATGGGCCGAAACCTATAAGGTTAGATTCATGGGTTTCCTTTGGTTTTTCCAACATAAACATCATATACAACTTTCATATCATGTTAATCTTTAAGAAAAGCCATTATACCACAGGTGAGGGAGTCTTACCTTGGGTTTCTTGATTTTTCGAACCTTGAAAGAGAAGGAAATGGTAAGATCCTTGGACCCTTGAACCCCCTTGTCCTTGTATCTTTGGAAGACCCCTTAGATCTTGGGGATGAGACCTCTTGTGGAGCTTTTCCAAGGGAGAACCCTTCCTTGGGTATTCGGCTAGGATGAGGGGAGGAGAAGGAAGAAATTGCAAAGTAATGGGAAGAAGAGGTAACTCCCAAAACCCCCTCTTTATAGCCCATTAAGGAGGTAAATGAAGAGTCTCTCCATGACCCTTCATCTTCTTCTAAGCCTTAACCAATCTCCACTTCATTCCCTTGTAACATTCCCTTGCTAGATGAGTTGGTTAAAGCATACATGGTTGTACAAGAGGTCCAAGGTTCAATCCTTGGCCCATGCACCTTATTTTTATTTTATTTTTCCATTTTATTTTCTATTATTTTCCCCAAAATTCCGAAAATTCTATAAAAATTCCCCCATAATTATGTTAATATTTCTCATTAAAATTCCTTTATATTTCTATAAATTTTTACCTAAAATCTACCAATAATTATGGTACTAAAAAGCCCATATAAGGCCCATTAGTGTCCTTTTTCCCAATTTAAATGAGAAAACATGGATTTTCTAGGCCAAATTTTTATAAATATTTCTAGGCCCCTCGGAAAATTATCTAGACATGCTCAATATTTTAAGAAATATTAAGAGAATTTTCCGGGTCGTTACATATAAGAATACAGCAAATATAAACACTCTCAACACTAAGCCGCTCTAAATCTTGTGTCATCCCATCACATCATGTCGTCGTCGCCTGGAGGAGGAGGAGGAGGTGAGGCCTGATATGAGAGATGAATCTGCCGCAGCATCTCGTACATCTCGTCCTGTCGACTCCGGAACCCCCGGAACTCCCCCTGAATGTCTCTTGGAATCCTAGCTGCTGCTGCTGATAGCTCTGGAGGTCCTCCCGGAGGCCGTGAACCTCCGACCGAAGCTGAGTAAACTCCTCGTGTGTAACTCCCACAGCAGGCTCCTCATCCGAGCTGGAAGACTCTGGACGCTGCCTCCATACAAATGCCCCCTGCCGACTCTTAATACCTGCCAAGGACAGTTGGCGTGTGCTAATCTGGTCGTAGTCCTTGGACAGGTGTTTGACCTGACCGCTAGTGACATGGATACCAAACCGTAACTGGAAGAGCTCGGTCAGAATATGGCAGAATGACATGTAGATTTTTCCATTGACACTTTGGGAAAAATGGCAGATGAAGGTAAATACATGGAGGGAGACGTCTATATCCAACCTACTCTCTAGGGCATACATCATCACTAGATGAGGCAGTCGGATCCTTGCCCTACCCTTGGTGACGATGGGTAAAAGACATTCTAAAACAATCTTGTATAACACATGACTGAAGGGACTCATAGGTTTACATCAAAAATGCGCTCAGACTCATGCCTATGCCTCCTAAAGTAATGCAGATGAATTTGATTGACGGTGACATCAGGAAACTCAAAAGGCTCAACAACATTAGGAAAAATAGATGTTTACATTATTGGACGCCCTACACTCTAAAAACCTAGCTAAGACCATGGCTGAAAACGGAATGGGAACGCCGGCTACCCTAGACTCATACAGGCTATTTTCAGAATTAATGCAAGTCAAGTTTGCATAAAACTCTTTGTATAGGTCAATATTGATGTCATGTTGACAATACACTAGTTGTTCTATCTCAAAGTGGGTGATCATCTCAGTGATTTGGGTGACTTTTCTTGAAAGTAGGCCTTATTCAAAACCTACAATTCATTGTGACAAAATCATTCTCCTCAAATCTTTTCTTACATTCTAATGACCTAAACCTAGACTCTCCCGACTGTCCCTGACCTGGTGAGATGAACCCTCACCCCTTGGTCTCTTAGAAACAACCCTAATATGCCACATACATGCATTCACACCAAGACACCCCCCAAAGGAAAAATAACAATGAAAACATGCACAAATTATCACATTAGTTCCAAAACATAGTTTAAATGAAAAACTGAACCTTAAACAATGATACCTTTTTGCTAATCTCTTCATGATGATGATTTGGAGAGATCGACTTGAAGAGGTGAGTTTTTACTAACCCTAGGAGTAGATCCGAGGTAGTGGAAGGCTTAGGAAGGGATTTTAGGGCTCGAGGGAGGCTTAGAACGAGAGAGGGGCTTGAGAGAGAAGAAATCGCCGGGGTGGCACGCTAAAACCCTAGGTTTTGGCTGCCCCCTGCGCGGTCTGACTCTTATAAAATCCCGCATACCAGTCGACTGACAGGAAGCCAGTTGACTGCGAAACATACAGAGGGTTTCTCACTCTAGGACTAGTCGACTGCCCCTGGGCCAGTCGACTAGTAAAACACTCAGAACCTTTCTCACTCTAGACCAGTCGACTGCCAAGAGGGCAGTCGACTGATACTGAAAAACTAGTTTTCTAGTCCTAAATTCAGAAATGTCTAACTAATTCTACAAATCTTCAAAAAATCTAAAATTTTGTGGAGAGATTTGTGGATCCTAAGTCTACTTGGGAAAAATATGATTTCAACTAAATTCACCTCGGGTCCCAAGATTGATACGAATTTCAAAACTATCCAAATTGAGTCATTTAAACCTAACTAGAAGTTCTAATTTGAACCTCTTCTTGATGCTTTTCCCAATACTCATTCATAATACACTAATAACATCAAGTTATATAGTATTTTCACATTAAAACCAATTTCTCTCAATTATAATCTCTTTTTCAACCTTTTTCTCCATAACTCTCCCTTTAGTGTGCCAATTCTCTAGGATTAAGGCTAACATTAGCCTTTTTAACCCTCTTGACACACTTTATAGCCCACCTAGTCTCCTAGAAGAAAACCACCTGAGATCCATTGACCATGGATCCCATTTTGGCTTCTAGAGCTCTCCCTTGAGCCCTAGCCCTAGTTACCTCCCTAGGTAACTCATCTACAAATGCAAGACCACACCGGTGCTCCTCTAGTACTTCTTGACCTTCCACTACTATTCTCTTAACCCTATAGACCTTTTTCTTGAACAATTCCTTTTCTTTTCCTTTAAATGACTTTTCTTTGCCATTGTTGATCTTTTCTCTACCATAGTTATAAGGCATCCTTGAATATACCATTTTACTACCATTTGCCCTCCTATGGTGGTATCTCAATCCCGGCCTACCATTCCTAAGAGGTTGATCTTTTTGCATCATGCTTTGACCCCTTGGACTCCCTAATGAGTCTATCTAGGTTTTTCTCAAATTTATCAAGTTTTGCTTTCAAAACTTAATTTTCCTTTTCCAAACTCCTAACCTTAGGATCATTAGACCTAATTTGATCATTTCTAGGTCTACCCATTTTTCTAGACATATGTCTCCCTTTCTTAGGATTTATGCCTTGGTCCTTAGTTCTAGAAATCCTAGTGTTATTACAAATCATAGATTTTTGAACATTTTAGCACGCAATAGTGTTTCTATTCCTATCATGATATTTAAAACCAAAATTACATCTAGGCAAGCAATCATTTACATTTCTAGCATTCATGGAAGAATTTGAAGCATAAGTAGAGTTAGGGATTACCTCCCTTACCCTTGGGGCTCCCCCTTGATATGAGCTCCTCTTCCTTTCTTCTTTCTTCCATCTCCTAAGGTGCTCCACCTTTTTAAGCTTTCCTTTCCTTAGACATTTTGTATGATAATGCCCTAGCTCCCCGCATGTGAAGTATCGAATTCTCCTTCTTTTCTTTTGAGCTCCTCATTCCTACAACCCATATTAGAATTTAATTGAATGGACTTGGGCTTAGGAAGTACCTCTTTTTTACCTAGTGGACACTTATCCTTGTAGTGTCCCCTTTTGTTGCAACCAAAGCATATGATATGCTCTTTTGATTTTGCCTTGGTGGAGGTTGAGGCTTTCTCTTGCTCTTGTGTGGCTGAGGGTCTCTCCTCCCCCTCAACCCTTGATGTTGATACTTCTTCTTCGGATGAGGTGGATGCCTTTTCACTCAATTCTTCCACTTCACTTGATGAGGTCGACAATTCTTTTCCTCTTTGGTCTTCTTGGGCACTTGAGCGTATTTCTTCGGGCTCCTCTACTAGTTGACCTTGTGTAGGGGTTTTATGAACTTCTTCCAATTTATTCCACAACTCATATGCATTTGAATATGTTCCTACACTACTCAAAACATTGTTAGGCAAATTGTTAATCAAAATATTGATTACCTTCTCATTTGCCCTTGCTTGTTCTTGTTGCTCCTTGGTCCAATACCTAGGCCGGAGCTTCTTTCCATGCTTGTCCTTAGGGGTCTTAAATGGTTCTTCTAGGACCATTACACACTCCCAATTCATGCCGAGCCACAGCTTTATTCTAGCTCTCCAATATGCAAAATCTTCATGCTCGTATGGTGGTGGTGAGTTGATATCGTCCCCTAGCTTATCCTCCATTATTTTCTCTCTAGCTTTCTTGCTCTTTTTGGCGGTTATTCCAATCAAGAGCGGTCCTAGCTCTGATACCAATTGTAGGATCGATTCCATACGCTAAAGGGGGGAGGGGGTGAATAGCGAATTCTCGGTTCTTTTACCTACGTTGTTAGTTGCGCAAGCGGAATATACAATAAAAATGAAACTAACAACAAAGACAATGCTAACAAACCAGATTTACTTGATATCCACCTCGAACGGGTGACTAATCTAAGAATCCGTCGGTGGATCACTCCCCGGATAACTTCTGGCTAGCCCTTGTCGCTCCTTGTGGGTGGAGAAACCTCGCCACAACACCTTGGACACTATCTGGGCACAATAAACTACTAACAAGCCTTAACCAAGCTTGTTTCGTCAAGAAAAGAAAGCATGAAACGAGCTTTTTAAATAGAGCTCGAGTCATTTCAGGCCGCTAGGGCAGTCGACTGGTCTCACTCAGATTCGACCGTTACAGTACAACGTTCGAATCTGCCAGCCTGTTCCAGCCGACACCAGTCGACTGCCCATAGGCCAGTCGACTGGTCCGAACCTAAGCCTAGGGTTTCATCCCCGAGTACATTTCACTCCGCACTCGAACCCTCCCGGCTTAACCCCTGAGTACAAACACTCATACTCAGATCCTCACAACCCGGTTGACTCTTTATCAGCAGCCTCGACTGTTGCCTTCACGCCCTCTTCATCTTCGGCCCTCGTCCCTCGGATACGCACGCAAGCCTCCAGCTTGCCTCCATCCTTCACGTACGCCTCGAAGTTCGCGTCCCTCGGTTTATCGTCCCTGCTATCCAATGGTCCCTCGGATGCGCATGCAAGTCTCCAACTTGCTTTCATTGCCACCCTTCACCTGAAGACATCAACCAAGTCCATGTGTATCTGTACACCTGCACACTCATGTACACATATTAGTCTAACACCAAACCCTAACTTAACCATATTGACCACACACATCAAAACTCATGATCCTCCAGATCATATTAGGGCCGATTGCCCCAACAGAAATGGCCAGTCGGATCTGGCCGATAGGCTGTACCTGGTTCTTCGTGAAACCGAACAACAGGGTTGCCACCAGATCCAGTTAGGACCTCTCTATCTGAAGCTGGTCAAATGCTCTTTTCTAGAGTATATTAACCGAGCTTTCGGTGCCACTATGGTGCGGTGGACTTGATAGTTGGTGATGACGGCCGTGATGAGCGCGTCATCGTGTGGGACCTCTAGTCCCTGTAGATCCTGAGGCCCAAAACTGATTTGGGGCCCCTCTGCCTGGGCCGAGCTAGTGCCGACCTGATGAATTTCCAGTCAACGTACCTGCACCTTTTGGGCGCGGTTGAAATCTCCTCTAGTCGGTCCGCCCGAGATGACATTCGCGCCACCCTAGACGACGTTCTGCTGGTTGGCTTACTCCTCCTCCATCTCTGAGGTTTCAGTCCGGTCCCCTTGAGGGAATAGATGGCGGGCAGCTGGGGGATTTCCTCGGATCTCCTCAGCGACAGGGTCGATGGCCCTGCCTCCTCTGCCTATCCCACGCCCGTGGGGTGCTTGCCGTCCTCGCTCCCGGGGAGTTGGAGCCCGACCTCGCCCGACCTGCCGGCATTCCTCGGTGGCATGACTATGAATCTGGTGGAACGTGCAGTATGACCTCCACCGACTCGGAAGGCACTCCTGGTCCACCTGCTGCACACGCCCCCCCCCCCCCCCCCCCCCCCCCCCCCAAATCGGTCGATGGGTCCGCGGGGGCTATGAATGGGTCCGCCCGGGGACCTGATGTCCTGAGCGGGGTGGGGAGGCGCCGAATTGGCCGACTCCTTCTGAGCGGCCTGGGCTTTCTCCACGTTGATGTACTTGACAGCCTTGTCGAGAAGGCTGTCGAAGTCCGTCGGGGGCTTCCTGATCAGCGAGCGGAAGAATTCCCCATCTTGCAAGCTCTGGGAGAAGGCGTTGACCAGGACATCAGGTGTGGCATTCGACACGTCTAATGCCACCCCGTTGAAGCTTCTGATGTAGGCCCGGAGGGTTTCCTTCGGGCCCTGCTTCAGAGCGAACAGATTGAGGCTTGTTTTGTGGTGCCTCCTGCTGCTAGCGAAGTGTTGCAGAAAAATTCTCTTGAGCTCTTCAAAGCTCGTGACCGATCCATTAGGGAGTCGGTCGAATCATCTCTGGGCTGTGCCGGAGAGGGTTGTCAAGAAGGCTCGACACTTGACCCCCTCTGGGTACTGATGAAGCAGAGCCGCGTTTTCGAACTTCATCAGGTGTTCCTCCGGATCCGTAGTCCCCGCATACTCGGGGATAGTGAAGAAACGGAGATGACGGGGAACCAGGTCATCCAAGACCCATGGAGCGAAAGGACTGCGTACCAGGATAGCCGGAGCCGGGTCGGCTGGGGCCTTTCCCTTATCCGGACGCCTTCCGTGCATCGGGTTGGACACCGAGGCCTCCGCTGATATGGAGTGAGCCCCGTCATCTTGACCTTGGTGGGGGGCTGCAGGGAGAGGCATAGAATCGCCTTTCGGTCCTTCCGGTTGGGCAGGCCTTCCCTGACCTCCGGAAGGTCGATATGTTGCTGGCTCCGGGGCCCTGGGCGCCTGGCTAGTAGCTGGCGAAGGCCTTTGAGAAGCCCTCCGAGCTCGCGTAGCCATCAGAACCTCGTACTCCTCACGGGTGACAGTCATCACGAGCGGATTGGGGTCTCCCATCTTCGCTTCCGATCAGGCTGTTGGAGTCCCTCCTTCTAGCGCCAAATTTGATTCTGTTGCGAAGCGAGGTGGCGCCCCTGCAGCTGGATGGTCCTCCGGGGAGCGCGAGATCGCGGAGGCTGTCGGCTGAGTTGGCTAGCTCTTAGCCTGCAAGACAGAGACCGTTAGAACCCGCCGGGAAAAGTCCCCGGCCAGACACTCCGACGGTCAAGTCAGTATTCGACGGTGGCAAGCGAATGGAAGCAATAGAACAGTAAACAATGTACTACTGCGCGTACCTGAGAGATGCGGAGTGAAGGGGCTTATATAGCCGGGGAAGCTGACAGCTCCTGCCCCACCTGCCACCGGTTGCCATATGGCGAGGACAAGGTGATGCATGCCCAGAGGTGGCAGGATAAAGTAGTGCATACTGTGTTAAGGAAAGGGGCGCTGTCAACTTAATGGTTGGCGTCTTTGGCGCCGCTCGGCCTGATACCAGTATATGTGGTCGTAGTACGGGGGGACAGGGTGTGATAGGAAGATCAAGCCATCAGCGAGATATCCGTTGCTAGGACCAGAGTGACCCTAGTCCTGTGCCGACCCCGTACTGCTTCGGGTAATCTGATGTCAGGGAGTGACTGTTCTGTCAACCAGAGCATACTAGGGCCGACTGAGGACCTTCGATGAAGGTGCCGACTGGGGCACTAAGTAACGAGACCGGTTGAGGGCCTTCAATGAAGGTGCCGACTGGGGCATTAAGTAATGATAACCGAGTAGCGCCCTCTCTGGCTCGGGCTTAACCCCCGGGGCGTGGTCCGCCACGCGCCGGCGGGGAGCCAAACTTAGAGGGGCATTGAGGCATGAGCGTCTAAGCCTTGGCCAGACCAATCCTGAAGAGCGTGGGCCGCCACGCATCCGATCAGGGGTCTTGATCCGAGTGACGCCTATCCGACGGGCCTCTCCAACCCATTAACCATTTTCCTTCAGACTAGGCGCCAGGCTGCCCGGCCAGGCTACACGCAAGCTGGCCCGGGATCAAGTATTAAGATAAAGTAAATGCCAAACTGAATTGAATTATATTAAAATAAAAATTGTTTATTTACGAGAGTCAATAATGTCCTAGTCAACCGTTGGCTCTGCAGGGCGCTACTCTAACAAAACCTTCATCCACCAAGGTTAGCTTATGTTGTTGCTCCATTGGGAATTTGACTTCAAATCCAACATTCTGCATTTTGATGGGAGATCTAACAAATATTTCCATGAACATATGTAAAACGATAAATTGTGATTTCTACCTCAATTCTGTGGAAGGATTTCAGTGACCCAAAACCTTTTATCTTAAAGCATTTATTGAAAACATTTGAATCAGAACATATGGCTGAGTTGTTTTCTGTTTGATCAAGGTCATCAACATAAAACTAAGGTGACCAAGTTTACACCCCATGGTCATAGAGGTGAACTTTTTAAACCAATTTTAAGAATATTGCTTCAATTCATGTAAAAACCTTTGTAGTTGACACACTTTCCCTTTGGTGGTAGGCCGAAATCCTAACTGTAGCTCTATGTAAATCATCTCATCCAAATCTCCGTGTAAAAATACATTGTTGCCATCTAATAGACCCAACTATCTCTAATGCCACAAGGATTAAACATCAAAGAGTTACCATTGTAGCCATTGGAACAAAAGTATTATGAAAATCTACACCTTTTGTGCATATCCTTTAATCAGCAGTTGAGCCATATACCTTTCAATGCTTCCATCAGCGCTTCTCTTGGTTTTATATACCCACCGACACTCTATAGGTTTCTTCCAAATAGGTAGATGTTTGATTGTTCAAGTTTCATTATCTTCTAAAGTTTGTATTACTATAATCATTGCTTCTCTCCATTGTGGTAATTAGATTTCATTGTAGATGTTGACTCATTGTCCTAGTCAATGACAACTACATAAGCTTTATGAGATGATGTCAATTTACTTTGACGATATATAGTACTCAATGGACTTGTGCCACAAGGAGACAAAGGATCAGTGGACTTGTTCCATGAAGGAACAAAGTATTAGATTGTAAAACAAAGGGTACTTATGTGACAAACAAAATCCCACAAGTGTTTATTCTGTAAGGCCTTGTTATCTACTCATTATTATTCTTTATATTGATAATTTGTGTGTCTTCAAGCCAACACTACGTTTTTTTTTGACTTAACACTTCCTATCATTGGAATTGATATTTCTAACTCACGAGGGATATTACTTTGAGCAAAAAGAAATTCTGAATCTTTAAATACAACTTTGGGCACATGAAATTTATTGTGTTTCCAAGTCTAAACACTTGCATCCCTTTTAGCCTTGAGGATTACCAAGAAATATACTCTTTCTTCCCTTTTCATGGTATTTATCTCCACTTTTTGGGCACTTTTGGATGGAACATAAACACCCTAATTCTTTAAGATGCTCATAATTTGGCTTTTTCTCAAACTGTACATTGTATGAACTTTTATCACTTAAAATCTTAATGGAGTTTGGTTAACTAAATATGTTGCCCCTAGAATCCACTATTCCCCTAATACTATATAGGATTGCCAAAAACATCAAAGCTTGAGCAACAATTAAAACATGTAATGCTTGCTTTGCACCCTATCACTTTGTTGGGTATGTGCACACAAGACATTTGACCCACAAAATTGTTGAATGAGTCCTGAAGTGCCTCTTATTATTGCTTCTAATTGTTTTTATAGATTAATTGAATTGAGTCAACTGTATTGAAAAAATCTATTGGTACTAGTGTGCATTTTAATGTTTCTCTTAGTAATTAGCTCGAAACACTTCGAATATGGTCATGAATTCAAGTGAGAAAGGTTGTGTGCCACCATGAATTCAAGTGAGAAAATATCATGCCCCAATTGTTTGCTACCTTATAAGGTTCCTATTTATTGCAATATACTAAATCAAAACATGCATTACCGTTGCTATTGATAACATCAAAATGACCTTGTGTAAGTTGTGTTAGACAAATATCACAAAAATCATTGCCTGAAATGTCTTCGACAAATACTAGAGGAATAAAGGGTGTATGTTGAGATGTATGACCTAAATGTTGAGGTCATACAAACTTTTTTACACTAGTAACTTGGAGAGCATGTTTCTTTGTCACATGACCAAGGTTGTTGATTGATACCCGTAGTGTTGTGTTACGACAATATTAATACTGAATCCCCTATTATAGTGCAGTATAAGACAATTCCGGTTCATCTCTCAAGAAATGTAATGGTGAGTCATAATCTCTGGATCAAATGGTAATGGGATTCTCTTTTTTTTTTCTTCTCAATTTGAATGCTAAGAATGACAATGTAAAGTAATTCAAGTAATAAAAACATAACCTCGCCAAACTACAATTGTAAAGAAATTAATGGAGACCTTGCATTCTGATCTAATCTAACCTATTTGTATCTTGCATTCTACATGAATATCAAACATCTCTAACATTCAAACACTAACAAGATCTTGCATAAATTAAACGAATTAAATTGCATTAACTAAACAATTAGGATTATAATTATTCCATATTTAGTTATTTATTACCAAAAAGAGAAAATATTAATTATTAAATAATAAAATTTGAATTTATAATTTGTTGTAGATATTGAAATTTTGGATATTTTTAATTTCATTCCAATCTTGAATATTATCTGCTCTTGATTGTTTTCAATTTTTTCCCTTTTATTTTGGATTAACTAATTTAAAACTTATCTTCTATTTATTTTCTTCAAAATTATTTTCTTTTTCACAATATTTATTTACTTATTTGCATTACCCCTATTGACACATTAAAATTATTTAAATGTATGCACATGCAATTAGTATCTGGTCTACCTAATTCATTTAGACTTTCTGTCAACCAAGTGCAATCAACTTTGATCCATTTGGATTTTCATTTGTTGAACTTTTACCACTATCAGTACATGCACCTGTTGATTTTTTCTGATTGTCAAGTATTTAGTTGACTTAACCCACTTGGTCATCTCACACAGTGCCTTGACCTATTTGATATAATCAAAGGACATATTGCTCAAACATCAAAATACATCTCTTTGTTAATGATAATAGGCAGATTACATCAACAACATAGAGTTTGGTGGTAGTACAAGAACATTGTTTGTTGAAGAAATGTTTAAAAATATCATTAGTGTAGTTGAAAAAATTTATAAATACTAATATAGATCGTTCTAGTTGGTCTAATATCAATAATGATTATTTTTAGAGACTGACATCTCACAAACATTGAGAAGTTTCAAAAACAATTAGAGATTCAAAGGAATTAGCTAGAAACTAGTTAGATTTGTTGGAACCTATTTGAATTTAGTCAAAGTGAGAGTGAAAATGAAATTTGATAAAAGAAAAGATAATTTTAAAAATTTAATCGATCGGGACCTTTTATCTCAGCTTTTTTTTTTTAATAAAGGAAACATCTTATTACTGAAAGAAGATCCATATTAGAAGGGGGGCCAAACCTAACCTTCTGATATGGATTTACAAGGACTCAAACTGATTTACAAACATTGCCATACAATATAAACCGACTCATGAAACCAGATTCGAGTCGCTACTTTACAAAGCCATAGCATTTCTTAAGACCAACACCCTTCTACTCACATTTACTTCTCAGTCAAATTCAGCCATAAGCAATAGCTAAAAAAATTTTCCAGCTCCCAGAACCTGAGAACCAAGGCTATATATTGAACTGTTACAATAGCAGAATGGAATCTCTAAACTTCCCATACCTTGCGCAATGAACCCCATGATCAACTCCAAAGAAAAGCTAACCATTCAGCACATTTGGCACGCAGCTACACTTGATCACAGTCCATATATCAGATACATTAGTTTCAGTCAAAATAAAGCTGACCATTCGGCACATTTGGCACGCAGACTAAAAAACAGAGATCAGCCACTACTCATGGTCACAGTCCATATATCAAATACATTAGTTTCAGATCTTAGTTGCACAGACCAAACATTTCAGAATCAGACAGAAAAAAGCAGAGAAAGCATTTTGCCTTGCAAGTGTAACTTTTTCACTTCTGTCACAAGTTGGCAGGACTAAAATCCATCCACTTTTTGATTTTGCTGGCACATAGATATGAAAGATCAGAAACCCATGTTCCAAACTGCAATCTCAGTATCCATTCCCGTGTTCCACTCTGACACACACGCAGATCACCTCTTCACAAGAGATAGTAAGCTTCCAGTTCTGAAGCAGAACCATAATAACAGGGAAACTCCTAGACTAACCAGCTCTCTGCAGATCATAAGCATCCACGAGATAGTAACATCTGCAGCCTCTGGAAATAATTCAGACAATAGCATTTCTCCTTCAGCAACCTCAAAACCCTGTAAGTCATGCTGATACCATAGCAGTTAACTCAAAATCAGTATTAGACCTTGCCAAACTCTGCAAAAGCCAGCCACAGCAATTCCAATTCCACCTATTCATGTCACCATTGGCACTCAGAAATTAAAATCCACTCTCCAGCATAACCAGCAACTAGCCAGTATCCAAAATTCTCCCCAAAAAAACTGTATAGTTTTCAGAAATACTAACGCGCCCCAAACCAACTTGATACTCTTTCTACATCAAAAGTCTTCAGCGAATCCATTCATTATTGTATACATTTGTTAAACAATTTTCCGACTCAGCCTCATATAAGGCAGCCCCATCTTGTCCATCTTGCAAATGCCATAAAAGACCTTGTCTATATCCTGCTTGATTAGCACTCTATCCCCTTGGAATTTAAAAGCTTGATTGGCTAAATAGTCAGCAGCCACATTCGCCTCTCTATACACATGCGAGTAGTAAACTTGATATCTTATGATCAACATTCTAATTTTTAAAATCATCTTCCTATAATCCCAACAAATAGCCGAGGACTTAATGATCTTCAAAGCCACCATTGAATCTGATTCAAGCCAAACCGGCAAATAATTATGAGATACACATAATTCCAAACCAAGAAGTATAGCCTTCAATTTAGCTTCTACATTAGAACTCACACCCAATATGCTATGCTTTGCCAAGATGAATTGGCCTGCGTGATCTCTAATAATTACCCCGTATGAAGACTCACCAGGGTTCCCTTTTGAACATCCATCTGTATTTAATTTGAAGCCTCCAAACCCTGGCTTCTTCCAATGCACAATAGAAATGATGTTCCGAACGATAGCTTTGGTAGACAGGCCCCAATCCTTAGCAATTGCAGTGAAACCTTTCCAATGTTTTCTTTTAATAACCTTTGCAGCTTCTCCAAGGAGGAGGTATCGAGTTATGTTTCTTTTGATCTTCTGCGCATCTTGCTTGAGGTTTCTATGTTTAGCATCATTTCTTGCAACCCACAAGAACCATAAGATTAGAAAAGGTATTGCCTCCCTGATGTGCCCTCCATGAGACCATTCCGAGCCTTTGTCACCCTCTTATCTCAGCTTGATTTTTAAAGAAATTGCACAAAAGGAGATGGAGCCTTTGTCACCCTCTTGAATTGTTTTGCCTTACCACAACTCAAGATTCAGCGTTATTAATTCATCCTTGTTTTCACTTGTTAGACTTACTGTTTCATCCATCTTTCTCTCACTCACTATTGTGGATTGAAAGAAAATCCATTGATTTCTCTTGATAATTCTTAAACATTCCTTCGAAAAAAACAATTTTGAATTTTGTTAGGGACCTAACTAAAATCCATAACATTGAATTTTGAATGATCACTTTTATCAAAAAATTAAATAACTAGTATTATTAAATTACCTATACTTTTTGTTATTGGTTTTAAGCATTTTTTTAAGAAAGAGAGAGAGAAAAGGGGTGGGGGGGAGGAAGTTGGTGAAGATCCCGTCTTATGAAGTAACTTTTAAATCCGTTTGGGAAGAGAATTTAGTAGCAACCACCTAATGAGTTGTAAGAACTTCAGATACAATGGAGCTTAAAATGCATAGTAATTTGCCATATTTTGTGTTAACTTATGCCCTTCTTTCTGTGAATACAAATTGGGTTTCCCTGTATTTTTCTTCGATTTTTTTTTCCTTTTTCACATGCTTATTTGAGTGCCACATGACACTTCTTTCATTAACTTCTTATCTGAAATGTGATGCCATGAATTACCTGATTATATCCATATAGAAAAAAAAACAAATTAATTGTGTCAAGAATTATCCACTGAGATTTTTATTGAACTAATGATGGTTGACAATGGCATCAATATGATTGATTTTATACTCCATTGTTATGAACCAGTTATACCACAATCTTTTATTACTTTAACCCATGTGTGCTTCCTATTTGGAAAATAAAATAAAATTATAATTAACACTACTGGTTTAGGGTGTTAATGGAGTAATACTTATTTGTAGTAGCATGTCATTTATCCATTAATCTGCCTCTTGTTCTGATCACCAGATTGCAGAAGATGGGTGCTTTAGAATGGGAAAGGGTGGTACATCAACATCAAGGATGGAGGCTTGTGACTTGTATGTGGTTGCATGCTGGTCTTATACATCTGATCGCCAATATGCTGAGCTTGGTTTTCATTGGCGTTCGCCTTGAACAGCAATTTGGATTTTGTAAGTTATGTTTAACATAACTCTATGCATTGTGAAGTTTCCCCTTGTTCCTGAGTAATGATTGGTGCACCATTTTTTGAAGTGCGAATTGGGGCAATATACCTACTTTCTGGATTTGGAGGTAGTATAATGTCATCTCTTTTCATGAGGAATAGTATTTCTGTTGGTGCGTCTGGTGCTCTGTTTGGACTTCTTGGGGCAATGCTGTCAGAATTAATTACTAACTGGACCATTTACACAAACAAGGTGCAAGTTATTTTGGTATCTACTTCCCTTTTCTGTTGAGTTGTTTCATACATGCAACTTTTACCCTTTTTTGTGTAGGCAGCAGCCCTATTCACTCTACTGATCATCATTGTTATCAATTTAGCTGTGGGTATCCTACCGCATGTCGATAACTTTGCCCACATTGGAGGTTTTTTGACGGGGTTTTTTCTGGGTTTTATATTGTTGCTCCAGCCTCAATTTGGTTGGGTGGCACGCCACAATCTACCTCGTGAAGGCAGAGTTAAATCGAAGTATTTGGCCTACCAGTACATATTAGGGGTTGTTTCACTGATTTTGATAGTGGTTGGGTAAGAACTGTTTGACCAAGGCTTTACAAATCTGAATTTTCATTTGCATTTGTCAGGTTAAAGTTATTAGCTTGCTTGTTTATCAACTGTCTTGTGATATTATGTTGGAACATCATGTTTGCTGTTCGGTCCTCGTTCAGTTAAGCAGCAACTAATTATTTTTATTACAAGAACAAGGTTGAGGCAAAATAATCATTTAATAAGAGGTAAAATGGCAGGAGAGATGAAAACCTTTAATAAAGTAAATAAGCTTATGACTAACTAATCTGTTGTGAATATAGTTCATATTAGGTTATTCAGTGGTTTTCTGCTGGAACACAGAAACCAGATTCTGGTGGAGAATGCAGACTTGGATACATTGGCAAGTATAATGAAAGCAAAGATCATTTGGGTTATTGGTTATGGAGATTAAGAGTAACTAAGTATTTACATGTCAGCATTTCACATACTAGTTTAGGTGTAACGAGGGGTAGCTACTTCAGAGGGGACTAGGGATGGAACACTCATTAAGTAGTATGCCAATTCTTTGTATCCATAAAAAGTTCAACAATCAAATTTGAAAGCTTAACCTGGATGGTTCCTGGAGCCACTGTGCTTGTACCTCTTAAATTCTATGGTTTTGTTGTTAATTTCACTTTCACTGAAGATGCTCTAATTCAACACCAACTTTGTGATAGATTGTTATTGAAATCCCAAGAATTGGAGATGTATCAGAATTTTAGGATTCTTATTTAGATTTTTTATGCAGCAACTCTCTAACGATATTGCTCTCTATTCCATATTGAGATTCCTATCCTTTTGCAGATTTATTGTTGGTTTGATAATGCTGTTTCGAGGGGTAAATGGGAACGATCATTGCCATTGGTGCCATTACCTGAGTTGTGTACCGACATCTCGATGGAGCTGTTCAAACTAATGAACAAAGAACTTCACCTCTGGATTGCCTTGGTTATTTTTTTTCCCTTTAGAATTTGATTATGTAAATTTGATGTTCATATGTGCGTACCTGATTTCCTGCAGATTGAGATTGATTAGTCAATGTTGAAGTGATCAAATGCCTGCGCCATGTTGTATGACTTTAGGAACTTATCCATATGACTTTAGGAACATATCCATTTTATAGTTGGTCCTTTAAAATCCAACATTTTTTGTTTAACTTCTTGAATATGTTAGTCTAGTCATTTAATTAGAGATTCATAGTGCAAATTAGGTAACAAAGTTGTAAACCAATTCTCCAAATCTATAACTGATGAACTCTGCTTTTTGTCGGAATCGTTTGAACTGTGAAGTTTGGTAATGGGAAACTTCCCATATGCAAGGTAATAGGGTCAGGCACCAGGATAGGAACAAACATATAAAATAGGTGAATAAATTGATTGAAATATGAGTGGGATCAAGCTATTCAAGGTCATTCGATAGAATTCAATTGAAAATTTTATAAAGGATTAAATGATAATTTTAAGTTGACTAAATTGTTGCAGCAAAAACGTGTTATTGTTCACCCCGTCTATGAAAAGTTTGTGTTTTTTTTTCAATCAATTGACGGCATCCAACTGTGGACGTTGAGTCAATGGTATAAAAGCTGAAAATATTTTAAAATTCATTTTCGTCATTAGGAAAAAGTAGCCTAAGTAATCTAAATAGTTTGATTAGGCTGAAACCATCGTCTTCATTAAATTCTTTGTGATCTTTTTTAATTAGGGGGGTTTTATTGTATTTTTAGGATTAGTGAGTTGATTCTTGGACAGGAATTTGCCTTCCAAGCTTGAATTGATTCATATTGCAATCATTGGCTAGAAAGTCTCTAGCAATGATAGAAGCTCATTTGATATGACCTTGGTAGGTTGCAAAATGTGTCTATGGGGCTATAGTGCAGTGGAAGAGTGATTAGTTATCATCCCAAGCATCTGCGATTTGATCTTCAGCTATAATGTATTTTGTAGGAATTTTTTCTCCAAATGGGACGTAAATCTTGGGACACTGGGCTTCTGGACTACTCGCAACGAGCGCTTCCTAATTCATCCTAGTGGTTGGTGGAAAATTTTTGTGGGGCGGGATCAGTCGTTTGAGGTTCGATGTTATCCAACTTCGTTAATATATATATATATATATATATATATATATATATATTTTGGTACGTTGTAGAAAGTGAATGTGGATCAATGTCCTCGAGTATAGGGTTTGTACTAAAGGTTTCTTGATTTATGGAGCAATCTAGATCAAGTGTCTTCACTAGTGGTAGTGGTAGTGGTAGTGGTAGTAGTTGAGAGTTATATTGAGTGTTCTATAGCTCACCGTTGGATTGAGTTCTAGTAATAATATACCGTTTATGATTGTAGAGGCTTATCATAATGTCTCATTTACAAGGATGTTTTAATACATTCGTTCAAGGATAGATGTCTCATATGATTATTATCATTTTTATTAACACTTATGTTGGATACAATTGAATGGAAAAAAGATGGAAAAGAAAGAGACTTCATTGTTAATGAAATTTTAATTTTATATTGGAAGTTTCTGTTGGTGCAGAAAGCACGCAAGTCGAACCTGAGTTTTGATAATGGCAACAGGGCTCAAAAGTTAAGTCTTACTTGTTATCTAACAAATTACTCAAGTGTGTAGGAAAAGTCCTAGCGAAGGACTGCTAGGCACTGGTGAAGGAATGCCAGGGTACTGAAGCCCTAGCGAAGGACTGCTAGGCGCCAAGCGAAGGACAGCTTGGGACTGAAGACCTAGCGAAGGACAGCTAGGCACTGGGCGAAGGATAGCTTGGTTTCCAAGACCTGGCGAAGGACCGCTAGGCAAAAGTCCAACCGGAGGAGCCGGTTGGCATCAGGTACATTCTCCCGAGAGGAGTAGGTGAGGACGCGTTCCCCGTCGAGGGAACAGTAGGCGTCGGTTCGACCTAGGGTTCCATTTCGGAGGCCCAAAGTCAGAACCAAGACAGCTAAGGCTGTATAAACTAACATCTTATTGCTTTATGGTGTTTTGGACTAACCCTGGATGCAGGACCGAAGGAACGAGTGTCTGCAGCTCAGAGAGCCTCAAAGGAGTGAGGCAACAGCTGACCAGGGCGCCCGGAGTGTCCCGGGCGCCCCCAAGGTGAACACAAAACACATAATGCAAAAGAAGGCTTCGACAGTTCATGTTCGGGGCGCCCCCGTGCTTCCGGGCGCCCCCGCTGCTCCCGGGCGCCCCCAGCGCTCCGGGCGCCCCCAGCGCTCCGGGCGCCCCCAGGTCAAGTAGTCGAAGCAGCTCCAGCGAAGCCAAGAGGATAAGATTCTGACCCGGTCAATCCGGGCGCCCCCAGCGTTCCGGGCGCCCCGGTCAAAGCTTGATCCCGAGTTTTAAGGGATCAGAGCTGACCGAGAAGGAAGTGAATCGACCGACACGTGGGGGGGGGGGCGCCCCCGACGTTCCGGGCGCTCCCAGGTGCTATAAAAGGACCCTCGAACCAAGGCTTCAGAACAACAATTTCATTCAACGCAATCACGCTCTTCTGCTCCCGCGCTTTGCTCTAGAAACCTCCCGACTCGAGATACAAGCGCCGACAACGTCCCTCTGCTCCGAGAAACATTCCACACCGGACGTCGGTAACAAAGAGCGATCTTTTAATTTTTGTGTTTACTATACTGCAATTGTAACATCTATTTGTAAACCGTTTTGCGAACTTATAGAATTGCCCGCAGAAAACGGTCAACGACCGTGGGCCTTGGAGTAGGAGTCGACCTAGGCTCCGAACCAAGTAAAACTACCTGTGTTCGCGATTGTTGTTATTCCGCTGCGTAATTTCTCTAATTCTAAAATCCGAACGTTTTTCGATATTCACCCCCTCTATCGGTTCTCTCGATCTAACAAGTGGTATCAGAGCGGGGAAGTTCAAATTTGGTGCAACCACCAGTTTGAATTTTTTTTGGATTTTTTATATTTTTTTCTCTCGTTCGAATTTCTTCTAATATATTTTTCGTTCGAATTTCTTCTCGTTGATCGAGGTTGGTGCAATACCACTCGACGAATATTTTTTTTCTTATCCCGCACTACTAATCCAAGACCAAGTTTTGGGATATTCTTTTTGTTTAGTTTACATTTCAGATACATGGCCATGCAGGAAAGCTTCAGCACCGCACGACCACCTCTCTTCAGTGGAGAAGACTTCTCCTACTGGAAGAGCAGAATGGAGGTCCACCTGAAAACTCAGGTGGACATGTGGATAATCATCCAGTCCGGACTAGAGATTTCGAGAAATGCTGAAGGAGTACCTCAAAGCTACATAGAGTGGGACACCGCTCTGAAACGAAGAATTGAAGCAGATGCAAAGGCGACCCAGACCCTTCAATGCGGCTTAACAAAAGAGGAGCTGAACCGGGTGGGCCCTTTCAACAGCGCCAAGGAGCTGTGGGGAAAACTGATCGAGCTGCACGAAGGAACATCAGACACTCGGATCAGTAAGAGAGATATGCTCCTGAACAAGCTATATACCATCAAGATGGCCGACAACGAAACAGCAGCTCAGCTTCACGCCCGAATCCAAGAACTAATGAACGGTCTACACACTATTAGTCACAAGGTAGAAAACCGTGACCTAATAAGGTATGCTTTAAATGCTTTCCCTAGAAATACCTTGTGGGCATCTATGGTAGATGCATACAAGGTTTCAAGGGATCTTTCAAAAATAAAATTAGATGAATTATTCTCTGAATTAGAACTGCATGAACAGACTAACTGCAATTTGGCCGAGAAAGGTATTGCCTTTATTGCAGGTAAAACTGGAAGGTCAACCAAGAAAAAGCCTCAACCTGAACCCGAGTCTAACTCAGACTCAGACTCAGAAGATGAAGAAGGAGATCGACCTAAGCTGGTCCGACTGGCAAGAAACTACTACAAAGAACTGAAAAATCAAACCAACAGAAGGAAAGCCAACCGAAGAAAGGACGAATCAGCTGAACCCGCAAACGAAAAGAACAAGCCCAACGTGACCTGCTACGAGTGCAAGAAGAAGGGTCACTACAAGACGGAGTGTCCGAATCTAAAGGAAACCAAGAAGAATAGAAGGAAGAAGGCACTTTAAGCAACGTGGGATGAGTCCTCCTCCTCCGAAGAAGAAGAGGTCCCACAGTCGAACCTACTTGCACTAACTGCCTCAGAAGAAGTCCAGACCGAGTCAGAATCAGAACAGGACGACGGCCGACTGACCTTCACAGAGGACGACGAAATTAAGGTAAGTGGATTTAATAGATGTCAATTAAATGAACTAATTTTGTATCTTTCTCGAGATTTGGCGAAAGCTAAACTCCGAGTCGAATCCCTCCGACAGGAAGTAAAACTCCTGAAAGAGGGAGCTGACTCTAAACCCTTAACCGAGAAGGTTCAAGAAGGAACTCCTACTCAAGTTGAAAAACTTGAGAAGGAGAACTCCTCCCTGAAAACACAGGTTAAGGATCTTAGATCAGCTTTAGAACGATTCACTTCTGGTTCCAAGGGTCTTGACATGATTCTTGGAAAGCAGAAATCAGTTCTAAATCGATCCGGACTTGGCTATAGAACCAAATCTAGACAAAGATCTTACTTTGCTGTACTGAATCAGTCCAGAAGTAAAGTTCAGGCATGGGTACCTAAACTGTACCTGAACAAACCAACTGGATCAAATCAGTATTGGATCCCCAAGGACAAGATTCACATCTTGCCTAATCATTATCGTGGCTTTAGTCCAGGGGGAGCCAAATTAAAGACTATATTTATTGTTAAATAAAATTTAATTCTTAGTTGCAATTTGCTTGTTTGATTGTTTATTTAATTTCTGCAATTTACCATGTTTAGACTTAGGAATGGTTAGTTTAAGGACTGAACAAACTTAACTGAAACTTGAACAACATAGTATTGGGTGGCGGTGAGATGATAGTACGTTAGGGAAACCAATTCTAATAAGGTCAAGTTTACTTGGTCTCTTTAGACTGGTGAAACTAGCCGAAGCTACCGATCCAAAATCCAAACTAGTTAGACCAGAACTTTTCAAAGATTAATTTTGAAAATGAAATTTCATTAAATGGCTTTGTCAAGGAAAGGGTTGATGATCCAATAAGGCTACGGCCAAAGAAGGCCTAGTGCCTCGCCAAGACCTGGAAGCCAATTTTTGAATTTCAAATTCAAATTACTCTTTGTCAAATTCAAATCTAACACAAATTTTCAGTTAAGTGTAGAATCAAACATTTTTCTTCAAAATAAACTTAGTTGTTTTCAAAAATTAATTTAAGGTTTTCCAAATAAAATTAATTTTTCAAAATAATTTTACTTATCAAAACCTGTCTCACAAAACCTGTAAGGCTAACGTGATTGAAAACCCTAGATTGGGTGAGACAGAAAAATTAAACTCAATTGTAATTCCTGTAAATACCTATATTGTGTAGCACAGAACATAGTCAAACCTTGGTCAACATAGTCAAACCTTGGTCAACCTGGTCAAACCATGGTCAACATAGTCAAACCATGGTCAAAGCAGTCAAACCATAGTCAAACCATGGTCAAACCAACTAAACCATGGTCAAACAATGACAAGACATAATATTTATCACCTCCTATGCACTCCGGGCGCCCGTGACTCCTCGGGCGCCCCCCCATACCTTTTCCATCTCTCTAGGCAAAAAGCTACCTCTGACCATTGACCAGGGCGCCCGGAACCACGCGGGCGCCCCCATCACACTCAATGTAGCAAAAGCTGCAAAGTAAGCCTGACTAGGGCGCCCGGGCCGCTCCGGGCGCCCACAACAGACCTAGTCACTGCCTTTGGCAGTGACCACTGTCCCGGGCGCCCCCAATGTAATGCCTATAAAAGGGATCCGAATCCCCTTCTCTTCCCACACCAAAAACCAACTTCTTTCCTCACTTCCTTCATTCCAAGAAGATCAAGTGACACTTGTGCTTCCTCAATCTCACCATGCCTCCCCGGTATGATTTATTTTGGATTATTTTCTTAAATTCTTTAATGCATTTAGAATTATTCCTTTCTTATAAATGTATGCCTCTTAACTTAGAAAACGCCGAGCAAACCAAGCGAACCCCGGTGTCGAATCGAGTCCCGACCCTAGGTTCCCGACTCTAGAATTGTGTAATAAGTTTGCTCGAACCACCTACAAACCTATCAAAATAAGCTATCTTAATAGACATTTCTTTACCCAATCCTGTCCCTTAGCCATGAACATCATAAACTTTTATCAACTGGATAATCTAGTATTTTGCACTCATACCATTAATGAATCCTTATGTGCAGAATTCTACAATAACATAGTTCGACAAGACAATCTCATGTTTTACACTACTGTTCAAGGGATACCCCTGTCTATCACCCCTACCTTACTAAACCGATTCCTTGGACTACGACCCTCCCAGTCCACATTTTGCTGCTATCCACCTAGGAACCCTCCATTTGATCCTCCCTACTCTCACATTACTTTAGACACTCTCCACTCCTATTTCTATAGGGAAGCTAGACTCCCCGCAAATAGACGATTCCAATCCGTTGACCTTCAGGCACAGGACTACGCCTTGTACAGAGTCCTGGTCCGCTGTATCTTACCACTCTCCACTAGAGATGTCGCGACCATGCGACCTTTTCATGCCTTCCTTCTGTATGCCCTGATCCATCACCTTGACATTGACATTGGACTACACATGTTTCATACTATTCTGCATGCGTCCAGTGTTACGACCCAGGGACGAGTGCGCACTCCATTCTGCCACATCATCACCTCCCTCCTTCATCACCACGGTTGTGACATTACCATGGGTGAAATAACCGCGATGACCGACTTTGATGAAATAGGATTTAGGAACTTCTCTTTAGCGGGTCTAGAGGTATCGGCCACCGGGGTTTTGAGTTGGAGACGACAGCAGGCCGGGACTCCGATCGACTTAGACGAGGAGGTAGACGTTGACGTTGCAGATCTGGCAACTGAGGCTCGAGCACACATAGACGAGCCCCCTCCACCGACACTCTATGATCGAGTGACACAGCTGGAGACACATGTCCAGAGCCTCCGAGAGGAAGTGGAGGCCAATCATGCCGAAAACATGGAGACAAATCTGGGCTACTACACCGGGTATATGAGCGCCCTTAGAGCTGAGAGGGAGGCCAGAGATGCACAGTATCACGAGATGATGACACTATTTCGATCATGGCAGCCTGGCTCATCTGACCACCCTGGCCCTTCTTCCTAGTTAGACTATTTCAACATTGTACTAAGTAACTAAAAACATGACGCTTGTTTGACTCTACCGGACCTCTGGTTGACCAGATAATCTATTTTGTTTGACTATTTATTTGACTTGAGTATCTGATCACTGATTGTGCTCTGTAGAATAGGTTAACTCTACTTTTGATTTTCTTACTGCTTTACTTGATTTAAAAATCAGTTTCTAAAAGAATTTAAAAAACTGTTTTACTTAATTTCAAAATCAATTTTTTTTAAAAGTTTTTTTTCGACTTAGTTTTATTTCAAAACTACCCCCTTTCAAAACTAGGGCTTTTTCGCAAATGGACTTAGCCTAGGCCCTAACCCTAGAACTGCATGCACCTATAGATTTAGAAGCCAGCATCTCACAAGCACCTTAGGGTACTTTTGATTGATAACCTAGAATGGGTTGAGATGCTTAGGTCTTTGCCTTAATTCAAGATGCATTAAGTCAGTGCATCTGCAGTAATTGGGGCACTAAATACAACTTACACAGTAATCAAGTTAAGTGTCAAGTTTAGAAAATCTAACTTGAACAGAAACACTTAACTTGACTAACCCTAGCAAAAACTACTGTTTATAACAGTTAGTAAGTAGCTAATTGGGTTAGACAGGTCCCTACAAGAGAAAATTAACTGATTTGGTTTAAGTCTTATCATGAATTGGTTCAGTACAGCAAAATCATGCAAATATTTTCCTTTATGAAAGTTATTTCCTTTATGCAATTTAATTTCTGCTATATTTATCTGTTTTTGATATATGGCAAAGGGGGAGAGATAGGAAAGGAGAGATAGGAAAGGAGAGAGTTTAAAATTTTCTAGCTCAAAATTTTTTTAACTCTATCCTTTATTCAAAAAGTACTAAGTTTCTCAAAGCACTTAAATTTTTTTTAACTCTATCCTTAATTCAAAAAGTACTAAGTTACTAAGTACTTAAGTTCTCATGTTTTCAAAATCTTACTAAGTACTTAAATTTTTAAAATTCTACTAAGTACTTAAGCTTTCAAAATTTTACTGAGTTCTTAAAGTTTCAAAATCTTATTAAGTACTTAAGTTTTTAAGTTTTCAAAAAAGTGCTAAGTACTTTAAACTAACGGTTCTTAAAAGTTTCCTAAGTACTTAAAATTGAAGTTTTTTCAAACTCTAAAATTAAAGTGTTCAAATTTAACCAAGTACTTTAAAACTTAAAGTTTTCAAAACTTTTGAGTACTTTAAACTTAAGGCGTCAAAATTTCGGTACTCAAAACTTAAGTTTTCAAAACTCTTCTTAAAGTTTTCAAAATTTGTCAAAATGATTAAATTCTTTCCAAAGTACACAACGAAAATCATTTTGGAAAATATAAGCTTTAAAGCTTAAAATTTTTCTTAAGTTAAAACCATCTTCAGACTTAAAACCTATTTTCAAAAACCCCACGAATTTTTGAAAAATCTAGGGGGAGATTCCTTCCAGGGGGAGGGAACAAAAGGTAATTTTTATATGCTTTGATTAAACTTAACTTTTTTCAATCAGGGTTGCCATAAATCAAAAAGGGGGAGATTGTTGGTGCAGAAAGCACCCAAGTCGAACCTGAGTTTTGATAATGGCAACAGGCCTCAAAAGTTAAGTCTTACTTGTTATCTAACAAATTACTCAAGTGTGTAGGAAAAGTCCTAGCGAAGGACTGCTAGGCACTGGCAAAGGAATGCCAGGGTACAAAGCCCTAGCGAAGGACTGCTAGGCACTGGCGAAGGAATGCCAAGGTACTGAAGCCCTAGCGAAGGACTGCTAGGCGCCAGGCGAAGGACAGCTTGGGACTGAAGACCTAGCGAAGGACAACTAGGCACCGGGTGAAGGACAGCTTGGTTTCCAAGACCTGGCGAAGGACCGCTAGGCAAAAGTCCAACCGGAGGAGCCGGTTGGCATCAAGTACATTCTCCCGAGAGGAGTAGGTGAGGACGCGTTCCCCGTCGAGGGAACAGTAGGCGTCGGTTTGACCTAGGGCTCCATTTCGGAGGCCCAAAGTCAGAACCAAGACAGCTAAGGCTGTATAAACTAACATCTTATTGCTTTATGGTGTTTTGGACTAACCCTGGATGTAGGACCGAAGGAACGAGTGTCTGCAGCTCAGAGAGCCTCAAAGGAGTGAGGCAACAGCTGACCAGGGCGCCCGGAGTGTCCCGGGCGCCCCTAAGGTGAACACAAAACACATAATGCAAAAGAAGGCTTCGACAGTTCATGTTCGGGGCGCCCCCGTGCTTTCGGGCTCCCCTAGCGCTCCGGGCGCCCCCAGCGCTCCGGCGCCCCCAGCGCTCCGGGCGCCCCCAGCGCTCCGGGCGCCCCCAGGTCAAGTAGTCGAAGCAGCTCTAGCGAAGCCAAGAGGATAAGATTCTGACCCGGTCAATCCGGGCGCCCCCAGCGTTCCGGGCGCCCCGGTCAAAGCTTGATCCCGAGTTTTAAGGGATCAGAGCTGACCGAGAAGGAAGTGGATCGACCGACACGTGGGGGGGGGCGCCCCCGACGTTCCGGGCACCCCCAGGTGCTATAAAAGGACCCTCGAACCAAGGCTTCAGAACAACAATTTCATTCAATGCAATCACGCTCTTCTGCTCCCGCGCTCTGCTCTAGAAACCTCCTGACTCGAGATACAAGCGCAGACGACGTCCCTCTGCTCCGAGAAACATTCCACATCGGACGTCGGTAACAAAGAGCGATCTTTTAATTTTTGTGTTTACTATACTGCAATTGTAACATCTATTTGTAAACCATTTTGCAAACTTATAGAATTGCCCACAGAAAATGGTCAACGACCGTGGGCCTTGGAGTAGGAGTCGACCTAGGCTCCGAACCAAGTAAAACTACTTGTGTTCGCGATTGTTGTTATTCCGCTGCGTAATTTCTCTAATTCTAAAATCCGAACGTTTTTCGATATTCACCCCCCTCTATCGGTTCTCTCGATCCAACAGTTTCAAGACATATGAATTGATTTATATTGATTCACAAGTATATTAGTTGTGAACAAATACATGAGGAGAGATTCTTTTTCACATTGCATTGGTCTATGCTCCTATATAAAGAAGTTGTGACTAGGAGCTAAAGCGAGCTAATAGCACTCTAGCAAACAAGGCATCTCCAACCAACTCAATCATTCTAACTAGCTTTCCCTGTTAAACAATTTGAAATTATCAATTCAGGTCACTTAACAGATAAGTTGAAATTATATTTTATAATTTTAATTTAGTATAATCATCTCCAGTACAGTTATCTCCTATTTAGCATAAATTTTGTAACACTTATGCATGGAATTGTAAAAATCGACTATCATCTATTCACTTGTCCCCTAGTTGAACCATCTACATTTTTACACCTTTGAAGCCTATTAAACTTGTATGGTTCTCTTATCTTGGGTAGTGGTGTTGCCAAAACATGTGATCTTATCTCAACTCATTTCTTAATCGGCAATTTACCAAAGGGCGTACGTAAGAATTGGAAATTACCAATTCGCGTACCATGGTTTGTATTTTACCAAAGGGCGCAACCCTTTAAGTGAACTTCCTATTATACCCCTCCCGCCACAAAATACCTTTTTCGAGATATCCGAACCACTTTTGCAGTAAAGTAATAATATGCATGGTTTGTATTTTACCAAAGGGCGCAATCCTTTAAGTGAACTTCCTATTATACCCCTCCCGTCACAAAATACCTTTTTCGAGATATCCGAACCACTTTTGCAGTAAAGTAATAATATGTGGTTCGGATGGCCAGGTAGTAGAATTTTTGGTCATTCTCTCTCTCACCGCAACAACGTAAATGGTATTGTTGAAGGAGGAGGACATTGTGTGTGCCCTAGTTGTGCTTTAGTCGCGAGCTCATCCCTCGAATCCCTCCGCCCAACCAAAACCTAGGCAACTATCGAAAGTGTTAGTGTGTGATCCTGAGGCGGCTTTAAGTGTTAACGTTGAAGTTCATACTGCTCGGCACTATCAAAGTAGGATTTAGGATTTTTGCAGGGTTGATTTTTATGATAATTGCAGGAAAAAGGCCTATGGGTGGTTTATCGTCTTCTTCATTGACATTAATCACCAAGGTATGTTAGCGATAGGCTTAGGTAAGAACAACATAGTTTGTGAAAATGGTTATACTTATTTTTGCTGAATAAATTTGTAATGTATAAAAACTGTAGGGTTCAGATGACTTTGGCAAAAAATTACATTAGTGCAGTGTTTTAGGCCACTTTAAACATTTTGTTGAAGCATTTAAAATTTTAAATGATCGACACATTGCGAAGATCAAAGAGTCGCCCTTCAGTTTTTTCTTGGACATTCAAGAATTGCAGCATATCTGGGGAATTTTGATTAATATATTTGAAAGTTGGGATTCAACCTTGCAAGTTTTTAAATTCTCAGGTAATAGTTTTAATTATGAATTATAAACAATATCTATAGTAAGATAAAACTTGGATATAGATTACCTTAAATGATTTATATTTGATCAATTTAAATGAGTGAATTTCAGGTGAAATTCACTTAAGGCCCTCGGTAGGCCTGAAATAAAATCATTTCAGGCCTACGGAGGGCCTGAAGTAATTTTACTTCAGGCCCTCGGTAGGCCTGAAATGATTTTATTTCAGGCCTACCGAGGGCCTGAAGTGATTTTACTTCAGGCCCTCGATAGGCCTGAAATGAATCATTTCAGGCCCACGTGGGCCTGAAATTATTCATTTCAAGCCAACGTGGGCCTGAAATGAATTCTTTCAGGCCCAATGTGGGCCTGAAAAGAATTAATTTCAGGCCCAAAGTGAAATAAGTTGAAGCCTATATTGTTTGTTGATGATAACTAAATATTTTAATTGTTTCAGGTGTACCGATTGCGTTCACCAGACGAGATGTTGCTTTGTTACTGGGTATAGTGGACCATGGAGTTTCGGTCCCTATTAATTCAACTAAGCATCGGGTGACCTCTATCGTACTTACTTCTCAAAAGAAAAACAACCTACCAGAACAAGAATTGAGGACTTACTTAAACATTATTCTAAAAGTATTGAATCAGAGGATGATATGTTATTAGTTTGTAAATTATATATTTTGTATATATTTGTTTGTGTTTTATTTTCATCTAGTACATATAAGGTCCCTCTAGGTCTTGTAGATATAGTAGATGATTATGACAATCTTGGTAGATTCAACTGGGTGGAAGCTATCCATAAATTTTTGTCTCCACAATTACCTAAGATTGGGGAATTATTTTCATCAACTCAGGGAAACCAGGGGACCACCAACCTCCCTTACCTAAAGGGATTTGCTGGGCTTTTGGCAGTGAGTAGAATTTTCTTGATAAAATTTATAATATTTTGCTGTCATTAATGTAATTGTCTGGAAAACTTTGTGTAGGCATGATTTTTGGAACATGTACCCATTCAAAAACCATACAATGTTGAAGGACCCCGAATAAATAAGTGGAGGAATATTCCTTCGCATATTAGTAGGGTGAGGGACCTTGTCAACCAAATCAGGTCCGAAGAGGTAATTATTCTAAACTGTGATCTATGTTAGTTTGATATAGAGGCAGTAAAATTTGTGTACTTGGTAATTGACAGGTGATCGTTGAAATAATTCCTAACCTACATGAAAACACATTGTTTGAGAACCTTGAGATTGGTGATGACATTCCACGGGCAATGGAGACATCAGAAGGATATCACACAGAAGATGTAAGGCCATGTGGGGAATGCATTCTTAAAGACACCCTAATCAAGGAGCTAACAGAGGAGAATATATGTTTGAATGAAAGGGTTAAGGAATTAATTTCAATTATTGAAAAAAAGGGGATGGAGGGTCAAGAAAGCTATCATGTAGTCGTTCCTCTTTCTGATCCAGTATCTTGTAGAACAAGGAGAGGACGTGACCGAACTCGGTATGATTACAGGGATACTCCAATTGAGAGTCCAGTATGGCACCAGCTATTACATAAGGGGAAGCGGAGAAAGGAAGAAATATCAAATGTCATGGACAAGGGAAAAAGGATACTTAGTGAGGAGGATATGGATGAAGCAAGAGAAACAATTACTGTAATGGAAGTCATGTCTGAAGAAGATATAGAGGAGGAAAAAAGAAGGACCTCCGACCTATACAAAATGAGGCAACAAGGTATTGATGTATGTGAGTTATTTTCATATAAATTACGGCAAATTTATTGAATTTGGTCATTAATTAGTTTGGTCTAAATTTTATGGATGTAGTTTGTGAAGAAACATTTTATGAAGTCGAAGAAGAAAAATCAAGATAAAGAAGTGGCCTACCTGATAAATAAATTGGAGAACCTAAATTAAGTTATGAAACATAGTTTAGTTAATATATTTGGGCCTTTAATATATAATCTTATCAATTAACTTGGCAGGTTGGCTAATGAATTTATCTGGGAGGATGCACCCTTTGCTTTGAATTTTCATTCATTCTTACAAATCCTCAATGGAGAGGTTTTTACAAAAGGGGAGGTCATTGATGCCTTCTGTAAAATTATATTTAGGGGAGCATCCACATGTGGTAGGCCATATAACAAGTCAATATATTGTTCAACCTTCTTCACAATAAGTGATGTAGATTAGTATCAATTAATAGATTGTAGAAGACATAATATTATGATGTGGTTATTAATAATTTTGATTATGCAAATTTGTAGGCTTCAATAAGATCGTCAAGAAAGTTTTCCCTGCAACAAGTGATGAAGACTGATATGATAGAACAAGGGTTTAGATATATTTTAATACCTTTGTGTAGTGATAATACACACTTTCACTTGTTGGCGGTGGATACAGAAGCAATGACTTTCAATCATTTAAATTCTCTTGCTAGTGGCCGTAAATATAAGCATGATTTTGACTCAGCGGTGAGCAACCTACCTATATTCATATATATGTTCATCATTTGGTCAAAAATGTCATTGAAATTCATGATATGTTTTACAGGTAAAAGAACTTAAACAATATACTCGCGAGGAACTTACGGCTATTCATCCATATCTACAAAGTTATCATCCCTTGGACAAATGACCCTCCGTCAGACAAAAATGTCCCCAACAAGAACATAGGTAAGTAACTGAGGAAGAGTTTCAAATACACAAAATCATGAAAGTATTTTATTACCCACTTATTGAAATCAGAAATACTGTTTGTTATTTTCAGCGTGGACTTTGCCTTCTTTGTTATGCAATATGTCCGATGTCTCCTATACGATGAGAAGATGGATTTCAAACAAGGAGATATGACGAAAATGAGATTTGATCTGACAGTAAATATTATGAGAGATATGTATTGTAAAACATGAGGATGTCAATCACTTGAAGTAATGTTGTAAAAAAAATCCTTTGCTGGTGATTTAGCTACATTTGTATAGAAATTGTGTACTTAGTATGAATATAATTTATTGTCCAGAAAAACAAAATAATTGTGTGATGTTGATTCACATCGAGTTGCTGCAATGTAAGATACCAACTAATACGGTAAGAAAACATAACTCATAATGATTGGGACTAAGTTTGCATACCAGAAATAACATATCTTTGGTTAACTCTAACTATTGATATCGAGTATGGACATATCCAAGTATGGAAGGTCCATCAGTGGGTTTCTGATGGATTTACAACACTCCTATTGCAACATAATTTGATAAAATGATTTAAGGTTCTCGAAGGAATTGAAATTTGGTTTGCATTCTGTATTTACTTAGTAAGATGGATTATGTCTACCATAAATTTAATAAACTTGTTTCAAATTATAAAAACTATAAGAATGTTTTGATAAAATTTAATAATTAAATAAAATTAGAGGATTTGGAGTTGATCTTGTAGATAAATATAGAATATTATTCTATAAATAATTATTGTATTTAATGCCCAAGGTGAGCATGAACTAAAATGAATTCAGGCCCACGGTGGGCCTGAAATAAAATGACTTCAGGCCCATGGTGGGCCTAAAATAAAATGATTTCAGGCCCACGGTGGGTCTGAAATAAAATGATTTTAGGCCCAAGGTGGGCCTGAAATCACTTCAATTCAGGCCCAGTGTGGGCCTAAATAGCTTCATTTCAGGCCCAACATGGGTCTGAAATAAATTTATTTCAGGCCCAAGGTGGGCCTGAAATCACACCGTCTGCCTAAACTGGGAAAATTTCAAGGGCGCTGTTAACCATAAAATCCTTCTGATTTAAGTTGGTGGACAATAAATTTGTAGTTGTATAGGTGTATTAATCTAACTCCATCTTTCTGTCCTAACTTATACGTTTATAGAACATAACTCATAATTATTGGTACTTAGTGTGCAGATAAAAACCAACTGATTTACCTAAAAACCTCCTATTGCAAACTACTCTTATAGGGTTTTTAGAATATCATTTCAGAATATCATCTCCTAACTCAAGCCTGTCTACTGATATAGGGTTTTTAGGATTCCAGATATGGTAGGTTGATGGACCCGGGATAGGCTGTCACGAAATGTGTGGGTCATCAAAATTTAGATATTTATAAATGCTGGAAACCCTTTTTGCAATCAAAGAATGAAAACGTAGTAAAGGGGTCACAGGTCGTATTTTTCCTAGGGACTAGTTGAGGGTGTTTGATTCGAGCTCGAGTTATGTGTCGTTTATGTTTTTGGGTTTCAAATAAAATCTGAGTTTTGTTTTCAATTCAAAATGAAATCGCAATGAAAATGAAGGAAACCAACTAATGAACCAAACAATGTGATAGCAATTAGTAACTCAACCACTGGGCAATTAAATCGACTAATGCAACTTGCAAAATTTGGGAAATTAGGCTGATATCAAATTGATCCTAATGCTGACAGTGTTTGCAATTCAAAACAACTAAGGGCTGAGCATTCTATAGACAATTGATACAAAGTCATTACCGAGGCTTAATTGATACAAAATGCATGCATCTAAAGTTGATGTGCAGAATTGATGTTAAGTGCAGGAAATGTAAACTTGAGCAGTAATGGGATTTAAAATTCAGAAACCACTTAATGCAAAACACACTGTTCCGAGTGTAATGGTACTCCAAAAGTTGTGTTAATTTTTGACACCACCCAATGCCGAAACTTCATTCAATTAGAGGTGAAGAATTTCAAACTGAGATGCAGAAATAACACTGAAATTTAGTGACAAGCTAGATGAAAAACAAGGTAATTTCAATCTCTATAACACACTAAAATTTGCATTCAACTTGGCACAAACTAGGGCTGGAATTTCACTTGAAACATAGTAAAAGAATGAAGCAAACTTGATACACAAGGGAGGTGTTTATGTGCTGAAATCTGCTGCTAAATTCAGAAATTGTAAACTGTCAATTTAGAGATAATTTGATCAATTCAGCTGGAAGGTGAGGCTATAAATGAAATGCTATGCATGAACTAAAAGAATTTCGAAGCTAGTGACTGATCAAGCTAAAACACATCTAATGCAGGATCAGAATGCAGGAATTGCAGAAATGATGACTGTAGAATTTTGATGTGCAGAATTAGCAGCTTAAACTCCTCTTGGATGCAAGGTTAAACAAGCTACTGATGTGAAGCCATTGACAATTGAAGCTGCAAATCTGAGAATCCAAGTTGGCACGCATGAACAGAATTCAGAGATTCAAGCAGGAAACTGAAACGCAAGGGATATATCTGAACAAAATTGCAGAAATGGATACCGAGGCTTTGGAAATGAAATAAATTGAAAGGTAAATTCAGAAGAACAAACTTAATCTAACTTGATACAAATAAAAGACTGAAACGCAGCAGATTGAACAGAAATTGCAGAAATGAAACAGAACAGAATTGATACGCATGAACAGGCTGATACGCAAGCATGAAACAAGAAATAAACTGAAATTAAAACCAAATGTTCATTAAACAAGCAATCTAACTAACTACTTGCAGCATTGAAACACTAATTAGAGCTCGAACAATTCAGAAATTGAAACTAAGTGGCTGATACGAAAAACAGAAACAGAACAGTTGCAGAAATTGTAATTGCAGCTAATACAATGAAAATTAACTAATACTAAGCCTCAATCACTCATATCAGCTCAAGAACTCCTTGTTCGTCACGCAAGGGCTGGCCTCGAACCCCTAAGCTCAGCAAACCATTGAAAAACAGCTCTGCGATTCAAATCCAACTCACACTCTGAGCCAAACTGAATTCCAAATCGATTTCCTCAATCAAGCCTTGTCCAATTGCGCGGATGGTGTGGGGATGAACCAAGCACTCCAGGGAACCCCTCTGAACTGCTCGGGTGGATGAAGGATTGAACAAAACCAAGATTGAAGCAATCGATGGCAGAACCGAGGAAACCCTCACTCGGCTCTGTTTTGGCCAATTCGGAGCTGGAATTTTACCGAGAAACCTTCCCAATGACCTAGCAATTGATCTAACAAAGAAATTGAGGGGTCGCGCCCCTTGGATTGAAGAACTAGCTGAAGAAAAAACTAAGAACACAAAGAAGAAAGTTGCGGCGAAGAAGACGCGACCAAGCTGAAGGCTGTGGAAAATTTGATTAAGTACTTAATAATGGACGGCCCAGATTGATTTGAGGAAATCCAACGGCTGATCTTCATCCGATCTGACCCAAGCTTTGATAATGTTGATCAAGGGTCAGGATCTGCCTCATGGTAGCTCAGTTCCTCCAGATTTGCAACGGACGGTCCAGATCAACCTAATCATTGAATGGACGATCTAGAACCCTCTGAGCTTGATCCAACGGTCGAATGAGCTCTGATTCGGATGAAACCTTCAGATCATGATCAGAGTGCTTGATCAGCCCTAACCCTAGCTCGGATTGCTTCAGATGGTCCCGGATGGCTCAGATCTAGCCGCTTTTGAATCGGACGACCCAGATTAATCCGAAGCTTGATAACTCGATCCGGGTCCACTTCCGACTCAAGTTTGACCCAGTATGCCCTAGGTCCATGAACCGTTCATGCCTACAAAAATAGATCAAAAATTTAGTGGCCAAATAATCCAAATATATATAAATTTGCAATTAAGTCCAAAATAGCAATAATTTCTAGAACCTAGGATAAATTAACAATTAAGCAAGAAAAATATGGGTCAAACTTGGATTTTAGAACTAAAATAATCAATAAAATGGTACTTATCATAGGTCCATCAGTGAGTTTTGCTCAAAACTCACTGATATACCTAAACTACTCCATAGCATTGGTGATACAACAAGATTATAGGATTGGACACGAAAAATATCATCTCCTAGCTTAACCCTCTCTACTGATATAGGGTTTTCAGAATTCCAGATAAGGTAGGTCCATCAATGAGTTTTGCTCAAAACTCACTGATATACCTAAACTACTCCCAAAGCATTTGTGATACAGCAAGATTAGAGGTTTGGACACCAAAAATATCATCTCCTACCTCAACCCTGTCTACTGATATAGGGTTTTCTGAATTCAAGAAATGGTAGGTCATAAGTTAGTTTTGCTCAAAACTCACTGATATACCTAAACTACTCTTATAACATTGGTGATACAACAAGATTATAGGTTTGGACACCAAAAATATCAACTCCTAGCTCAACCCTCTCTACTGATATAGGGTTTTCAGAATTCCAGATATGGTAGGTCCATCAGTGAGTTTTGCTCAAAACTCACTGATATTCCTAAACTACTCCTATAGCATTGGTGATACAACAAGATTATAGGTTTGGACACAAAAAATATCATTTCCTAGGTCAACCCTGTCTACTGATATAGGGTTTTCAGAATTCCAGATATGGTAGGTCCATCAGTGAGTTTTGCTCAATACTCACTGATATACCCAAACTACTCCTATAACATTGGTGATAAAGCAAGATTAGAGGTTTGGACACCAAAAATATCATCTCCTAGCTCAATCCTGTCTACTGATATAGGATTTTCAGAATTCCAGATATGGTAGGCCATCAGTGAGTTTTGCACAAAACTCACTGATATACCTTAACTACTCCTATACCATTGGTGATACAACAAGATTAGAGGTTTAGACACCAAAAATATTATCTTCTAGCTCAACCATGTCTACTGATATAGGGTTTTCAGAATTCCAGATATGGTAGGTCCATTATTACGTTGCTCAAAACTCACTAATATACCTAAACTACTCCTATAGCATTGGTGATACAGCAAGATTAGAGTTTTGGACACCAAAAATATCATCTCCTACCTCAACCCTGTCTACTGATATAGGGTTTTCAGAATTCCAGATATGGTAGGTCCATCAGTGAGTTTTGCTCAAAACTCACTGATATACCTAAACTACTCCTATAGCATTGGTGATACAACAAGATTATAGGTTTGGGCACCAAAAAAATATCATCTCCTAGCTCAACCCTCTCTACTGATATAGGATTTTCAGAATTCCAGATGTGGTAGGTCTATCAGTGAGTTTTGCTCAAAACTCACTGATATACCTAAACTACTCCTATAGCATTGGTGATACAGCAAGATTATAGGTTTGGACACCAAAAATATCATCTCCTAGCTCAACCCTGTCTACAGATATAGGGTTTTCAGAATTCCAGATATGGTAGGTCCATCAGTGAGTTTTGCTCAAAACTCACTGATATACCTAAACTACTCCTATAGCATTGGTGATACATCAAGATTAGAGGTTTGGACACCAAAAATATCATCTCCTAACTCAATCCTGTCTACTGATATTGGGTTTCTGAATTCCAGATATGATAGGTCCATCAGTGAGTTTTGCTCATAACTCACTGATATACCTAAACTACTCCTATAGCATTGGTGATACAGCAAGATTATAGGTTTGGACACCAAAAATATCATCTCCTAGCTCAACCCTCTCTACTGATATAGGGTTTTCAGAATTCCAGATATGGTAGGTCCATCAGTGAGTTTTGCTCAAACTCAGTGATATACCTAAACTACTCCTATAGCATTGGTGATACAGCAAGATTAGAGGTTTGGACACCAAAAATATCATCTCCTAGCTCAACCCTCTCTACTGATATAGGGTTTTCAGAATTCCAGATATGGTAGGTCCATCAGTGTGTTTTGCTCAAAACTCTCTGATATACCTAAACTACTCCTATAGCATTGGTGATACAACGAGATTAGAGGTTTGGATACCAAAAATATCATCTCCTAGCTCAACCCTTTCTACTGATATAGGGTTTTCAGAATTCCAGATATGGTAGGTTCATCAGTGAGTTTTGCTCAAAACTCACTGATATACCTAAACTACTCCTATAGCATTGGTGATACAGCAAGATTAGAGGTTTAGACACCAAAAATATCATCTCCTTGCTCAACCCTATCTACTGATATAGAGTTTTCAGAATTCCAGTTACGGTAGGTCCATCAGTGAGTTTTGCTCAAAACTCACTGATATACCTAATCTACTACTATAGCATTGGTGATACACCAAGATTAGACGTTTGGACACCAAAAATATTATCTCCTACCTCATCCCTGTCTACTGATATAGGGTTTTCAGAATTCCAGATATGGTAGGTCCATTAGTGAGTTTTGCTCAAAACTCACTGATATACCTAAACTACTCCTATTGCATTGGTGATATAACAAGATTATAGGTTTGGACACCAAAAATATCATCTCCTAGCTCAACCCTCTCTTTCTGATATAGGGTTTTCAGAATTCCAGATATGGTAGGTCCATCATTGAGTTTTGCTCAAAACTCACTGATATACCTAAACTACTCCTATAGCATTGGTGATACAGCAAGATTATAGGTTTGGGCACCAAAAATATCATCTCCTAGCTCAACCCTATCTACTGATATAGGGTTTTCATAATTCCAGATATGGTAGGTCCATCAGTGAGTTTGCTCAAAACTCAGTGATTTACCTAAACTACTCCTATAGCATTGGTGATACAGCAAGATTAGAGGTTTGGACACCAAAAATATCATCTCCTATCTCAACCCTATCTACTGATATTGGGTTTTCTGAATTCCAGATATGATAGATCCATCAGTGAGTTTTGCTCATAACTCACTGATATACCTAAACTACTCCTATAACATTGGTGATACTGCAAGATTATAGGTTTGAACACCAAAAATATCATCTCCTATGTCAACCCTCTCTACTGATATAGGGTTTCAGAATTCCAGATATGGTAGGTCCATCAGTGAATTTTGCTCAAAACTCAGTGATATACCTAAACTACTCCTATAGCATTGGTTATACAGCAAGATTAGAGGTTTGGACACCAAAAATATCATCTCCTAGCTCAACCCTCTCTACTGATATAGGGTTTTCAGAATTCCAGATATGGTAGTTCCATCAGTGAGTTTTGCTCAAAACTCATTGATATACCTAAACTATTCCTATATCATTGGTGATACAGCAAGATTAGAGGTTTGGACACTAATAATATCATCTCCTAGCTCAACCCTCTCTGCTGATATAGGGTTTTCAGACCCACCCTGGGCTTGAAGTCATTCAGGCCCACCATGGGCCTGAAGTAATTTTATTTCAGGCCCACCGTGGGCCTGAATTCATTTTATTTCAGGCCCACCATGGGCCTGAAATCATTTTATTTCAGGCCCACCGTGGGCCTGATGTCATTTTAGTTCAGGCCCACCGTGGGCCTGAATAACTCTTATTTCACATTATTATGAAGTTGCTTATCTTATTTGCATGTAGGTATGAGTTACTTATCTTATTTCACCGTGGGCCTGAAATCATTCACATTGTTATTAAGTTGCTTATCTTATTTGCATGTAGGTATGAGTTGAGTCCAGTACGGTCCAATGGGACCTTTACATTAAATATGTAATCTTTTTTGACAATATTTGATTAGAATGACTACACCACCGGGGATTGCATGAATACATACTAGACTATTCTTAGAAATGAAGCAAAAGCGTGTAACTCCTATACCAGCCCTCCATATTCTCTGGGGTGGGGTTTGATGTAAGTCAATTAGCTACTTGTTTCATTATTTTTTTCTATGATTTAGTCCACTGACACTTCCTTTTTAATAAACATAGGAACTTTTTGAGGCGATTCATGCTCATGCTTTTGAACAAACTATTGCTACTGATACGGATAAGCCAATTAGATATATCATCTATCCTCTAGATAATGCAGATGATCATTGACATCTAATGATTATTGACCTCGTGGAAGGTAGTATCCATCATTATAATTCTCTCGGCGCCACAGAAGGGTACACTGCACAATTTGAAAAAACTATAAGTTTTCTATTTCATAGATATACCTCAACAAAAAGTTTCATACCAATATAATTGTTACTAATGTCATATCTGTATAGGTGGCATTTTTCAAAAATTTAAACTGGTCATATTACAAGATATGGAATAAATGATTGCCTTCCATAGTTGGGACAGAGTTTAATAAAATTGTTGTAGAAGGACCCACCCAAAGCAGATCGTAAGACGATGTTTATTTTTGTTAAAAATTACAATTGATTTCATGGTTGGATTTATAAGATGACAATAATGTGAATATTGGTTTTTCAGGTTGGATTGTGCATTTTTCATGATGCGATATGCTGAAAGTCTAGTTTTTCAAAGATCTACAGATTTTAGCCAAAAGCAAATGAAAAATTATCGATTTCAGACGGGCTATAAAATAATAAGAGACAAGTGCTGGAAGCTAAATCTGTAAATAGTATTTTTGTTGATACTATGCATATGTAATTGTGATCACAAACATTGTATATTTGTAATTATACAATCTATGTACTCCTTTTCAAATCAATGAAACATTGCTTTCGATCATTATTTTTGTCTTATATATGATCTGTAATATGTAATTGTTGTCTAACCCATCAGTAATATTGAACCATGCTTTTGCTAGAATCATTTGAATTCAGGACCACGGTGGGCCTGAAACAAAAGCATTTTAGGAAACCCACTTAGGGCCTAAAACAAAATGATTCAGTTGTATAATGTAAGTTTAATGACAAACAATATATGTTTATAGTTATAATATATGTAAACCATTTTGATACTCCAATGGAGCATTGCTTTCGATCCTTGTTATTGTGTAATCTCTAATCTATAATCTGTCCTCTTGTCGATACTATAAGTAATATTGAACCTTACTTTTCCTCTACCCTAATTTTAAATCACAGCCCACGTTGGGCCTGAAATGAGATTATTTCAGGCCTACGCTAGGCCTGAATAATCTCATTTCAAGCCCACGCTGGGCCTGAAATGATATTATTTCAGGCCCAGAGTGGGCCTGAAATAATCGCATTCAGGCCCAGTGTGGGCCTAAAATGATATTATTTTAGGCCCAGCGTGGGCCTGAAATAATCTCATTTCAGGCCCAAGCTGGGCCTGAAACAATAATGTTCAGGCCCACGCAGGGCCTGACACAATAATCTCATTTCAGATTTCAAATAATTCAATAATAGAATGATTAAATATTTTATATAAATATACATGTTGTGAAATTATTTTTAATATTAAACAAAAAGGAGAGTACATACATAGACATTGCATACCACAATTTAATTTCATCCACATCATTACCTCATATTTTTAGAATTTGACACAACAGGAGGTTTGTTTCATGGACCTATGATATTTTGATTTCTCAAACTCATTACCAGTAGTTAGAGTTTAGATAGCTAGGAGATGATATTTTTGGTCTCCAAACATAGTCCTAATGATTATCAATTACGTGTTAATACAGTATCGGTTGACACAACAATGAATCAAGAAAGCAAACAAACAGAGGGTCTCAAATGACAGATATTCACAAACCATAGGACTTCAGGACTTCAAGACCTGAAATAACATTATTGTGGGTTTCAAAATCCGAGAACTTCACAACTGATCATTTCTGCTTACATAAATTTACACAAGAAGAAATGTATCATAATATTGAAATACTTCTTCAAGTCACAACAATAACAACAACTAGTTTTTTGACAATACTATAACTGTACAATATACAAAATATATACATTCAGTTCTCCTCCATACAAAATATACACTTCAATCAGAATATTGGGTCACTACATATACCAATTAACTCAAGACCTTGGCGGCATTCTACATGTCCTTTTATTATGACCAAGTTATTTGCACCGGCTGCATTTTAGTTTCACCTTGCCATTGTGTCTGGACTCAATTCGTGCCTTCTTTCGTCTACCAGGCTGCACAAGGCTACGGGGATATAGAACTGTAATGTCGTTTACTCCAGTAGGCCAAAACTGCTTGCTTCTACAAGGAAAAATACGATCCATGTAAACCCACTTCCAAGTTTCAAAATAAAAATAATGCTCACAATATGGGAGTGTATCCATGTTCATGTGAATGATTACGGCAATAGCATGTGAGCAAGGTAGTCCTGAAATTTGAAACTCCCCACAATGACAAAACTTTTTTTTCCAAATCAACAATGTATGAAGTGCCCCATGTTTCTACTTCCATTTCTGATTGAGAGTAAGGGTGAACCTTATAAGCTCTTGCTTTCTCTCTCCTTGAATTCATTTCTTTTGTAGTATAAGATGTCAAAGCAACATGCCATTTGGAGACTTCCTCTCTACAGTTATAGAACCATTGAGCAACTTTTCTTCTTGTATTATCAATTAACCAGTTTATGGGAAGCTCACGTGTACAAAGCATTTAAGCTCTCCACACAATTCGTGGTAAGCATTCTGTACCTTCTCCCTGTAAAGTGTGCATTTGCCCACTTTTTAGGGTCAATATTCTGAAGACACTTATGGGCAACTGGATGTTTTTCAAGCATTGTCTACATTATCATATCATATTGGAGTCTTGTGTTGGCTCGTGCTGCTGCCCAAAACAAACCTACAGCAGCTCTACTTCCAGTATCATATTACAACACATGTGGTGGCAACAAAAGGCATGATGAGCATTTGTGTAGACTTTTCTAACTGCTGATATAATGCCCCGATGTCTATTTGATACTATGGTGATTGAGTGATCATCGACAGCAAAGAACCTCTTTGTATGCTCCAAAAACCACTCCCATGCAGACCCGCATTCAACTTCAGCTATTGCGAAGGCAACTGGGAGAACATTGTCATTACCATCAATCGTCGTTGCAATCAACATTAATCCCGAATACTTTCCTCTTAGGTGTGTGACATCAATTCCAATAAGTCTACACAAATAAGACCTGAACACCCTTTGGCAAGCACCAAAAGCCCAAAAACACCGCTGGAACTGATTGTCACCATTCCTGCATAGTGCCACATACGTTTCAGGATCTCTAGCTCTTAACTCACGCAGATAACGTGAAAGATCTCTGCAAGCCTCATCATAATCTCCAACAACATTTTTCAATGCTTTCTCCCTAGTTATGTATGCTTTTCTGTATGATATGGTCACTCGAAATCTAGCTTTAATATCTGATATAATCATACTTGGTTTGTATTATTACTTATGAAGAAATTGCTCTTCAACAAAAGAAGCAACAAATGATGAAGAGCATGCATGATGATCAACACTTTCCCTAACAGTTCCACATTGGTGTTCCTTTATATATTTTGTAACAGTGAACTCTGTTGGTGCAAGTTGCATCAATGATGTTCCTCTTTAAGTGTTTTAATGTTTGACAATATACTTAAGTCAGTGATACATTGAACAGACAAAGGGGAGCAAAGGAGAAGTAAACTAAGCTGAAGAAAAGTCCTAGTTAATCTAGGCATCGAAACCCTAAGTCCCAGCGAAGGGCTGCTGGGCACCTAGCGAAGGGCTGCTAGGTACCGAAACCTTAAGACCTAGCGAAAGGCTGCTAGGCACCTAGCGAAGGACTGCTAGGTATCGTAATCCTAAGACCTAGCAAAGGGCTGCTAGGCATAGAAGACCTAGCGAAGGGCTGCTAGGCACCTAGCGAAGGGTTGCTAGGCACCTAGCGAAGGGTTGCTAGGCATAGAAGACCTAGCGAAGGGCTGCTAGGCACCTGCCGAAGGACTGCTAGGGAATGAAGACCTGGCGAAGGACTTCTAGGCACCTGGCGAAGGATTGCTAGGTAATGAAGTCATGGTCCAAGGGACTGAGCAACTTAGCTGAGCGATGACTAAGGACAGGAGTAGAGATGGGTCGGGGTTCGGGCGTCTCGAGATCCGGAGTAATCGGAGGCTAAGCAAAAGTCCACCCGAAGGACTGGGTGGCAACCGTCTCCTGAAAGGAGTTGGTGAAAGGCGCGTTCTCGGGGGTGAGAACTTACGCCGACTCAACCTAGGGTTTCATGCAAATCCGAAGTCAGAACCAAGTCTTTAAGCCTAATATTATATGTATATATGCTTTGTGTTTGTGTATCTTGCAAGTACCAAGAACTGGAGACAAAGCAATCGAAAAAAAACATGGGTTGCAGGCTTTAAGTAGGGCGCCCCCATGCAACCAGGGCGCCCCCAACACTGGGGGCGCCCCCAGACAGTGCTAAAGATGCAGTAAAAGTGAAGCAGGCAGAACAGTGTCAAGCGGGGCGCCCGGAGCGTCCGGGGCGCCCGGGTTCGAAGCTGTTTTGCTGTTTCAAGGTCGGAACACAGGATAAGCCTTCACAAGGGTGCCCGGAAGGTTCGGGGCGCCCTGGTCAAAAGTCTTATCAGCTGCGGCGAGGTCGGCACAGGGATAAGAGTTGACCGGGTTTATTGGGGCGCCCCCAACGTCCAGGGCGCCCCCAGGAAGCCTATATAAGGGGCTTCGACCCCTCTACTTTAAGAACAACTGCCAAGTACCATTCCAAGCATTCTGACCGACGACAACACGCTAGAGACGAGGCTCTACGACCGGGAGGCTCCAGGAGGAAGTGCGCGGCACTTCGGAGGTCTAGATCGGCCGAGTTTCAGATTTTTGTTCGGTTCGCTTTTATTTATTCTGCACTTAACTTTCATATTATTGCTTGTAATTGTAAACTGTAAGACGGGTTTTCTCCGCCTCCAAAAATTCCGGAAAGGAGACCAATAGTGGACTCACGCCGAGTACATAGGCCTTGGACGTACTGACCTAGGGGGGTCTAGAACCAAGTAAATAAATCCCGCGTGTCCGTTGCTTTGTTTCTCTTCGGTCTATTTATTTTCCGCTGCACTAACACTCTAAGTCTAGATTGAAAGTTACGAAGTTTCTACGAAGTTTTGACGGTCGATATTCACCCCCCCTCTATCGACGGCACCGGTCCAACAAACTCTACTTCCCCCCTTGGTACTATCTATGTACATGGTTGGTTGAAGCACACTGCTTTAACTCTATTTTTTCGGGTGTCAACTGGGTTATATCTCATATGCTTAACCATGGCATGTTTGACAAGTGCATTCTTGAATTCTTCTCTAGATGGAAATATCTGCCCCACAAAAAATTCATGCTCATCTCTTGCCTCTACCTCTCCAATTGGCCCAGCAAGCAATCGAGAATTTAAAATATAAGGATCTTCAGCTAATGGAAACTCCTCCTCTAAGTCACTGTACTGATCTGGGAGGAATTTATATTGCTCAATCTGCATATCATCGGCTTGGAATTCTAGTACACTTGTAATGGGTTCTAATTCATCTGCATTCCGGATTTCAATTCCTTCCTCCCCACTCCAGGTTGGCTCAAAGAATTCAACAACTCTTGTAGAAGAATTCAAACCCTCACCTTCTAGATTAGTTGCTTCTTCATTTAGATGTATTGTCAAATTCCTTGTAATTTCTGATCCATTCCCCGTGACAGCATTATCATCAAGAGAATTCCATATCTCGGATAGAATTTCGTCAACAACATTATCATCCTTGAAAAATAAATTATAATTACATTTTACAAACTTTGAAAATCATAATCAAGGACCTAGGAAGACCTGAGGGCCTGAAATAAAAATATTTCAAGCCCTCACAGGGCCTGAAATCATTATATTTCAAGCCCTGTGAGGGCCTGAAATCAAAATATTTCAGGCCCTCACAGGGCCTGAAATATAATGATTTCAGGCCCTGTGAGGGCCTAAAATTTTTTGATTTCAGGACCTCACAGGGCCTGAAATATAATGTTTTCAGGCCCTGTGAGGGCCTGAAATTTTTGATTTCAGGACCTCACAGGGCCTGAAATCATTATATTTCAGGCCCTGTGAGGGCTTGAAATATAATTATTTCAGGCCCTACGAGGGCCTGAAATCAGTATATTTCAGGCCCTTGGAAGGCCTGAAATCAATATATTTAAGGCCCTTGGAGGGCTTGAAATCTAATGATATCATGCACTCCTAGGGACTGAAATCCTTTAATTTTAGGCCCTCCTAGGTCCTCATATGGTAAGATATCACCCCTGTTAGTAGGAGCCCTAGAGCCAATTATATGATTATTGACTAGGGACATTTTGTATAATATTCTATTATTAATAAAGGCATGTTTGGTTATTATACTTACTTTGTATTTGTGCCAAATAACTAAGTATAATAATGTCCTTGGGTAGTAGGTTTTTATCTACATTATATCGATTGGTTGAATCGATAGTGAGATGATGTAGAGAACACTACTCTAAACCATTCCTAGTTAAGTATTAATATTCAAGGACAATATTAATACATGGAGACTAGCATGTAGATCAACTGATGACTTGAGCTCACAAGTCATGAATATGTGATATCAAGTTGACACATGGGTATACATTAGAGAATGTGTACTGAATGACTGATAAGTGTCATTTTGTTGATCATTTCATATGCTTAAATCCGTATTTGATCCATATTTTACTTGTATAATTGTGGATTTACTCTAGATTCTAGGATTTATACTTTTTTTGGACTTAATTGCAAATTTTGATATTTTCGAGTTGTTTTGCTACTAAATTTTTGATCAACTTTTGCAGGCTCGGAGGGATCATGACCTAGGTTATGTTGGGTCAAGGCTGAGTCAAAAGTGGACCAGATCAAAGGAATCAAGCGTCGACTCATTTGGACCGTCCGATGCAAGAACGGTTAGATCTAGACCATCTGAGAACTTCTGATCGATCCGAGCTGGGGTTAAGTCTAATCGAGCGATCAGATCAAGATCTGAGAGTTTCAGCCCAATCGGAGATCATCTAGCCGTTGGATTATGATTAGAGTAATCTAGAACGTCCATTTCAAATATCAGTTTGATCTGAGCCATCCGCTACAGATCTGGCAGATCCGAGCTACCGCGAGGATGATCCTGACCTCTGATCAAGATCTGGAAATTTTGAATCAAATCGGAAGAGGATCCACCGTTGGATGAAGCGGGATGAATCTCAGCCGTCCATTAATTACCTACTTAAACTGCCTTCAGATCTGATTTTTGCTCTGTCGCGTCTTCTCAGCTCAGCTTCGTTCTTCTTCATTTCTTCATGCTTTTCCTTGCGATTTTCTTCAGTGAAGGCGTGGCCAACTCGATTACAAACTTGGAGCAAGATCTGGATCCTTGGAAGAAGCTTTAATGGAATTTCTATCTCGGAATTGCATCAGAACAGGGGTTGAGTGAGGGTTTCTTCAATTTCTGATTTCTGATCGAATTGATTGCGATTTTGTGCTGTTTTCTTCGATCGGAGTTATCTGGAGGGTCTCTGGAGCACTCTGAGCACCAACCAATTTTCCTAGCAGCCTTTCATCGCCGGTTCAAGGAGATCGGATTGGATTTCCAGCTGTGTGCGAATCTGTGATCAGATCTGACATTGGAGCTTAATTTCCATTGATTTGTGAGTTTAAGTGGTTCTTGGCTTGCCCTTGCGTGACGAACAAGGTGGTCTTGATACAAGTGAAGGATCGAGGAGTAGTTTCCTTATTGTATTTCTGTCTTTAAGTTGTAACTTCGAATTCTGCCCTGTTTCTTATTGTTTCTGCATTTCAGATTTCTTAAGTTTCGGTTTCATCTTAGTTACTGCTTTAATTAGTTCCAGATATGCCTGTTAATGAGATAGACAGCTTGTAGATGAATTCTCAGGTTTAATTTCAGTTCATTCCATGTTTCCTTGTTTTCGTGCCAATTTGTGTAGCTGCGTATCAATGTTTAAATTCTGCCTTTCTTAGTTCTTCATCTGCTGTAGTTTCTGAATTTTGTTGCTGCCTCAAATTCAGTTTGTGTCCAGTTTAGTTCCTGGAATTAGAGCTGGTTGAGAGTGAGAAATTGCACTGAGATCTGTTCTTTTGCATTAGAATCAACCAGGAAGTAGATTCAGTTTCGAATTCTGTAGATTGTGTGAATGCTGAGTACCAGTTTCGAACTCTGCATCTTTTCAGTTTAAGCTCCTGAATTTCCAGTCAAGTAAACCTCAGTTTCCCTATTTCTTATCTGAACAATGGATAGAATATTTGAAACTAGCTTGCTTTGTTATGATAGATTTGCATTTGAAATGTTCCCCGAAATTCTGTAACGTTCCTGTATTTTCTGGTTTTCTCTGCACTGTTTGCACTTCATTTCTGAACTTCTCTTTCAGTCTTGAGTTTCAATTAACCGATAGCTTACCTTTTCAAGCTGAGTAGCTAGTTGTGCATCTGAATTTGATAGTTCCAGTGTTGCATTTAGCAGAAATTTTAGGCACACAATATTCTATTCCTTTGTATCAAATTGTTTCAATTTATCCACTTTGTACCAAAAACCAGTTTCGGTATCAAGTAAATGAGTTTGTGAATGTAATAAGGTGCGTGATGTTAGCTCATTTTACATCCAACAGTTTCTAAATTCCATTCTCATTCTATGCATATGAATTTTACTTGGGTAGCTTGCATTTAGTGGCAATTTAGTCTTCGGCAGTGCACTGAATTGATTAGTTTTTAGATTGCTCAGCCTTGTTCCAATTCCTTTGCTTTGTCTTCTTGACTTACAATTAATTCAGGTTGTATTTTCAGTCTTGGTTAAGCAAAAGTGTTTGATTAGGTCTCTTATTGGTTAAGTTCCTTAGCTACCATTACCTAGGTCAAGTCATTTAGTTAAGCTTTCTTTACTTTTCATTGCTTCTTCATTTCTCATTGCAAATCAAACCCCAGATTTTATTTGGAACCCAAAAACATAAACGACTCATAAACTCAAGCACGAATCGAAACAACTTGAACTAGCCCTTGGAAAAATACGACCTGTGGCCCCTTTACTACGCTTTTCTTCTTTGATTGCAAAAAGGGTTTCCAGCTTTCATTTATAAATTTCTAAATTTGAGACCCACTTTCGTGACAGTCATTTTGGGTCCATCAAATTTTTGGCGCCGTTGCCGGGGAATACACTAGTTGAGTTGTTTGATTTTTGCTTGTGTACTCATTTCATATTTTTCTTGATTCATTTTTCTTGCACTTACTGCTATACCTTCTGAGTTGATTTTATTTGATTCATTTTTCTCTATACTTGTACTGCGATTTGTTCTTGTTTTTTATGACCAGGTCTACAGGTGGTAATCTAGAGGATTTTGACCCTGAGATTGAGAGGACTTTCAGAGCTAGGAGGAGCCAGCTCAGTGTTTCAGAGGCTTTGCATTATTCCTACTCAGTCTATTTCCACTTATTCAGTTGATCAGATGGCAGACCACCAAAGACCATGAAAGAATAGCAGCGCCAAATGCTTCATTCAGTACTCTAGCATTGCCTACCCAGAGCTGGGTGGAGATTTTGAGCTCAGATCTGGACTTATTCATCTTTTGCCTAAGTTTCAAGGTTTATCAGGAGAGGATCCAAACAGACACTTGCATGAATTTCATGTAGTTTGCTCCACTATGAAGCCTCAGGGATTTCAGAGAAGACATCAAGCTGAGGCTTTTCCTTTTCTTTGACTGGAGCAGCTAAGGATTGGTTTTACTATTTACCTACTGGGCATGTGTCTAGTTGGATTTCCATGAAGAAGGCTTTCTTAGAAAAATATTTTCCAGCCTCCAGAACAGCAATTATCAGAAAAGTATCTGTGGCATTCAGCAGATAGTGGAGAGACACTCTATGATTATGGGAAAGATTCAACAAGCTGTGCTCTAGTTGCCCCCAGCATCAGATTAGTGAGCAGCTCCTCATCCAGTACTTTTATGAGGGATTATTACAGATGGATAGGATTTTGATTGATGCAGCAGCTGGAGGGGCTTTAGTTAACAAACACCATATCAGGCAGGGAGCTATTTCAAATATGGCAGAAACTCACAACAATTTGGAGAAGGCATTATCTACTCGAGGGGTTAATGAAGTTCAGGGGTTCTAATGATCAAAGGAGATTAGTAGTGCATTATTAGAATCACATCAGCTTTAAGCAATGGTCTCAATTTCAAGTAAAATTCAATTCCTTCAGCACTTACAATCAATCAAATGGTGATGAGTGTATGTGGAATTTGTTCTAGCAAGGAACACACTTCAGATTTATGCCCCAACCTACAACAAGATGAGTCAGTAGCAGCTTTGGTTAGGGGACAATTTCAAGCTAGGAACAATCCATATTCTCCTACTTACAACCCCGGGTGGAGGGATCATCCAAACTTGAATATGGGAATTCTTTTTGCCAACAAGGCCCACCTCAACATCAATCACAGCAACACCAACAAATGTTTCAGCAAGGCAGCAGCAACCATACAATCACAGCAACAAAATCAGCAAATTCAGCCCTTAATCAAATTTCAGCCTCCAAATCAACCAATTCAGCAGCCATTTCAAGGGTTTCAACAAGGTTTCAAGGGAATTTGAGTCATCCACAGCCATATCAACCTCCACAGCAACAAGTTCAACAACCACAGCAAAATTTCCAGCCTTGGAACCAAGGTTTTCAGCCCCAACAAGCCCAACAACCACATTTCCAAAGATCCCAGCAAATCCAACAATTTCAGCCTACTTCCTCATCATATCAAGGTCAATCAAGGACCTATGCTAATCAAGGAGGCTATGGGAACTCAAATGGAGGAGATCCACAGCAACAACAAATGATGGAGATGCTACAACAAGTGCTCCAACAACAACAACAACAACAACAACACACTCAATATCTTGAGAAACAAATTGGGCAAATGGCTAGTAATATAAATCAAAGTAAAGCTCAAGGATCAGACCTATTACCTTCCCAAGCTGTTCCTAACCCTAGAGGAAATGTTAGCGCAATTTATTTGAGGAGTGGGAAGGTGGCATCAACTCAAAATGACCCAAGAGCAGATTTTTCTGAAAACAGGACAGCATCTTCGTTTCCAGCCCAAATCAGTGCCGAAACTACTCCAAATTCAGTGGATACCACCCCTAGCTCGTGCCCAACTTCTTCATCTAGCAATCCTCCAATTTTGGTGGAAAACGAAGCACAAACAGTGGCGAGACAGTTCTACAGCAGCTACGGAAAACAGGGCAACAACAAAAAATCAGCCCCACCCATTTTGGTTCATGAGGAGGAAGTATCTATTCCTTTGCCTTTTCCAAATGGGAGAACTCCAACCAGAAGACAAGGGGAAGAGGAGAAAGCAAAAGAGTACAACGAATTGGTAAAACTTTTTAGTAAAGTTGAAATTAATGTACCCTTGCTGACAATGATAAACAGGTTCCTAAATATGCGAAATTTTTGAAAGATCTTTGTGTTAACAAGAGAAAGCTTAAGGAGAATGAAATGGTCAGCATGGGGAAGAATGTTTCATCACTCATCCATGCCATACCTCAGAAGTGTGAAGACCCTGGCATGTTCACTGTATCTTGTGAGATAGGAAGCACCACTCTACATGATGCTATGCTTGATTAGGAGCTTCTATTAATGTCATGCCCAGGACAGTCTTTCAGATGCTTGGCATTGGACCTCTACAGCCCACTGGAATTATGATTCAGTTAGCAGACCGGAGTCAGACCCGCCCGGCAGGAGTGATTGAAGATGTGTTGGTTAAAGTGAAAGAATTGATTTTCCCAGCGGATTCTACATCCTAGATATGGAGGGAGAGTACCTTGCACGTAGATCCCCACTTATCCTTGGAAGGCCTTTTCTGAAGACTGCAAGAACAAAATTGATGTATATGCTGGCACCCTTTCGATGGAGGTGGGAGACACAGTAGTCCAGTTTAGCATTTTTGACGCCATGAAGGATCCTCAGGGAAATAGTTCTATTCTGAGCATAGACACAGTAGATGAGACTGCTGAGGCACAGACCATTGCTGATGATGGTATATCTGACATAGTGGAGGAGAGTTGGTTTCAGAGGAGGATTCATCTGATTTTTCTTGTTTTGTATTTTGTGATGATATTGTTTTGATAGCCCTATTCTTTTTAATGATGTTGTTGCAGAGATTACTCAGGAGGCATGCACAGGAGATTATTCTATAGGTATAGGGGATTGCACAGAGCCCCAGGGACCACCACCACTTTCAGGAAGTGTAGGGACTTGCATGATTGGAGCAAGTACCCAAGGATCACCTATTCTAGTTGATTGTTCACCAAATTTTGAGCCCGAGATGGAGGTATTTCTTGTAGATCCAATAGACATTTCTCATCCAGATCAGGTAAGTATTTCTTCTTTTCCTTTAGAGAATTTTAGGGAGATGTCTAGATTTGCATGTGAAGAATATCTTGATTCATCATTTGTGAAAAATAATTGTGAAAATTCTTTAGAGGTACCCAGGCTTGATTTTATGCATTGTTATGATATTCATGAGACAGATTTTGCTAAAATTGATTTTGAAAAATTTTTAGAGCCTGAAATTGAAGTTGTTTATTGTGAAGAATCTCTGGTTATTTCTTATGCTGAAATTGAATGTGACAAACTGTTAGAAGTGCCTGAGATTGATTTTATGGATTGTGAAACTTTTCTTGATATACCTCAAGTAGAATATGCTTGTGAAAAATTCATTGAGGTACCCAAAATTGACTTTATTGGATGTGATGCAATTTTAGATACATGTTATGTAGAGATTGATGATATTGCATTTTTATCTTACCCTGCACGCTTGAGGAAGGTTTTACATGGTTTTGCAGGGTCCCAGAGATTTCTTGAGTGGGTACTACATCTAGACAGTCTACAACCACCTGGAAGATTTTTCAGAAAGAATAAAGAGGGAGGAGATGAACTTGCTTTAACTTATAACACTCCACCTCAGAAGTGGCTATTGTATTTAAATCACCTTCGGCCACCTGGACATTTTATTGTGAAGAATAAGTGTGGGGGAGTGATGCAAAATAAAATTGAGCAAATGAAGGAAATTGTTTTAGCTACTCCTACTCCTCCACTACCAAGATGGAGATTATTTCTTGATAGACTCCGACCGCCAGAAATAAAAGGGAGTTTACTTTTCCTTGCATTTTCTTTCATTGCTATTTTCCTCTTTATGCTTGCTAGAAGTAGAATTTTCTTTTGAAATAAATTCTTGCTAATAAATGCTTGAATAGAGTAGAATTAATAAATAGGCATTATAAATGTCATTTTATGTCTTTTGGCATTTTTCCTTGATTAATAGGAATAAATGTATCCCTTTAGGTTATTTTCATAGCATTTTAGAGTCTTTTGAAAACAAATTAAATTTGGTTGTTAAAACTTAGGGTTTGAGCTCATGGATGAAATCTTGGATGCTTGAGTACTACTTGGCCATGGATTCTTGATTGAGGACTTGAGATGAATTATTTTTACCTAGTGAGGGTTAGCCTTATTTTTGTGAAATATACATGTGATTGTACTCTAGAACTTGCTTAGGTTCTTTCAAAGTCATATTTCAATGTTTAGATCACTTCTATAGAGGCTAATAAATGTGTTTACCTTTCCATGTCAATTTTTGGCAAAAATCATGTTCATTCTATTTTCTTTCCTTATTTCCTATTCCTAACCATGCTTTCTAGGGACTTGTTTGTTTGGAGATGTTCTTTGATGTTATTTTGCCCGAGACGGACAAAAGATTAAGTGTGGGGGAGTGGATAGTGTGATGGAAACATTTGAAAAAAAAAATTCATTTCATTGTTGAGTTGAGGCCAAAAATTGCCAATTGGAGTGGAGCTTGGTATCAAATTAAAATGGGGGAATTCAGTTGTGAATTGGAGGTGAAGTAGGTCTTAAAATCTGCAAATGGAAGTAATGGCACGGAAAAAAAAAACAGAGAAAAAAAAACTGTGCCATGATGAAAAAAAAAAAATTGAAATCAATGGAGTTTGTAGCACAATTTGTTTGGATTAAGAATTTGGAAGTAGGAATTATGGAAGATGAAATCAGTAACACTTTGTTGAAGTTCGGATTGAAGTTGTAAAGTTTAACTTGAAGCAGAATATTATGTGCAGAAATCTGAACTAAAGTGGAAACAAGTGGAAAAATCTGTGCAAAAGGAAGTTTGTACCAACTTGCAATTGAAATTGATTTCCCAAGGCTGTGAATTAGGGATTTGAGTACATAATGGTATCAGAATTGTGGAGCATATCCACTGCTGATCAGGGAAGTAGAGCTGGAGTTTGAATCAGAAAAAAAAAAAAAAAAACAACACAGACAGTTATAAAATGGTTGAAAGAAAAAAATGGATGACAAAGAGGAGTTATCAAGAGCATATGGAAGGAAGAGTTTCGAAATCTGAAGGTTTAAGAAGACTTGGAGCATTGAATATGGCACAAGTAGAATTTGACAGCTTATAGTCAGAAAAAAACTGCTGAAGAAAAAAAAAATTCAGTCACGAAAAAGAAAAAAAAAACTGAAATTCTGGGAACTTAAAGGAAAGACATGGGAAAGAAATCTATGTGCCAAGTTTTGAATACAAATTCTGAGCAGCAAGTTTCTAACTGAACAAGAATTAGTAGATGGCAGTTGATCATAAGAAAAGAGGAAGTCAGCAGCTGCCATGGAAAAAAAAAACAGAGAAAAAAAAAACAAAGAAGCAAGTGGCACATCAATGAGTTTCGGCACAATGGATTAGTGAAGTTACTCTCATCCATAATTGAAGATCTGCTCTATTGCTTTCTGATTTCAGTAGAGGAAAGAAAGAAAGAAAAAAATTCAGAAAAGAAAAGAGAAGAGCAAAAGTGGCACACAAGATGGAAAGTTGGCACAAAGGAATTAATGAACTCTTTTCATCAAATTTTGGAAGAGCAATGCCAAAGTTCAATTCATCACACTTTGACTTCATTATATGGACTGAAAGGAGGGCAAAAATGCATCAAGAATATCCTTGAACATCCAAGTCTTCCACTCATTCAAATTTGCTATTTACTTCGCTTTTATTCCATTTCTACCATTCCCTATTTCTTTCACCTTTGAATAAACTTTTATAGATGATTGATTCTAATCATGAATAATGGTGGAGAGTAGATAATAAGCAAGCTTATGGTAGTGCAAGAAGCATGTGTGTATGAGTGAGTTCCATTTTCATCTTGTACTTAGCACTTAGGAGGAGAGCCACCAAAAATTACCTTGAAAGGCTTAGAGAGTGAAATTCATCTCAATGACTCATGAAGGTTGAAATTGTTAAGTTGTTGATTTAAGGACAGGATATTAGTCTATAGAGCTTAGATTTTTGAGAATTGACAACCCTAGGTAATTTCTTTTCAATTGCTTCTACATATGTTTGAGGAAACCTAAGGGATACATGTTTAGTACTTTTCGCGAGACGCTCAAGCTTAAGTGTGGGGGAGTTGATAAGCGTCATTTTGTTGTTCATTTCATATGCTTAAATCCGTATTTGACCCATATTTTACTTGTGTAATTGTGGATTTGGCCTAGGTTTTAGGATTTACACCCTTTTTGGACCTAATTATAAATCTTGTTATATTTGGGTTGTTTTGTTACTAAATTTTTGATCTACTTTTGTAGGCTTGGAAGGATTATGGACCTAGGTCATGTTGGGTCAAAGTTGAGTCAAAGTGGACCAGGTCAAAGGAATCAAGCGTCGACTAATTTGGACCGTCCGATGTAAAGATGGTTAGATCTAGACCATTTGAGAACTTCTGATCAATCCGAGCTGGGGCTAAGTCTAATCAAGTGATCAGATCAAGATCTGAGAGTTTCAGCTAAATCAGAGATTATCTAGCCGTTGGATCATGATCAGAGTGATCTAGACCATCCATACAATGATCAAGGTGATCTGAACCATCCGCTATAGATCTGGCAGATCCGAGCTACCACGAGGCTCATCCTGACCTCTGATCGAGATCTGGAAATTTTGAATCAAATCGGACAACGATTCACCGTTGGATGAAGCGGAATGAATCTCAGCCGTCCATTGCCTTAACTACTTAACAGACTGCCCTGTTTCAGATCTGGGCGTCGCGTCTTCGCCACTTCGAGCTGAGTTCTTCTTCGTTCTGCTTCGAGTTTTACTTCATTTCTTCGGCGATTTTCTTTAGTGAAGGCGTGGCCAACTTGATCACGATCTTGGATCAAGATCTGGATCCTTGGGAGAAAGTTTCAATGGCGAATTTAGCTTCAGATTGCGCCAGATGCAGTTTTGAGCAGATCTGACATTGGAGTTTAATCTTCCACGGATTTGCGAGTTTGAGGGGTTCTTGACTTGCCTTTGTGTGACGAACAAGGTGGTTTCGAGACAAGAGAGTGATTGAGAGTTAATTTTCTTATTGTATTTCTGTTTTTAATTTGTAATTTCGGATTTTGCCCTGTTCTTCATTGTTCCTGAATTTCAGATTTCTTAAGTTTCGTTTTCAGCTTAGTTACTGCTTTAATTAGTTTCCATTATGCTAGTTAATGAGATAAACTGTTTGTAGTGAATTCTCAAGTTTAATTTCAGTTGGTTCTATGTTTCCTTATTTTCGTGCCAATTTGTGTAGCTGCGTATCAATGTTTAAATTTTGCCTTTCTTAGTTCTTCATCTGCTGTAGTTTCTGAATTTTGTTGCTGCCTCAAATTGAGTTTGTGTCCGGTTTAGTTCCTGGAATTAGAGCTGGTTGAGAGTGAGAAATTGCACTAAGATCTGTTCTTTTGCATTAGAATCAACCAGGAAGTAGATTCAGTTTCGAATTCTGTAGATTGTGTGAATGCTGAGTACCAGTTTCGAATTCTGCATCTTTTCAGTTTAAGCTTCTGAATTTCCAGTCAAGTAAACCTCAGTTTCCCTATTTCTTATCTGAACAATGGATAGAATATTTGAAACTAGCTTGCTTTGTTATGATAGATTTGCATTTGAAATGTTCCCCGAAATTCTGTAACGTTCCTGTATTTTCTGGTTTTCTCTGCACTGTTTGCACTTCATTTCTGAACTTCTCTTTCAGTCTTGAGTTTCAATTAACCGATAGCTTACCTTTTCTGAACTTCTCTGCACTGTTTGCACTGAGATCTGTTCTTTCAATTAACTGATAGTTCCAGTGTTGCATTTAGCAGAAATTTTAGGCACACAATATTCTATTCCTTTGTATCAAATTGTTTCAATTTATCCACTTTGTACCAAAAACCAGTTTCGGTATCAAGTAAATGAGTTTGTGAATGTAATAAGGTGCGTGATGTTAGCTCATTTTACATCCAACAGTTTCTAAATTCCATTCTCATTCTATGCATATGAATTTTACTTGGGTAGCTTGCATTTAGTGGCAATTTAGTCTTCGGCAGTGCACTGAATTGATTAGTTTTTAGATTGCTCAGCCTTGTTCCAATTCCTTTGCTTTGTTTTCTTGACTTACAATTAATTCAGGTTGTATTTTCAGTCTTGGTTAAGCAAAAGTGTTTGATTAGGTCTCTTATTGGTTAAGTTCCTTAGCTACCATTACCTAGGTCAAGTCATTTAGTTAAGCTTTCTTTACATTTCATTGCTTCTTCATTTCTCATTGCAAATCAAACCCCAGATTTTATTTGGAACCCAAAAACATAAACGACTCATAAACTCAAGCACGAATCGAAACAACTTGAACTAGCCCTTGGAAAAATACGACCTGTGGCCCCTTTACTACGCTTTTCTTCTTTGATTGCAAAAAGGGTTTCCAGCTTTCATTTATAAATTCTAAATTTGATGAGCCCATACATTTCGTGACAAATTAATTAGTATATTTGGGCCTATCAAATTTTTGGCGCCGTTGCCGGGGAAATACACTAGTTGAGTTGTTTGATTTTCGCTCGTGTACTCATTTCATATTTTTCTTGATTCATTTTTCTTGCACTTACTGCTATACCTTCTGAGTTGATTTTATTTGATTCATTTTTCTGTATACTGGTACTGCGATTTGTTCTTGTTTTTATGACCAGGTCTACAGGTGGTAATCTTGAGGATTTTGACCCTGAGATTGAGAGGACTTTCAGAGCTAGGAGGAGCCAGCTCAGTGCTTCAGAGGCTTTTGATATTATCCCTTCTCAGTCTATTCCTACTTATTCAGTTGATCAGATGGCAGACCACCAAAAGACTATGAAAGAATTGGCAGCACCAGACGCTTCATTCCAGTATTCTAGCATTGCCTACCCAGAGCTGGGTGGAGATTTTGAGCTCAGATCTGGACTTATTCATCTTTTGCCTAAGTTTCAAGGTTTATCAGGAGAGGATCCAAACAGACACTTGCATGAGTTTCATGTAGTTTGCTCCACTATGAAGCCTCAGGGCATTTCTGAAGAAGACATCAAGCTGAGAGCTTTTCCTTTCTCTTTGACTGGAGCAGCTAAGGATTGGTTTTATTACTTACCTACGGGGCATGTGTCTAGTTGGATTTCCATGAAGAAGGCTTTCTTAGAAAAATATTTTCCAGCCTCCAGAACAGCAATTATCAGAAAAAGTATCTGTGGCATTCAGCAGATAGTAGGAGAGACACTCTATGATTACTGGGAAAGATTCAACAAGCTGTGCTCTAGTTGCCCCCAGCATCAGATTAGTGAGCAGCTACCAATCTAGCCTTGTTCCTAGTAATCTTGCCTTGATCATCTAGCTTGTTCCTAAAGACCCATCTAGTGGTGACAATAGTACAATCATTGGGCCTAGGAATCAACTCCCAAACTTCACTTCTTTCAAATTGATTTAACTTTTCTTGCATGGCTAAGACTCAATCCACATCACCTAATGCCTCATCAATAGACTTAGGTTCTAATTGAGAGATTAAGGCAATTTGACTACTTTGGTCTCTAAAATAGGACCTAGTCCTTACCCCTTGAGTGACATCACCCACTATTTGGTCAATGGGTGATTTTGGTGATGCCTTAAGGGCCTAGAGGTTGTGGGTTCATTGCCTACTTGATGTTCATCCTCTAATGTATTTCTCCCTCCCCCTTGATCATTGCCCCCTAAATTTAGGTCTTGGATTCCTAGGCAAAGGGTTGGATTTCTTCTATGTCCTTGTCAATTGAGGCTTTCCTAGGGTAAGTATTTGTAGATTCATCAAAATCAACATTTGAAGACTCCTCAATTACCTTAGTCCTTTTGTTGTAGACTCTATAACCCCTACTAGTGGATGAGTAACCAACTAAAATTCCCTTATCGGTTTTAGATTCAAACTTCCTTAGGTCATCCTTGGTATTTAGAATGTAAACCTTGCATCCAAAGACTCTAAAGTAATAGACTTGTGGAATTCTCCCATTCCACAACTCAAATGGGGTTTTACCTAAAAACCTATGTACTAAAACCCGGTTTTGAATGTAACAAGCGGTATTTACCGCTTGGCCCAAAAATAGCTAGGAAGGGAATATGCATTAAGCATAGTCCAAGCGGCTTTTTGTAGGGCTCTATTTCTCCTCTCTACTATCCTATTTTGTTGAGGAGTCCTTGGGCATGTGAACTCATGCTTATACCCATTTTTTACACAAAATTGTAAGAAATTTGAGTTTTGGAACTCCCCACCATGGTCACTCCTAATTCGGTTAATTTTGAGGTGTTTTTCATTTTTAACCCTCTTACTAAACCCTATAAAGATCTCTAAGATATCATCCTTATGTTTCATAAAGAACACCCAAGTGAATCTAGAAAAATCATCTACAATAACTAAACAATACTTACTCTCTACTAGTGAGGGAGTGCTATGGCAATCAAAGAGATCAATATGTAAAAGCTCTAAAGGCAAAGTAGTGCTAGTTAAGGTTTTACCTTTGTGTGATAATTTTGATTGCTTACCCTCTTGGCATGCATCACACATTTTGGTCTTCTCATACTTGATCATAGGAGCCCCTTCACCAGCTCCTCCTTTGCCACTCTTGCAATGCTCCTCATGTTGATGTGTCCAAGTCTTCGGTGCCACAACCACCCTTCTTCTTCTTTAGATATGAGACACTTAGGCAAATTGTTAGAAGCATAAGCAAGATTAAGATAGTAAAGGTTAGCCTCTCTATACCCTCTAGCATGACATTTTCGGACCCATTTTGTTTAATTAAACATTTTCTAGCATGAAATTCAACCCTATAGCCCGCATCAGACAATTGACTTACACTAAGTAAATTAAATTTTATATCTTTAATCAAAAGTACTTTGTGGATAGAGAGTATAGGAGATACCTCAATGGTGCCCCTACTAATTATTTTGAGTTTCCCACTATTTCCAAAGGAAACCGTCCTTTCTCTTAGGTAGCTAATAGTGGTGAACTTGATCACATCTCCGGTCATGTCTTGAGCACCCACTATCTACTATCCACATGTTTGAGGCATCCTTGACTTTTACCTATACAACATGGAAAATACAATCTTTTAGTACCCAAATTTTTTGTTCCACAAGCATCATTTAAAAACTTCTTTGGTACCTAAGCCTTCTTGATGTTTCCCTTAACCCCTTGTCTCCTAGATGCATCATTTCTACCCATAAGTGAGACAAAGGCTACCTCCTTGGTCTTTGGCCTATATCCTAACCCGGCCTTGTTATAAACGGCTCTTTGACTATTTATTATCATGTCAAGGTTGCTAGAGCCCACTTGAAATTTCCTAAGTGCCTTGGTGAGGTCCTCTACCTTTTTCCTTAGTTCCTTATTTTCATTTTCAAAACATGTATCATTTGACATAGTAGAATAAGCATATAAATCTTCCTTAAGTTTTGTAGATTCTACTTTAAGCATGACAACTTCATCCTTTAAGTCCTTAATTTTTCTCCTAGCTTTAGCCAAATCTATGTTTGTAGTAGAAATGATCTTGACAAGTGTAGAAGAGGGTAGACTATATACCTCACTTACCGACGCCTCGGATTCGGATGATGATGATGATGAGCCACTTTCTTCATCACTACTTGAGTCTCTCTCATCATCGGATGACTCTGAATGGTCCACTCCCATAAGTGCAAAGTGAGACACATGCTCCTCTTCCTCCTCCGAGGATGATGGATCATCCCAAGTAGCCTTGAGGTTGGTGGCACTCTTCTCTTTTCCTTTTGATCTCTTCTTGTCACCCCTCCTCTTTTCTTCCTTCTTTTCTTCTCTTTTCTTTAGTTGGGGGCACTCATTCTTCATGTGTCCCTCTTGGTGACAGTTGTAGAAAATAATGTCTCTTGCTTTGCCCTTGCTCTTTGATCCTTTCCTAGCATAGGACTTGTTAGAAAAATTTTTAAAGGCCCTACGCATTTTTCTTACCATGAAGGCCTCTTGGTCGATATCCATAGAGGCACTAGACTCCTCCGAGTTGGATGATGATGAATACACGACCTTCTTCTTCTCCTTCTTCTTTTTCTTCTCCTTTTCTACAACGAATGCTACACCTTTCTCTTTGGAAGAAACATTAGCTTGCTCATGTAATTCAAATTCGCAAAATAAATCATCTAACTTAACTATAGATAAGTCCCTTGATACTTTTTAGGCATCAACCATTGATGTCCACAATGTTGTTCTCGGGAAGGATTGCAAGACATACCTCACGAGATCCCGGTTTTCCACTTTCTCCCTAATCACATGTAATTCATTGATAATCTCCTTTACCCTTCCATGTAACTGGCTCACGATCTCGTTGGTCTTCATGGAGAGAGATTGTAGTTGGGCAACTAGTAGATCCTTCTTTGCCCTTCTTGACTCATTGGACCCTTCATTGAGTTCAACGAGTTTCTCCCATAATTCTTTGGCGCTCTTGAAAGGCCCCACCTTGTTGAGTTGTTCCTTTGAGAGCCCGCATTGAAGAGTGGTGGTGGCCTTTGCGTTGTCTTGCACCTTCTTCATGACTTCCTTCGTCCATGTCTCATTGGTAGTGGCTCTCCTCTTTCGTCGACGGGTGCATCGAATCCATCTACAACACTTATCCAGTTCTCAATATCATTCATTAAGTAATATTGCATTCTACCTTTCAGTATGCGAAGTCGTTCCCGTCGAAGAACGGAGGCCTTGCAGTGTTGTAACCTCTTGAAACGTCATTTCCTTGTACTTCGGTCGACGGTGAGGTCTCCCAAAGCGAACCGACTCTGATACCAATTGATAGATCGAGTGCGTTGCTAGAGGGGGGTGAATAGCACTTTGTCAAATTCTCTACAAAATTGTTAGCACAATACAAGCAATATAATTGAAAATATGAGATCCAATGCTAACTCACAGATTTTACTTGGTATCCACCCCGAAAGGTGACTAATCCAAGGATCCACACGGTTGCACACTCTCCACTATGAAACCCTCCTTCAAGGTGGAGAAAACCTTTACAAGTCATCTTCTTCCTCTTTACAAGATGCAAAGAAAAGCGAGAGGAAGATCTGATGAGTATTGGCACGAACAACACTTTCTTACAGTAAAAAATCGTACCGTTCACGTGCCAAAAAGTCCCCTTTAAATAAGAGAACAGGACAACTTCGCAAGCTGTCCAGCCCCGCATCAGTCGACTGCCCCTGGGGCAGTCGACTGGCATAGCTTTAAATGCTAGCCAACGGCTAGTTTTTGGGAATGACCAGTCGACTGCCCAGCCTCTCCACTCACTTACATTCACTCCGAACACTCTCCTTCACGTATGCCTTCAGGTATGCTCCCTTGGCTTGCCCCTTGAAGTCTTCTTCCTCTGGCTATCGTCCCTCGGATGCGCACACAAGCCTTCCCTTGGCTTGCCTTCATGCCACCCTTCACGTGTACCCTTGAAGTCCACTTCCCGGCTTGCCCTTGGAGTCCTCCTCCCTCGGCTCTCATCCCTCGGATATGTTCTCCACGTGCAATTCTCCAAGTCCTGCAAACTCAATCACACATATCAAATACAACACAACACCCTAACCTTAAACATATTGGCACACACACATCAAAACCATGATCTTCCCGATCATTCTTGGGTCGATTGCCTCAACAAATAGCTGACATCTCTGGAGGTAGCTCTAACTCATAAGCTACTTTGCCAACTCTTTTCGTTACTAGGTAAGGTCCTATGTAACGAGGACTTAACTTGCTTTCTTCCCAAATCTCATTACTCCTTTCATGGGGGCTACTTTGAAGAAAACTATACCCCCAACTTCGAACTCTAGCGGTCTACGCCGCATATCAGCATAACTCTTCTGCCTACTCTGAGCGATTTCTATCCTTTGGCAGATGCTCTTTATAGCTTCTTGTGGTATCATTAATAAGGTCAGTCTGATACCCCATTTGTTGGTGCAAGTTACATCAATGATGTTCTCCTCTAAGTGTTTTAATGTTTGACAATTTACTTAAGTCAGTGATACATTGAACAGACAAAGGGGAGTTAAGAGAGAAGTAACAAAGTGGACAGGAAGTCCTAGTGAATCTA
>JAGFNQ010005046.1:210769-336945 GCA_024364735.1 Boesenbergia rotunda | reverse complement strand
TGACCTAGGGTTTCATGGAAATCCAAAGTCTGAACCAAGTCCTTAAGGCTAATATTGTATGTATATTTGCTTTGTGTTTGTGTATCTTGCAGGTACCAAGAACCGGAGACAAAGTAGACGAGAGGCTGGAAAGCAGCCAACCCAGGCGCCCCTATTGATGGGGGCGCCCAGATCAAAGCACAAAACCCAATCTTGGGTTGAAAGCCTTGAAGCCAGGCGCCCAGTATGATGGGGGCACCCAAGCCAAAGAGTAAAAGGTGCAGTTTCGTGAAGAAAGCAGAATAGGCTTCCATATAGGCGCTCGGGATGATACGGGCACCCAAGTTGAAAGTTGTATTTGTTGTTTCAAGGTCGAAACATAGATAAGCCTTCACTCAGGTGCCTGGGAGGTCTGGGGCACCCTGGTCAGAGGTTTTATCAGCTGCGGCGAGGTCGGCGTGAGGATAAGGTTTGACCGAGTCTGTAGGGGCGCCCCCAATGTATCAGGCGCCCGTATGAAGCCTATATAAGGGTCTTCGACCCCTCTACTTAGACACACCTTTCCAGATCCATTCTGAACGTTCTGACCAATGACAACGTGCTAAAGACGAGGCTCTACGACTGGGAGGCTCCAGGAGGAAGTGTGCGGCACTTCAAAGGTCCAGATCGGCCGAGCGTCAGACTTTGTTTTGTTCTGTTTGCTTTTATTTAATTCCGCACTTAATTTTCAATATTCGTGCTTGTAATTATCATCTGTAAGATGGGTTATCTCCTCCTACGGAAATTCCGGAAAGGAGACCAATAGTGGACTCACGCCGAGTACATAGGCCTTGGACGTACTGACCCAGGGGGGTCGGGAACCAAGTAAATAAATCCCGCGTGTCTGCTGTATTGTTTTATTTATTTTCCGCTGCACTAATGCTTTGAGTCTAGAACGAAAGTCTTACAAAGTTTCCGAAGAGTTTTAACGGTCGATATTCACCCCCCCTCGATCGAAGGCACCGGTCCTACAAGTGGTATCAGAGCCAGGCCGCTCTTCACCGGACTAACCGCCGACGGAGCAACGACGCCAGCAGTTGAGGGGGAGCCTAGGGGTGAATCAGGTACATTTTAATTTTAAATGTCAAATTTTAAATTCCATGTTATATGCTTCACATTCAGGGAGAGAGTGCACTATAAAAATCAGTGCCCTACACGTAAGACTCGGTCTACACCACCGGCGGTAAAGGAGACACCAGCGCCAGGAGTCCGGAGAGATGAAGGCCACATCAGATGCGAGAAGTACGGACACTATAAAAACAAGTGTCCGGAGAATATACGGAAAATTTACATTCCAAAATTTTACAAATTCCTGTACTGTCTTATGATAATTTAGTTAATTTTTCTGATAAATTAGATTTACTGCATAGTAAAATTAATATTTTGCATGTCAAATTAGAAAATGCAGATATGACTAAAATATCATAAATTAATTATTTAATTCAGAACATCAATTCAGTAATTTCTAAAATAAATTATCATAACTTTAATTCTAATAATTTTAATTCTGATAATTTTAATCCTAATAATTTTAATTCTGATAATTTTAATTCAGATAAATTTAATCCTAAGGATAAATCTGAATTCAAAAATCTTGAGGATAATTCTAAATTTGAAAATCCTTTAAATAATTATGAATTCAAATTTGAAAATCCGTTAAATAACTCTGAATTCGAATTTGAAAATCCTAAGGATAATCCAAAAGTTAATTCTGAAAATATTATTTCTAAGGATAATTTTGAAGATGAAATTCTCCTAGATAATAACTTAATTATAGATAATCTTGAAAATTATTACAAAACTTTAACTAGTGGCCCAAATTACTCCTCCTACTTTGAGGATGAGGAGGATATGGAACTATCTAAGATAAAGGTCATAGTAAATAACGTTCACAAAGGTTCAAACAAATCCGAATTGTCAGAAAAATTTGAAAAGATAGATAAAGAAGAAATAGTGGATGAAGAAGAAATTTTTGAGATAATGAAAATGATGAACTTAAACCCACAACTATTAATTAATCATTTCAACCTTAATTATTCAAATATTAATTTAATTAATTCAAAGTCAAATTAATTAAATCTTACTTAATTCAAATTAAATCTTAATTAAATTAAATTCAAATCAATTCAAATTAATTAAATTAAATCTTAATTAAATCAAATTCAAATCAATTCAAATTAATTAAAATTAAATATTAATTAAATCAAATTCAAATTAATTAAATTAAACCTTAATTAAATCAAATTCAAATTAATTCAAATTAATTAAATTAAATCTTAATTAAACCAAATTCAAATTAATTCAGATTAATTCAATTAAATCTCAATTAAATCTAATTCTAATTAATTCCAATTAATTCAAGTAATTCCTAATTAACTCAACCTCAATTAATCTCTAATTCAACTTCAATTGATTAACTTGAATCCAACCTAATCTTAATTAACTTAAACTCGAACTAAAATAAAATCTTACCCAGACCGCAACAATCAACTTAATAAAATTAAATATGTCAAAGTGGGTTGATATATTCGCGGGTTCACACGACATGTATCAAATCGGGAATTTGATACATTTTTAGAAACTTTAAATAAAATGATTTAAATTGCTTGACTCATGCATAACTGTCATGCCATGTATATGCAATTTTCTTAAAATATATGTCATGTCATTCACGTTTAATTTTTATGCATAATTTAGAACGGCTATAGGAAAAAGAGTAATTGAAACTTGATCAACCTAGTATCAGGTGGAGGTGAGATGATAGTACGTTAGGGAAGCCTTTTTGGTGGAACTAGCCGAAGCTACCGATCCAAAACCTAAACTAGTTAGACCAAAATCTTTCAAGAAATAACTTGAAGATGAATTTTCTATAAAAGGCTTTGTCAAGGAAAGGGTTGATGATCCAATAAGGCTATGGCCAAATAAGGCCTAGTGCCTCGCCAAGACCTGGAAGTCAATTACTGAAAATCAAATTCACTTTACTATTGCTAGATTTGAATCTAACACATGTTTCAATTAAATCTTAGTTTTAATAATAAATTAAAGAAAATGATTCAAGCATCTCACAATACACCCATAAGACAACCATGCTTGCTGTACTGAGACATCTAGAATGGGTGAGATTTTAAGGACTAATTAATTGAAAAATATTTTTCAAAATTGTTAGAATATTTTTCTAAAAATATTTTTTCAAAATAGTGCTTCAACATAATAATATTTTCATGGAATTCATGCTTGTCTGATTGATTATATATGATATGTTTTCAAAAATTATATCCTTTTAAAAATTGTTTGACTCACACAATTAGACACAAGCCTCTTAGGACAACACTAAAGTTCCTTAAGGCACTTAGATAGAGTCAAACGATGTCAGGTACAGGGGGAGTGTTTTCACTCTTTTAAATTTCTTTTGAAAAGACTTTTCGAAAACTGCGCCTTAATTTCTATCACATATGTTTTTAAAAAGGCTTATACTTTAAAAATTATCTTCTTTCCAAATTGTGGTTTCAAAATCTATCTTCCTGAAAAGTGGTGTTCATTTGATTTTGATAAACCCTAAAGACACGGAGGAAGGTCCACTTCATGATCTAAAAGGATTCCTAGGATGTGTCAGATTTAGGGTGAGTCTGAGTCTATCTTCTGACAAGTTTTAAATTATTTATTTTGAAAATTATTAGATAATTCCTTTGATCTGAACTAAACCCTAAAGACTTAGAGGAAGAGTACTTGTGGTCAACAAGCTTCCCAGGACTGTGTCAAGATTAGGGGGAGGTCAAATTAAAAGAATTATTTAATAACATGTCTTCATATCTTCAAAATATTGCTGAAAATATAAGTTTTTTAAAATACTATTTTTTAGAATTTTTGTAGCTTATGAAATTATTTTTGAAAAATATTTACTTGGGTTGGAGAATTTCCAGGACACTTAGGAAAATGTCCTTGTAGTCAACAAGGTTTCCTAGGATTGTGTCAAACTGGAAGATAAACCAAGTCAAGTAAAATATTGTGTCTTCAAAAGTTCACACATTTTTCAAAATGTACTAGCATATATTTTCAAAAGTACTATCATGTTTTCAAAATTCTGTTTAAAAAATAATATTTACTTGAGTTTGAAGAATTTTCAGGACACTTAGGAAAATGTCCTTGTAGTTAACAAGGTTTCCTAGGATTGTGTCAGACTGGAAAAGAAACCTAGTCAAGTAAAATATTATGTTTTCAAAATGCAAAATACTTTTCAAAAAAAATATATATATACTTATATTTTTCAAAGTCTAATCTTTTTCAAAAGTACTTAATTTTTCGAAAAGTACTTGCAAAATATGCATAATATTTTTCAGAAATACTTATATTTTACAAAATTGCAAATGCATCATATCTTTCAAAGTTACGTATATTTTTTCAAAACTTACATAATCTTTCAAAAAGTACTTGCATTTTTCAAATGATCATAATATTTTTCAAAGTACTTGTACTTTTCAAAGCTCATAGTAGTTTTTCAAAGTTATGCATTTTTCAAAAGTACTTATTTTTCTCAAAAAGTGCAATATATCTTTTAAAATACAAAGCTTTCTCAAAATGCACTAGTGAAAATCTTTTTATAATTACTTAGTTTTATACTATGCCTTCAAAAATTACACTAAGTATTTTCAAAAAGAACCAAAGGTTTCTATTGTTGGTGCAAGTATTTTTGTTTTTTTGATGTATGACAAAGGGGGAGAGATACGCCTTAAGTTAGAAATTTTTTCTTTTCCCAAAGGATCAAAAAATCAAAATGCTTTTCAAAAGGGGGGAGAGTGAAAGTTAGAATTTTTTTTTTCCCTATGTGTCCGATTGCGCTGATGGCTTGGGGATGATCCGAGCACTCTAGGGAACCCCTCCAGATAGCTTAGATGGGTGGCAATGGTGCACAACCGAGACTGAAGAGAGCAAACGGCAGAACTGATGAAACCTCACTCAGCTCTGTTTCTTGGGCAAATTGGAGCTGGATTCTTCACGGAGACTTCATTCCGATGATCTAGAATCTGATCCAATGAAGAAATCGAGTGGTCACGCCCTTAGATGAAGAAAACTTGCTGAAGAAATGAAGAAAACGTGAAGACGAAGAAGACAACGGCGAAGACGCGACGCTGAGACCTGGGGAAATTTTTTATTTAAATACTTTGAAACCAACGACTGAGATTGTTTTGGATGAATCCAACGGTCGAATCTTCTCCGATCGAACCCAAACTCTGATGATGTTGATCAAGGGTCAGGATCTGCCCCCAGTAGCTCAAATCTTCCAGATGTGCAACGGATGGTTCAGATCAACCTGATCTTTGAATGGACGCTCTAGATCCCTTTGATATTGATCCAACGGCTAAATGATCTCTGATTTGGATGAAACTTTCATATCTTGATCCAAGTGCTTGATTAACCTTAACCCCATCTTGGATTCATCTGATTTGCCCTGGATGATCTAGATCTGCTTATCTTCTGAATGGACGACTCACAGTTCTCCAGAACTTGATCACCTTGATCTGAGCCTGATCCTGACCAATCTTGACCTCGGTCCATGATCCTTTCAAAGCCTACAAACATAGATTCACAATTAAGTTCCAAAATCTTCAAATGTATAAAGATTTGCAATAAAACCCAAAATAAAACTAATCTATAGAACCGATGGTAAATTCAACGTTAAGCATGCAAAATATGGTTCAAACATGGATTTTAGAGTCTGAAATAGTCAACAAAATAGTACTTATCAAGGATCAAAAATGGATTTTCAAAACTTAGATCAGTTTTTTCATTTGATCCCAAGAGTTAAAGTTTAGCCCTTTAAACCAATCTAACTTAAGTTATTGTCAAACATCAAAAAGGGAGAGATTGTTGGTGCAAGTTGCATCAATGATGTTCTCCTCTAAGTGTTTTAATGTTTGACAATTTACTTAAGTCAGTGATACATTGAACAGACAAAGGGGAGTTAAGAGAGAAGTAACAAAGTGGACCAAAGTCTTAGTGAATCTAGGCAATAAGTCCTAGTTCGGGGAATTGTGCACTAAGTTCTGATCGAGGATTGGGCACTAAGTCCTGGCAAAAGGCTGGGCACCGAAGACCTGCTCGGAAGGTGGGCACTAAGTCTTGGTCGAGGACTGGGCAAGAAGACCTGGCCGAGGGTTGGGCACCGAAGTCCTGGTCGAGGACTGGGCATGAAGACCTAGCTGAGGGTTGGGCACCGAAGTCCTGGACTTAGGGTTTGGGCACGAAGTCTTGGTCCGAGGGACTGAGTAACTTAGCTGAGTGATGACTAAGGACAGAAGTAGAGACGGGTCAGGGTTCGGACGTCTCAAGGTCCGAGAGTATCGGAAGCTAAGCAAAAGTCCACCCGAAGGACTGGGTAGCAACGGTCTCCTGAAAGGAGTAGGTAAAAGGCGCGTTCTTGGGGGTGGAACTTTCGTCGGTTCGACCTAGGGTTTCGTGAAAATCCAAAGTCTGAACCAATTCCTTAAGGCTAATATTGTATGTATATTTGCTTTGTGTTTGTGTATCTTGCAGGTACCAAGAACCGGAGACAAAGCAGGCGAAAGGCTGGAAAGAAGCCAACCCAGGCGCCCCTATTGATGGGGGCGCATAGATCAAAGCACAAAACCCAGTCATGGGTTGAAAGCCTTGAAGCCAGGCGCCCAGTATGATGGGGGCGCCCAAGCCAAAGAGTAAAAGGTGCAGTTTCGTGAAGAAAGCAGAATAGGCTTCCATATAGGCGCCCGGGATGGTAAAAGGTGCAGTTTCGTGAAGAAAGCAGAATAGGCTTCCATATAGGCGCCCGGGATGATACGGGCGCCCAAGTTGAAAGTTGTATTTACTGTTTCGAGGTCGAAACACAGATAAGCCTTCACTCAGGCGCCTGGGAGGTTCGGGGCGCCCTGGTCAGAGGTTTTATCAGCCGCGGCGAGGTCGGCGCGGGGATAAGGTTTGACCGAGTCTGTAGGGGCGCCCCCAACGTATCAGGCGCCTGTATGAAGCCAATATAAGGGGCTTCGACCCCTCTGCTTCAGACACACCTTTCCAGATCCATTCTGAACGTTCTGACCAACGACAATGCGCTAAATACTGTTGATGCAGTCTGACCCTGATTGTTGTTTTGGTGTTGACACCGATTTTAGTTTAGGTTGATGAGATGATTGGGATAAAGTCCTGGTCATGGACTAGGCATACCTAGTGGGACTAGGTTTGATGAAATCCTAACTTGGAGGGTTAGGTGTGAGAAAGTCCTAGCTTAGAGGGCTAGGTGTGAATATTCCTAACCTGGAGGGTTAGGTGTGGAAAAGTCCTAGCTTGGAGGGCTAGGTGTGAACATTCCTAACCTGGAGGGTTAGGTGTGGAAAAGTCCTAGCTTGGAGGGCTAGGTGTGAAAATTCCTAACTCGGAGGGTTAGGTGATGAAACCCTGGCTTGGAGGGCCAGGTCCTAGCTAGGAGGGCTAGGTTGGATGAAATCCCGGCTTGGAGGGTCAGGTCCTAGCTTGGAGGGCTAGGTTAAAGTCCCGGTGAGTGAGACTGGGCATGGAGTCTTGGTCCGAGGGACCAAGCACGAGTCAGAGAAACGCTGCAGGCTTGTTCTCGTGACTTGGAGTGGATTTGACCTTGCCTGGATCGGTCTGGTGACCGATCAGGGAAGTTGGCACGATGTTCCCTCGTGGATTGGTCTGGTGACAGATCCAGCGATGACTGATCGGTCTGCTGACCGATCAGGGAGCACACAGTGACCTTGTTGGGCTACTGATCAACTCCTGATCGGACTGGTGACCGATCAGGGAGCATACAGTTCACTTACTGCTTAGCTCTTGATCGGTCTGGTGACCGATCAGGGAGCATACAGTGGGTTTTGGGAACCTTATTGCTTGGCTCCTGATCGGTCTGGTGACCGATCAGAGATACTGTTCAGATCGTTCTGGTGAACGATCGATTGTCGCGGAGTTCTCCTTATAACCGATCAGGCTGGAGCCTGATCAGTCGGAGAGCTCCCTGATCGGTCTGGTGACCGATCAGGCCCTTGTGGCTGCGAAAGCTAGGAATCCCAGCAAAGTTGTGGATCGGTCCGGTGACCGATCAGTAGCTGACAGCTTTAATTCAAAAGCGCTGTCAGAGTTCTGATCACGTTTTGATCTCCACTGATACACCACTGATATGTTCTGATGCCTTGATCTTCTGTTGATTTGCTGCTCTAATGTGCTGCTAAGTGTGTAGGTGACTTAGAGATCATCCAAGGGAAGTCAAACGAAGGTTTTCGCTACAGCAGGTTTGTCCGTTTGTTTCCGCAGGTTGTAACGTCCTCTGGCGCGAGCTGCAGCGGCTGAGGAGCTGATGACCTGGGGCTCGACTGGAGGGGTTTCAGTGAGTCCAGAGGAGGTCAGGGGTAGCTGGCTGCTGCAAGTGAGCAGCTAGGAGCTGCTGCAGAGGAGCGTGTGACTTGGCGATGGAAGCAGGATAAGCCAAGGAGTGGAGAAGGAGCTAGAGACTTCTTGCGACATCTCTTGTTCTGCTCTTGCGACAACTCTGATCTGTTGAGCATCACTCTGAATCTTGAAGCAACCTGCTGTTACTTGAGCACTTGGGAAGAAGAAACAAGAAACTTGGCGAGTCCATCAGCAAGAAGACACGAAGAAGGGAGTTCTTGCGTGAGATCTGTGCTGAGTGGAGCTCGGTGAGAAGTTTGCTTGTGTTCTTGCGGTTCTAAGTGTTCAGTAAGGCTTCTTCTTGTGTTTCCTATACTTAATACTTCATTCATCTTGAAACGTTGTGGAGAGGTTACTCCACCGAGAAGGAGGTTGCATTCTATCCGGATTTTCCGGGGCTTGATCTGCCGACGATCAAGGGATCGCCCACCTTAAGGGCACGCTAAGGAGTAGGGGCAAGTTATCTCCGAACCTTGTAAATGACCCTTGTTAGCGTTTGTAGTTTGCTTTCCATTTCTGTATTTATACTCTGTTTTGTTCTTGCTTCCATTGTTGTTGCTAACATTCAAGTGCAGAAATCCTAAATGCGAAAGAAGTTTTGTGTCTGGCTACATTCACCCCCCCTCTCTAGCCATCCAAGTTCCAACAAGTGGTATCAGAGCTTGGGGCTCTGTACAAGCGGCTTAACATCCGAGAGTCAACAACAATGGCCTTAAGAGAAGGTTTTAGCACCACCCGACCTCCCTTCTTCGATGGAGCATATTTTCAATATTGGAGATCGAGGATGGAGTACTATCTCAAGATGGATATCAACACATGGTTCGCTGTGAAGGAGGGTTTTTCCCCTCCAAAGGATGATGAAGGAAAAGAATTGGAATCTTGGCATTGGTCGGCTGAGCAAACTCGGAAGAGTGAAGCCGATGCGAAGGCGGTGGTGACTTTGCAATGTGGAATGAACAAAGATCAACTCATCAAGGTTGGTCCCTTTACAAGTGCAAAGGATTTGTGGAATAAACTCATTGAACTCCATGAGGGAACCCGAGACTCGAGAATCGCCAAGAGGGATTTGTTCCTCAACCAACTCCAAAACCTCTCCTTGAAGGAGAGTGAAACGGTAAGCGAGCTACATAGTAGATTCAAGGAAGTCCTCAACGGTCTTCATTCTATTGACGAAAAGGTCAAGAACCGCGACCTTGTAAGGTATGTGTTAAAAGCTTTCCCAAGGAATGCTTTGTGGTCATCCATGGTGGATGCCTACAAAGTTTCCAAGGACTTATCAATTGTAAAACTAGATGACTTATTTTGTGAAATGGATCTTCATGAAATGGCTAACAAAGGCCCCAAGGAGAAGGGGATTGCCTTAGTTGCAGGGGAAAAGACCAACAAGAAGAAGAAGGAGAAGAAGAAGGAGAAGGAAGTCTCTTCATCTTCATCCTCATCCGAGTCCGAGTCCGATTCCGAGGAGGATGGCAGTGGGTCTTCTTCCTCCGAGATGGCCAATTTTGTTCGAAGGATGATGAGGAAGAGTCGGCGCTTCAAGGGTAAAGGTAACCCTAGTGAAGTTAAGATTGATAAATCTAATATTACTTGCTATGAGTGTAGCAAGAAAGAGCACTTCAAGAAGGACTGCCCAAAGCTCAAGAAGAAGGAGGATAAATCCAAGAAGAAGAAGAAGGCCTTGAAGGCCACATGGGATGAATCCTTCTCAAGTTCATCCGAAGAGGAGAAGGATGAGAAGAGTACACGGCATATGGCACTCATGGCATTGGAAGATCAAGAAAGCAGTGATGAATCCACTGACTCCTCAAACGTGGCTTCATCATCTTCGGATGATGAAGAGGTAATTACTCCCGAACTCGATAAATGCTATAGAATAATTGCATGCTTAACCGATTTGTTGAAAAAGTCAAAAAATAAGGTTAAGTCATTGAAAATTGAAATTGAACAGTTGAAATCCTCTAAGGATGAGGATATTGACGATTTACATGTAGAGATGTTAGAGGATGAGAATAAATCATTGAAGAGTGAAGTTGAGAGACTCAAGAGTGTTCTTGAGAAATTCTCAACAAGCTCAAAGACTCTAGATGTGATTTTGAATGGCCAAAGGGCAGTCTATAATAGGGCCGGTATTGGTTACTGACCCAAAGAACCATCATTTGTGTCCTTAATGTCTAGGACTGATGTTAGACAATCTAAGACACCTAGGGTTCAAAGGAAAGTAGTCAAGGCATGGGTGCCTAAGTCTTGCTTAGTAGGTGCTTTAGGTCCCAAGATTTGGGTACCTAAATCTTTTATTTTTCGAATTGTGTAGGTTGTGATTGAGGGGGAGCATCTATCAACTTGGTTTGTTGATAGTGGGTGCTCCAAACACATGACCGGTGATAGATCTCTATTTACCACCCTTCAAAGAAAAAGTAGAGGTAATGTTTCATTTGGTAACAATGGTAGTCTTAAGGTCATAGGAATAGGAGACATTCAAATATCCGAATGTCTTAGGATTAAGAATGTCCTTCTAGTCAAGGGGATGACATTTAATCTCCTAAGTGTCAGTCAATTGTGTGATGCGGGTTACACAATTGATTTCCAATCAAGTCAATGTCTAGTTAGACAACATGACAACTTTGACACGGTACTAGTAGGTATAAGAGTAGATAACATTTACCAAGTTTCCTTTAAAAGTGCTACTAATGCTTTTGTTAAGTGTTTCATGTCAAGAGAAGATGAGTCCACCCTTTGGCACTGGAGACTAGCACACGTGAACATGAAGAATATCCGAAGTTAGCCAACAAGGGATTAGTTCGTGGCTTACCAAGCATCAAGTATGAAAAGGACAAACTTTGTGATGCGTGTCAAATGGGTAAGCAAACAAAATCTGCACATAAAGGTAAAAGCACTGTAAGTACTTCTACCGCATTGGATTTACTTCACATGGAATTGTTTGATTGTAGCACTATTATATCATTAAATGGTAGTAGATATTATTTTGTTATCATTGATGATTTTACTAGATATACTTGGACGTATTTTCTAAAATATAATGATCAGACCTTAGATGTTTTTATTTCTTTTTGTAGAAGAGTTGAAAATGAGAAATCATCAACAATTAAAACAATAAGAAGTGATCATGGAGGCGAATTCCAAAATCAAAGATTTTTAGAGTTTTGTCAAGATAGAGGGTATAGACACGAGTTCTCTACTCCTAGAACACCACAACAAAATGGTGTTGTGGAGAGGAAGAACCGGGTCTTATAAGAGGTTGCACGAAGCATGCTCAATGAGTACTCCTTGCCGAGTCACTTATGAGCTGAAGCTGTAAACACAGCTTGCTATGTGCAAAACCGAGTCCTCATCCATAGATTCTTAGGAAAGACTCCCCATGAAATTTGGTTTGGAAAACCACCTACAGTTAAACATCTTAGGGTGTTTGGTTGTAAGGTGTTTATTCTAAACACTAAGGACCACCTTGGAAAGTTCACAGCAAAAGCTGATGAAGGGATACTGGTCGGGTACTCCCTCGTTAGCAAAGCTTACAGAGTCTACAGCAAGAAGTCTAGAGTAGTTGAAGAGTCTTCTGATGTTGTTTTTGAAGAAATTTCAAAAGCAAATGATCAACCAGAAGATGTCGAAGGAGTTCAATTCGAACTTAGGAAACTAAGTTTGGATGGAAGTCCAAGTGTTGTAGATGGTGGTGATGAGTCTGATGACGGTGAGCCTAGACAACCCATAAATCAGCCGGATCCTGAGGCTAAGCCGGTGTCTAGTGAAACCATGCAAGAAGCACCACCAACTCCAAGGCAAACTAGGTTAGCCTCTAACCATCCCCAAGACCAAATTGTTGGAGGCATCCATCATGGGGTTAGGACTAGATCATTCTTTAGAAATGAGGCTAATGAAGTTGCCCTAATTTCTGAAATTGAACCTAGAAAAATTGACGAAGCATTAAATGATCCCGATTGGATCATTGTCATGCAAGATGAACTAGGTCAATTCGAAAGACATCAAGTATGGGACTTAGTCCCTAGACCCAAGAAGACCACCATTATTGGAACCAAATGGGTCTTCAAAAATAAATTGAACCATAAGGGAGAAATCATAAGAAACAAGGCACGCTTAGTAGCCAAGGGCTACAGTCAAGTAGAAGGCCTTGATTATGATGAGACCTATGCTCCCGTGGCACGATTAGAGTCCATCCGATTGATGCTTGCATTTGCAGCACATCGTGGTTTCAAGCTATATCAAATGGATGTCAAATCGGCCTTTCTAAATGGTTTAATAAGAGAAGAGGTCTATGTCGAACAACCTCCGGGGTTTGAGAGTACCGAATTCCCAAACCACATGTTCAAGCTTAAGAAGGCACTCTACGGCCTTAAACAAGCACCCCGAGCTTGGTATGAGCGGTTGTCGACATTTCTGATTGAAAAAGGTTTTGTTACAGGACAAATATACCCTACACTATTTCTACGGAGAGATGGTGATAATATATTTGTAGCCCAATTATATGTCGATGACATAATTTGTGGCTCAAACAACGAGGGCTATTTAAATGAATTTATTGGACACATGGAGAGTGAATTTGAAATGAGTCTAGTGGGAAAGTTGACTTTCTTCCTTGGACTTGAAATCAAGCAAACTCGTGACGGAATTCATGTGCACCAATCGAAGTATACACAAGAGATGCTCCGAAAATTTAATATGAGTGATTCTAAAGAGGTAACCACTCCCATGGCGACAAACATACGTTTGGACAATGATGAGAGTGGTAAACCTGTTGACCTAACTCAATACCGGAGCATGATAGGTAGTCTGTTATACCTCACAGCTAGTCGACCTGATATACTTTTTGCTGTGGGTATGTGCGCTAGGTATCAAGTCTGTGCCAAGGAATCTCATCTAATTGCTGTTAAACGAATTTTGAGATACCTTAAGGGCACAATCGGAGTTGGTCTTTGGTACCCCCGTACCAAATCATTTGACCTAATCAGCTACACCAATTCCGACTATGCTAGATGCAAGTTGGATCGGAAAAGCACAAGTGAGGGCTGCCAAATCATTAGTTAGTTGGTCAAGTCGGAAGCAACATTGTGTTGCTCTCTCCACGATCGAGGCAAAATATATCGCCATGGGAGAGAGCGTATCACAATTGTTGTGGATGATTCATACACTAGAGGACTATGGATTAAGTTACAAGGGTGTGCAAGTGTTGTGTGACAACATTAGCACAATAAACCTAACAAAGAATCCAGTCCACCATTCTAGGACCAAGCATATTAAAGTGTGTCACCACTTCATTAAGGATCATGTTGCTAGAGGAGACATTGTACTCTCACATGTAGAGTCCAAATCAAATCTAGCGGACATCTTCACTAAACCACTTCCCGAGAATGAATTTAGTTTCTTAAGAAGGGAATTGGGAATGTGTCGTGCTTCATAGGAATTAACGAGCATTCAAAACCCTTCATGATCAATTCAATTGTTGGGAACAATTAGGTAACTTGGGGACATCTCACACAAACTATAAGGTTTACCAAAACGTTTTTGTTTGCTAGAAATGGGGTGAGATGCTAGGATCAACTCAATTTCTCAAATTGTCAATGCATCCCTTGAGAAATTAGGTTGACGAGACAATAATTACTAAGTTGACCAAGTATGGGGAAAACCAATGCATAACACATGTGTACTTGGCTCCATGATCATACTTGGACATTACAATCAAGAAGCTTGATTGGAGACTTTATCTTGATACAAACTTGGTTGAAAATTGATTGAATGGTTTTGATTGAGTTTGACTCCACTTGGGTGGAGCAAAGTGTTTGTTAGACCCATAAGGACCTTTGATCCTTGTTAAAGGATCAATTATAGTCAAGGGATCACTTCCAAGATTGATAATTTTCATCTGATCTTATCAGAAATCGATAGGGAGTCTGAAACTGAAATTTCAGATCGTATCAGGAAAATTCAGGGAGCATGATCGGTCACCGAACCGATCAGGAGTATGTCTGATCAGTCCAAGGGACCGATCAAGCTGCTTCGCGATTAATCACAGAAATCTCTCTGTGTTGGCCTGGATCGGTCCACAGACCGATCTGGAACTCTATGGTGATCGGTCCACCGACCGATCAGGAGGCCCACGAAAAATTGCGCAAACCCACTGTTCGCTCCCTGATCGATCAGTCGATCGATCAGGAGCCTGCCTGATCAGTCACCCGACCGATCAGGACCAGGCCAGACCGATCAGGCTGGGGCCTGATCGGTCTGGGCGCTCCCAGATCGAACGGTGATCCATTCGATCACATTAAATTTTGGTTGGTGGACCGATCCACCAACCTATTAACTTCGTGTAAGCCTTACCTTTCTAAGCCCTAGCGCCGAAACCCTCCATCCTCCTCTTGCGCGTGAGTTCTTCTCCTTCCCATGCACGTGCGATCCTGCTAAGTTTCCCTCCGAGCTCTTCTCCTTCCTGCACCAAGTTAGGCGAGATCTGTGTGAGCTCAGCGGTGCGAGCTCTCCCCTTTCTTCTGTGAGTTTCTTGAAGTCTCTTTCTCGCTCAAGTTCTTGAGCTCATCTCCTCCGCAAGTTCTCCTTCAAGCCCTCAGGATTCTCTCGATCAATTGGATGGCACCAAAGTAAGCATTTTGTGCGATTTTCATTTGGTGTTTATCATTCTTACAGTTATCATAATTTTTGGAGCTAACCATGTTTTCTTTGTGGTTTCTTTTTGGGTTGTGACCCTACTCTTGCCGTGACCTTTCATTACCATGACATGGATCTCATTGATTAAATCTAACTTCATTTGATTATTTTCTGTTGTGATCAATGTCTTAAACTTCAATTCCTTTTCTTATGTCGTGATTTGATCCATTCAATTTGGTGTCGTGACCTTACCATGACCGTACCCTACTGATTAAACCTAAACTTGACCTTATCTTCTTGTGATCATCATTATGATTAAATTGACCCAATGATTCCACCCTTTAGAAAATCCACTAAGGGCAAGGAACCCGCTGACGGGTCCTCCAAGGGCAAAGGCCCTTCATCATCTGCTCCTTCTCAAAGGCCTCAGCCTTCGTTGAATTCCCGATTCCCTAACGCGGTTTGTGAGCAAGCATTCCAGTCCTGAACCTTCAAGTTGCTTCCTTGTAGGTCAAATGATGGACCCTTCCTGTCTGAGCATTGTCCCTCCATTATGGAGGTGATTACCTTCTACAACCTCGGCTTTCTCCTTTCCCTTGAACGGACGATCAACTATGACCTCGTGTCCGAATTCTACAATAACTTGCAACAAGGACCTCAAGGGGGATTTGATTTCACGACCTGAGTAGCCAAGAGGAATCTTGACTTATCTTACGACATCTTAGCGGAGTATCTGGGCGGTCGTCGATCGCATAATTTTTATTCTATCTACCCAGAGCTTCGTGACCCCTTATTGCCTCCTTTTGCGGACGTCACCCCCAATGGCATTTATCCGCACTTCTTTGGCCACCCTCGACCAGCTGCTCTTGATGAGTTAGGGCCTGACTTTCAGACTTTTGCGGTCCTCTGTCTTTCCCCTACTGATTACGTTCTGTTCAAGATAATCACCAACTGCATTTTGTCGATCATCTCAAAACCCTTAACTGAGATCCGACCTTATCACTGTCTGATGCTTTATGGCATGCATCACCGCCTTGACTTTGACATTATGGAGAGCATCTTTCAGTCGATTATTTCCTATCGAGAGCCCAGTCGTCGCACTGTGTATATGTCGTTCGGTCACGTCATCACTGACTGGCTTATGTCAGTAGGTGTTGATGTAACCAAGGGCAGAACAGTGCCCATGGTTAGACAGGATTGCTGACTTGGCAGACGGGCGTGTGCCAAGTCTGGCATCATCATCAGGGATCAGGACCAGGCTCTTGTATGGAAGGACGGGAGGGGTCTTGGAGAGATACCTAGGGGCGCACACATTCAGGCACCAGCAGATGCTGCTGCTCATCAGGAGGCGCCCATACCAGCAGCGGACTATGATTACAAGCCAGATCCAGATCTCCGCTGGTAGGTTGCGGAGCTGGAGCGGACGATGCAGCGCGAGTGTCATATTTCCGAGCTCTGGCGACAGGAGGTCAGCTCTGAGCTTCGGTCCTTCGATCGCCGACTACTCGCTATAGCATCCGATGTTTCTAGGATCCGCTCACAGCAGGAGGCGTGGTACGCGGAGTGGAACCAGCATATGTTTCTTGGAGCTGCGCCCTCCAGCAGCACTGGACCAGGGGATTTCATATATATGATGATACCTCTGACGACGACCCCGCTGAGGATTGATGATGTTGACTGTTATGATTTGTGTTACATTTGACTGTTATGCCTTGTGCTGTGATGTTGTATGATGCATCTGACATTATGACTATTTTCATGTAAAATTTGCTATTCCATGTTGATTTCTAGTTCCTGTTTTGTTGTTATTCCATGTCCATATTATACTTATGATTGTTTTGCCATGCTTTATATTTATCATATGTTTTCATATGTTTTCCAAAATTAAATCAAATCTTATGTTGTTTTGGGAAACCCCTAGGGCTTAGGGGAGTATGGTTTAATCTTAACAACCCGTCTACACCCTTTTCGGTGTTTAACAAAGGGGGAGAGTATGGTTGGTTAAGTTTAGGACGATTATGAGTTTAAATGTTGTAGGGGGAGGATCCTGATTCTCCTACAATTATGAGATTTGAGATAATTGGATTCAAATTCCTAAACTTAAAATCGGGTTGTCAAACAACAAAAAGGGGGAGATTGTTGATGCAGTCTGACCCTGATTGTTGTTTTGGTGTTGACACCGATTTTAGTTTAGGTTGATGAGATGATTGGGATTAAGTCCTGGTCGTGGACTAGGCATACCTAGTGGGACTAGGTTTGATGAAATCATAACTTGGAGGGTTAGGTGTGAGAAAGTCCTAGCTTGGAGGGCTAGGTATGAAAATTCCTAACCTGGAGAGTTAGGTGTGGAAAAGTCCTAGATTGGAGGGCTAGGTGTGAAAATTCCTAACCTGGAGGGTTAGGTGTGGAAAAGTCCTAGATTGGAGGGCTAGGTGTGAAAATTCCTAACTCGGAGGGTTAGGTGATGAAACCCTGGCTTGGAGGGCCAGGTCCTAGCTTGGAGGGCTAGGTTGGATGAAATCTCAGCTTGGAGGGCTAGGTTAAAGTCCCGGTGAGTGAGACTGGGCATGGAGTCTTGGTCCGAGGGACCAAGCACGAGTCAGAGAAGGGCTGGAGGCTTGTTCTCGTGACTTGGAGTGGATTTGACCTTGCCTGGATCGGTTTGGTGACCGATCAGGGAAGTTGGCGCGGTGTTCCCTCATGGATCAGTCTGGTGACCGATCCAGCGATGACTGATCGGTCTGGTGACCGATCAGGGAGCATACAGTTCACTTACTGCTTAGCTCCTGATCGGTCCGGTGACCGATCAGGGAGCATACAGTGGGTTTTGGGAACCTTACTGCTTGGCTCCTGATCTGTCTGGTGACCGATCAGAGATACTGTTCAGATCGTTCTAGTGAACGATCGATTGTCGCGGAGTTCTCCTTATAACCGATCAGGCTGGAGCCTGATCAGTCGGAGAGCTCCCTGATCGGTCTGGTGACCGATCAGGCCCTTGTGGTTGCGAAAGCTGGGAATCCCAGCAAAGCTGTGGATCGATCCGGTGACCGATCAGTAGCTGACAGCTTTAATTCAAAAGCGCTGTCAGAGCTCTGATCACGTTCTGATCTCCACTGATACACCACTGATATGTTCTGATGCCTTGATCTTCTGTTGATTTGCTGCTCTAATGTGCTGCTAAGTGTGTAGGTGACTTAGAGATCATCCAAGGGAAGTCAAACGAAGGTTTTCGCTACAGCAGGTTTGTCCGTTTGTTTCCGCAGGTTGTAACGTCCTCTGGCGCAAGCTGCAGCGGCTGAGGAGCTGATGACCTGGGGCTCGACTGGAGGGGTTTCAGTGAGTCCAGAGAAGGTCAGGGGTAGCTGGCTGCTGCAGGTGAGCAGCTGGGAGCTCCTACAGAGGAGCGTGTGACTTGGCTATGGAAGCAGGATAAGCCAAGGAGTGGAGAAGGAGCTAGAGACTTCTTGCGACATCTCTTATTCTGCTCTTGCGACAACTCTGATCTGTTGAGCATCACTCTGAATCTTGAAGCACCCTGCTGTTACTTGAGCACTTGGGAAGAAGAAACAAGAAGCTTGGCGAGTCCATCAGCAAGAAGACACGAAGAAGGGAGTTCTTGTGTGAGATCTGTGCTGAGTGGAGCTCGGTGAGAAGTTTGCTTGTGTTCTTGCGGTTCTAAGTGTTCAGTAAGGCTTCTTCTTGTGTTTCCTGTACTTAATACTTCATTCATCTTGAAACGCTGTGGAGAGGTTACTTCACCGAGAAGGAGGTTGCATTCTATCGGATTTTCCGGGGCTTGATCTGCCAACGATCAAGGGATCGCCCACCTTAAGGCACGCCAAGGAGTAGGGGCAAGTTATCCCCGAACCTTGTAAACGACCCTTGTTGTAGTTTGCTTTCCATTTCTGCATTTATACTCTGTTTTGTTCTTGCTTCCGCTGTTGCTGCTAACATTCAAGTGCAGAAATCCTAAAAGTGAAAGATGTTTTGTGTCTGGCTACATTCACCCCCCCTCTCTAGCCATCCAAGTTCCAACAAAGACGAGGCTCTACGACCGGGAGGCTCCAGGAGGAAGTGCGCGGCAATTCGGAGGTCCAGATCGGACGAGCTTCAGACTTTGTTTTGTTCGGTTTGCTTTTATTTAATTCCGCACTTAATTTTCAATATTTGTGCTTGTAATTATCAACTGTAAGACGGGCTTTCTCCACCTCCGGAAATTCCGGAAAGGAGACCAATAGTGGACTCACGCCGAGTACATAGGCCTTGGACGTACTGACCCAGGGGAGTCGGGAACCAAGTAAATAAATCCTGCGTGTCTGCTGTATTGTTTTATTGTTCTATTTATTTTCCGCTGCACTAACGCTTTGAGTCTAGAACGAAAGTCTTACGAAGTTTCCGAAGAGTTTTAACGGTCGATATTCACCCCCCCTCTATCGACGGCACCGGTCCTACACCATTTTCTTCTTCTCACTACTTTCATACCAACAGATAGGAGATCTACATCTTCTACCATAAAGAGCTTCATAAGGCGCCATACCAATAGTAGCTTGGTAACTGTTATTGTAGACGAACTCAACTAAACATAAGTACTTGCACCAAATGCCCTTAAAATCTAATACACAAGCTCTGAACATATTTCTAAAACTTGGTTTACTCTTTCTGTCTGCCCATCCGTCTAAGGATGGAAAGCTGTGCTAAACTTCAGTTTGGTGCCAAGTGATGTCTGTACACATTCCCAAAAATGCGAAGTGAAATGACCATCTCTATCGGAAATAATGGTCTTTGGAACTCCGTGCAGTCGGATCACTTCCTGGACATATAACTGGGCTAGTCTTTCTATTGAGTAAGACACTTTGATTGTCAAGAAATGGGCAGCCTTGGTCAATCAGTCTACAATTACCCAGATAGCATCATAACCATTTGTTGTCTTTGGTAGACCAACAATGAAGTCAATGGCTATATTGTCTTCCCATTTCCACTCTGGAATCTGTATGGGTTGTGGGACTCCTCCTGGCCTCTGGTGTTCTGCTTTCACTCTTTGGCACGTCAGACAGGTACTGACATACTTAGCTACATCTCTTTTCATTTTAAACCACCAAAATCTTCTTTTCAAATCCCGATACATTTTCGTAGAACCAGGGTGCATAGAATAGGGAGTTCTATGGGCTTCCTCAAGAATCTTCCTTCTTAGCTCCTCACTGTTAGGGACACATAGACGGTCACCATAATAGAGTATCCCACTATCAGATACTCTAAACTCTTTACTTTCTCCTTCTTGCATCTCCTGCATGATCTTTTGAATATCAGAATCTTGATCTTGTTTTTTCCGTATATTCTCAAGCAGAGTTGACTCTAGTGTCAATACGGATAGTTGCCCATCTATGACCTCAAATCCATAATCTACTATCTCTTTCTGCAGTGGTGATGACAGTGATGACAGGGACATCAAAGTTACGCAAGTCTTCTTACTTAGCGCATCCGCCACTTTATTCGCTTTACCAGGGTAGTAGAGGATCTCACAGTCATAATCTTTGACTAACTCCAGCCACCTTCACTGTCTCATATTTTGGTCCTTCTGGGTGAAGAAATATCTCAGACTCCAGTGATCTGTGTAAATCTTGCACCGAACTCCGTACAAGTAATATCTCCACATCTTGAGAGCAAAGACTACTACCGCTAACTCAAGATCATGAGTAGGGTAGTTCTTTTCATAATCTTTGAGTTGCCTGGAGGCATAAGCAATGGTCTTGCCTTCTTGCATGAGTACGGCTCCCAGTCCCAACTTTGAGGCATCACTGTATATGTCAAAACTTCTATCATATTCTGGAACTGTAAGAATGGGAGCACTTGTCAATCTCTTCTTCAACTCAATAAAACTCCGCTTACAATCTTCAGTCCATTCGTACTTCTTATTCTTTCTGGTAAGGGTGGTTAGTGGAGAAGCTATCTTGAAGAAGTCCTCCACGAATCTTCTGTAGTACCCTGCTAAACCCAGAAAGCTCCTCATCTCACTAGCATTCTTTGGTCGACCTCAATTATTAACTGCTTCAATCTTGGCGGGGTCTACCATAATACCTTCCTTGGAAATGATGTGGCATAGGAAAGCCACTCGGTCAAGCCAAAATTCACACTTTGAAAACTTGGCATATAACTTTTGTTGTTATAGCGTCTTCAACACTACCCTCAGATGTTCGTCATGTTCTTCTTGAGACTTTGAATAGACTAGGATATCATCAATGAAGACTATGACGAACTTATCAAGAAACTCCTTGAATACTCGATTCATTAGATCCATGAACGTTGCAGGGGCATTTGTCACTCCAAAAGGCATGACCACAAACTCGTAGTGTCCATATCTTGTTCGAAAAGCCGTTCTCGACACATCACTCTCCTTGACTTTGAGTTAATGATACCCTGACCACAAATCAATCTTGGAAAACACGGTTGTCCCCTTCAACTGATCAAGTAAATCATCTATCCTTGGCAAAGGATATCTGTTCTTGATAGTCACCTTGTTCACGGCTCGATAATCTATGCACATTCGCATAGATCTATCTTTCTTCTTGACGAACAACACAGGAGCTCCCCAGGGTGAATGACTAGGGCGGATGAAACCCTTGTCAAGCAGCTCCTGTAGTTATTCTTGCAGCTCCTTCAGTTCTGCTGACGTCATACGAAAAGGTGCCTTTGAATCGGGTTGGTACCTGGAGCCAACTCAATTTCTTGGTTAGGAGGGAGTCCTGGTAACTCTTTAGGAAACACCTCTGGATAGTCACAGACTACCCACATTTCTTCTTTCTTCAGTCCTTCTCTTTGTCTTGCATCTACTATATGTGCTAAATAACCAGAACATCCATTATCTAACATCTTGTGAGCTTGTAGGTTAGAAAGAAACCTTTTTGTCATTCACTTTGGGTCTCCCATAAACTCGAATGGAAGTTCCGCTTCTGGTGTGAACTTCACTCTTCTTTTGCGGCATTCAATAGAGGCACTGTACTTGCTCAAGAAATCCATCCCTAAAATGATACTGTAATCCTTCATGTCAAGGACTACTAAATCACCGTAGAGTTCTCGGTTGGAAATCTGAATTGGCACAGCTCTCAGCCCCTAGAAGTCCTTTGGTCCCACTGCTTCCTTTTATTTGGGTTCCCTTTCCAATTCTGCGAGTTACCTTGGGATCTCTAGACTGGTACTTGCTTCTATTGCATACTGGTAGCCTTTATACTGTTTAAGAAACTGTTTAAGAAATGCTCAGTGATTAAAGCACTACTTATCAGTTCTTCAGAGGTCTACAGCCTATTAACACCGCTAGCCACATTTAACGCTATCTCAGGCCTTAACATCTTGAGCATTAGCCTGACTCTTTCTCTTTCAATGCCAACTAGCTCTAGGCACAGACAAGTTAGTCAATTGAACTTTCTCACTGCTTCATCCATGGATAGTTCTCCTTGTCTGAACTCCATGAATTCATCCTAATGCGCGTTGGTTACTCGTATGTGGAAGTACTCTTCAAAGAACTCAGTCTCGAAGTCAGCCCATGCCATCTGGCTGACATTTCTCTTAGCCTTAACTCTCTCCCACCATATTCTAGCATCTCCGATAAGCTAGAAGGAGGCACACTTTATCTTCTCTACCTCAAGTCAGTCCAGTAGCTCTACTATGCTTTCTAAAGTTTTGAACCATGCTTGAGCATCCCATGGTTCGCTTGTGCCTGAGAAGTTCCCTGGCTTCAGTTTCTGCCACCGGATGAGGTATGTTTCTTGCCTTACCCCCCTAGCCGAGACTACAGATGTAACCGATAGATCTTCGGTCACAACTAGTGCCACTACATTCTCCACCGGCTGGGTAATGGGAGTGGCCTGCCGGTTAGCCATCATGGTGGCAATAACTTGCTGCTATTCTTCTATTTGCCTTTGTAACTGAGCCACCACCTCTAAAAGATTTCGTGGTGGTACTGTCTGATAGATCATCTAGGCGTGCTAGAGAGGGGGGGTGAATAGCACTTGTTCGGATTGGATCTTTGGTATCCACCCAGATGGGTGACTAATCCAAGGATCCACGCCGCGAGCACCACTTTCACTATGAAAAACTCTCCTTCAGGCGGAGAAACCTTTACAGTAGATCTTCCTCTTTACAGAATGAAGTAGAATGTGAGAGGAAGTAGAAAACACTCTTCAGACAAACAGCACTTCGACACTGTACGGAACTGTACCGCTCACGTGCAAAAAGGTGCTCCTTTTATAGGTGAACAAGATAAACTCGCAGTCTGTCCAGCCCCGCACCAGTCGACTGCCCCAGGGGCAGTCGACTGGCCTAGCATTAATTGCTAGCCAACGGCTAGTTTTCGGGGTATACCAATCGACTGCCAAGGGGGTAGTCGACTGCCCAGAGACTACAAACATTCTGTGAGTTTTCGCAGTGGACTGCCCCATTGGCAGTCGACTGCCCACTCACTTATAGCCAGTCTTCATGTTCTCCTTCACGTATGCCTTCAGGTTCACTCCCTTGGCTCGCCCCTTGAAGTCATCTTCCTCTGGCTCTCGTCCCTCGGATGCGCACACAAGCCTTCCCTTGGCTTGCCTCCATGCCACCCTTCACGTGTGCCCTTGAAGTCCACTTCCCGGCTTGCCCTTGGATTCCTCCTCCCTCGGCTCTCGTCCCTCGGATACGTTCACCATGTGTGATTCTCCAAGTCCTGCAAACTCAATCACACATATCAAATACAACATAACATTCTAACCTTAAACATATTCCCCCACACGCATCAAAACCATGATCTTCCAATCATTTAAGGGTCGATTGCCTCAACAATCTCCCCCTTTTTGATGTATGGCAATATGTTTAAGTTTAGAGATAAATAACAACCAATAATAACAGTAACAATATATAGCAATTGAAAAGATAAGACATAGCACACCTAAGAGGTACCCTCCCCCTTAATTCATGTCTTCCCCATTTTCAATTCTATCCATGATCCAAGTTAAGTTTCCACTTAACACTAAACAACATTAAAAATGTAAGACATATCAGAACCTAAGAGGTAACCTCCCCCTTAATCCATGTCTTCTCCCCATTTTTAATCATTCAAGGTCTAAGTGGGAAAGAACAACTTAAACCATCCGTTCCAAGTCAAAATACTAACTTAAATCACTCATTCTCCCCCTTTGACACCATCAAAAGGATTGCCTCAAGCAACCTAACCCTATGGCATCAAATGAGAGAAAAATTGATTTCTGAAAATTCTCACAATAGCTGAAATCAGACGTGCCAGTCGACTGCCCATGGGGCAGTCAACTGATACGCTATCAGTGTCAATTTTCAGCTTTTGTACCGAAATTTAGAAACTCCTAGAAAATTCCAAAAATTTTAAAAATTTGCATACATGTTTGAAATGATATACTCTATCAAGGAAAAATATTAGTCCATATAAAATTTCAAAAATGCATGACTTTTGATAAAAATCCAAAAACTTTGAAAACCACCAAATTTTGTATCAAACTCACTATCTAGTTTTGCAATCATATGACTTTCAAAAGCATGGCAAAGCATATAAAGCATGAAATGATTTTCAAAGGTTTAAAATATCCAACTATGATCTTTGGGCAAAGTGTCCATTGACTAAACACTTGTCTTCCCCATAGTTGGTCTAATTTTCATATTTTGATACTTTTAATGATTCAACAATATGCCACAAGCACAAGTGAACCAAATGTATCACCCTAATGGATCAAGCACCCTTTTTCAAAGCTAATATCTCCAAGTTCATCCTACACTTCTACAAAACACATTCCAAGGCCTCTTCTTAAGGATGTAAACTCCGATTCGGGAAGAGGCTTGGTAAAGATGTCGGCTAGGTTCGACTTTGATTCAACATAGTGTAGTTCTATGTCTCCCCTTGCCACATGGTCTCTAATGAAGTGATGTTTCACTTCAATGTGTTTTGTCCTAGAGTGGTGAACCGGATTTTTGGTCAAGTTGATTGTGCTTACATTATCACACAAGACTTTGACCTTGGTGTAATGTAACTCATAATCCTCTAAGGTGTGCATAATCCAAAGGAGTTGGGAAACACACCCACCCATTGCCACATATTCCGCCTCCGTTGTTGATAGGGCAACGCATGGTTGTTTCCTACTACTCCAACTAACTAAGGAAGACACAAGGAATTGACACACCCTCCACTAGTGCTCTTCCTATCTAGCTTACAACCCGCATAGTCCGAGTCGGTGTATCCAATTAGATCAACACTAGGGGTTCTAGGATACCAGAGTCCGACATTGAGGGAACCTTTAACATACCTTAGGATCCTCTTAACTACAACCAAATGGGACTCTTTGGCACAAGATTGGTACCTTGCACACATACCTACCGCAAAAAGTATATCGGGTCTACTAACGGTTAGATATAGGAGGCTACCAATAATGCTTCTATATTGTTTAGAGTCTACCATTTTCCCTTCAAGGTCACTATCCATTTTCACATTGGTTCCTATGGGTGTAGATGCTACCTTAGTATTTTCTAAACCAAATTTTCTTAACATTTCCTTAGCATATTTGGTTTGAAAGACATGTGTACCTTCATTAGTTTGCTTAACCTGAAGTCCTAAAAAGAAGGTTAACTCTCCTACAAGACGCATCTCAAATTCATCTTCCATACACTTGATGAATTCTTGTAAGAAGTCATTATTTGTTGACCCAAAATGATATCGTCTACATAGACTTGGGCAACAAATATGTCCTTATCCTTAGATTTTAGGAACAAAGTAGGGTCAATTGTTCCTCTCCTAAACCCCTTAGACACTAGAAATGAAGAAAGCCTTTCATACCAAGCCCGGGGAGCTTGTTTCAATCCATATAAGGCTTTTCTTAATCTGTAAACGTGTCTTGGATAGTTAGGGTCCTCAAACCTGGGGGGTTGTTCTACATAGACCTCTTCCTTAATGATCTCATTAAGGAATGCCGACTTCACATCCATTTGGTGAAGTGTGAAACCCATGTGAGCGGCATGGGCTAGTAGAATTCTAATAGATTCTAACCTAGCTACGGGGGCATAAGTCTCATCATAGTCTAATCCCTCAACATGGTTAAACCCCCTAGATACCAATCTAGCATTGTTCCTAGTGATTTTGCCTTGGTCATCTAGTTTGTTCCTAAAGACCCATCTTGTGGTTACAATGGTGCAATCATTGGGCCTAGGAACTAACTCTCAAACTTCACTCCTCTCAAATTGATTTAGCTCTTCTTGCATGGCTAAGACTCAATCCACATCTCCCAATGCTTCATCAATAGACTTGGGTTCCAATTGAGATATTAGAGCTATTTGACTAGTTTGATCCCTAAAATAGGACCTAGTCCTTACTCCTTGAGTGACATCACCCACTATTTGGTCAATAGGGTGATCATGGTGATGTCTCAAGGGCCTAGAGGTTGTGGGTTCATTTACTCCTTCTTCCTCATCCTCTAGGGTACTTCTCACTCCCCTTGATCATTGCCCTCCAAATGTAGGTCTTGGATTCTTTGGGCAAGGGGTTGGACTTCTTCTATATCCTTATCAATTGAGGCTTTTCTAGGATAGGTATTTGTTGTTTCATCAAACTTAACATTTGAGGACTCCTCAATCATTTTTGTCCTCTTGTTGTAAACTCTATATCCCCTACTAGTGGATGAGTACCCTACTAGAATCCCTTCATCGGCTTTTGACTCAAACTTCCTTAGGTCATCTTTGGTATTTAAGATGTAGACTTTACATCCAAAGACCCTAAAGTAATAGACTTGTGGTACTCTCCTATTCCATAATTCAACTACACAACAAGATTATAGACACAAACATAATAACCATAATCATACTCCATTTGCATGCATTTCAAACTCCAAATTAACTACTCAAACTTAAAGTCTTTGCGGAAGTAAACTACTAACATAAACTCAAAAATACTCATAAAGTTCTATTGTTTAGAGTTTAAAACACTAAACAAAACTCATCCCGAAAGATCTCACTTCACGGTTCCGCCGCCACTGACATGAATCATCCATCCTTGAGCCTCCTTGCCTTATACCCTTTCTTTACCTTTATCTACAATAAAAGGATGCAAACTATAAGCGAATTTGCTTAGTAAGTAGATACCTAACTCACAAAACATATATTCGATATAAACATGCTTATGCTTGCTTTAAAACATGCTTGTAACTAAAAATGTTATTCTTTAACATGAAAAATGCTCATGAATATATTTGTAACAATTGCTTGCATTAGAAAACTTTGCTTGAACTGAAAATGCTTAACTTGCTTGAAATGAATACTTGTTATGGAAAACTTGCAACTTATCTTATACTTCATATACTTCAAAATAATAAGCATTCTTCTTTGGGCCCGGCAAAGTACCAATGCGTACATCCCTAATAGATTTCGGAGTAGCTAGCCATCGAACCCTAAAAGAGCGTCTACTAGCTTGCTTAGTTTTAAGGGCCTTGTGCCCGGACTAGCTTGCCTAGTTTTAAGGGCCTCATGCCCTGGGCCTTGTGCTCAGTACATGTCACTTAGAAAGTAATATACTTTAACTTGTACTCATGCTTATACTTAACTTGCTTAACTTAGCACATATCTTGTACATAGGAAGTAGGGTTCCCAAAACTTAGTTTTGGGACTTCTTAAAGCCTCGGTCTTGTACTCCTCAAGGCACCTTGCGTGTCATTGCTTTTGGGCAATCAAGACCTTGGTTTTCACCCCGTACATTCCATCGAACACCTTGCGTGCCAAAATCTCAAAACTTACTTTTGGGCAAATCAAGACTATGGTCATGCTATACTAGGATCACATCATCAAAAGGCTTAGAATCATGTTTAGAACCACACGGGAACTACTTTTATTGCAGGTGAGTGATCTACTTACATCCTTGGGCTTCAAAACTTACTACTCAGCGTAGAATCTTCTTCCTTGTGCGATCTTCCACCCCTTGGCCCTAGGAGAGAACCCTAGTTTCCCCTTGGTGAGAAACCCTAACCTCTCCTCTCTTGGTTTTCGCAGGGAAGAAGAAGGAGGAGAAAACTCTTGGTTTCTCTCATTTCCATCCTATATATATTAAGTGGAAGTTGAACCATCTCCCATAAAAGACGCTTAATATTACTTATCTAATATCGATTCCATATTATATAGAGATGATTACTAGCCCCGTTGGAAACTTGAAATTAAATTCCTAGCGGGTCGCAAGTTCGAACCTTTGCTCCGACCTATTTAATAGAAATTTTTGTTTCTTTTTGTTTATTTTGAAAAAAAATCTGAAAAATTCAGGTGTTACAAAAGTGGACTCATATTTTTTCCATTTTAAAAATATTTTTACTCTATAAAATGTATGTATTTATTCATATTTTATATTTCTTTTTTTATTGTCGTATTTTCTTTATTTCTTAATTTCAATTATAGGTTTTTATGGTGTCCAAACTTATATTTTATATTTTTCTTTATATCTTAATTTTCTTATCTTTATATCTTATTATCTATGTTAGTTTTTTCCCACATTTATAATTGTATTTTAATATTTTTATTTTTATTTTTTAAATTTAACATCTATAACCACTAATTATTTATTTATAGTTTATATGTTTTATATTTATATCTTAATATTTTTTCTCAATCTTTATCTATATGTTTATATTATACATATTTATTTATAATTTGAAAAAGAATATTCCTAGTTTGGTTAGCATAGGGCCTGAAATTCTTTGATTTCATGCCCACGTTGAGCCTGAAATCAGATTATTTCAAGCCCGACGTGGGCCTAAAATTAGAGAACTTTAGGCCCAACGTGGACTCATATTTTTTCATTTAAAAATATTTTTTATAATATTTTATCATGATTTATTAAATTAATTATTTATAGGCTAATCTTTTATATAATTCTATAAGTTCTAACAAAATATTATTTTATTGAAATAGGACTTTTTTGTTGCAATAGGACTTATGTAGGTCCATTAGTTGGTTTCGGTGGAAACCAACTAATGGACCTAGAATATTTAGATTTCTCAATACTTGATATCACTAGTTAGAGTTGAGCTAAGAAATGATATTTGTGGTGTCCAAACTTAATCCTATTAAATATCAATTAAGTTCTCATACCGTATCAGTTGACACAAAATGATACAGCAACAATGCAGAATCAGTTGGAAGCAATTGACTTATTTTTTTCTCTCATCCTTATCTCTTTATTTTGCTTATCATTATATTTTATTATCTATCTTAATTTTTTTTCATTTAAAATTTATTTTTATTTGAATTATATTTATTTCTTATATTTTTACTCTATAAACTGTTTATATTTATTCATATTTTATATTTCTTTCTTAATAGTCGTGTTTTCTTTATATCTTAATTTTAATTATAGATTTTTATAGTGTTCAAACTTATATTTTGTATTTCTTTATTTGTATCTTAATTTTTTTATCTTTATATCTTATCATCTATGTTAGTTTTTTTTCACATTTATAATTTTATTTTAATATCTTTTATTTTTATTTCTTAGTTTTAACATCTATAACTACTGATTTTTATTTCTATATGTTTATATTATACATATTTATTTATAATTTGGAAAAGAATATTCCTATTTTTGATAGCAGAGGGTTTGAAATCAGAGTTATTTTGGTTAGCAGAGGGCATGAAATCCTCTTATTTCAGGCCCAACATGGACGCATATTTTTTCCATTTTAAAAATATTTTTTTGTAATATGTAATCATGATTTATTAAATTAATTATTTATAAGCTAATCTTTTATATAATTCTACAAGTTCGGACAAAATCCTCTGATTTTATTGAAATACTCAGGTATGATCAAGATAAGCTTACATTTGTTTAAACTTGAAACAAGTTTATATGTATCGTATTATTGGGCAACATCTGGATACTACCTAAATACACAATGCATAACAAAATTTGATTCCTTGTAGACCATCAACTCATAATTTCAATATTTGTTACAATAGGACTTTTGTATGTCTATCAGTGGGTTTCGGTGAAAATTCACTGATGGACTTAGGATATTTGGATTTCTTAATACTCGATATCACTAGTTAGAGTTGAGTCAGGGGATAGTATTTATGGTGTCCAAACTTATTCCTATTGAATATCAATGAAGTTCTCATACCGTGTCAGTTGGCACAGAACAATACAGCAACTGGAGTTGAATAAACAACACACAATTATTTTTCTTAACATACAATTATATAGATCTGACAAAACTACACATAATTATTTTTTGTACAACACCATATATAGGATGTTTTTTACAATACAATGGATAATTAATCCCATGTTTTACAACACATGTCCCTCAAAAATAAAAGTGTTACATCAAATCTCATTTTTGTCATGTCTCCTTGTTTGAAGATCATCTTCTCATCGTATACGAGACATCGAATGTATTGCATCACAAAAATGGCACATTCCACACTGTAAATAACATCAGTAATTTTAATTTTCATATATTTTATAAATTACTTTTCAATTGAAACTCATCCTCATTTACTTACCTAGCTTCTTGTTGGGGACAATTTACTCTGACGGAGCCCCATTGGTCCAAGAGATGATGACTTTCTAGATATGGATAAATAGCCCAAAGTTGCTTGCAAGTATATTGTTTTAGATCTTTTACCTGTAAGTAAGATCATGAATTTAAAATTCACCATCAACGAGATTTTATACTAAATGATTAACATAGAAATGAATAATGGTTGCTCATCGCTAAGTCAAATTCATATTTATATTTACGGCCACTAGCAAGAGAATTGAAATGATTGAAAGTCATTGATTTTGTATCCACTTACAACAAGTGAAAGTGTGCATTATCACTACACAAAGGTATTAAAATATATTCAAACCCTTTATCTATCATATCTGTCTTTATCACTTGTTGTAGGCCAAACTTTTTTGAGAATCTTATTTATGACTAAAAATATGCACAAACAAAATTATTAATAACCAAATCATAAAATTAGTTCTACTACAATACATATTCTAAATTCATTTAGATCCTTTGCTGTGAAGAAGGTTGAACAATATATTGACTTGTTATATGACCTACCACATGCGGATGCTCCCCTAAATTGAATTTTACAATAGATATCAATTACCTCGTCTTTTGTAAAAACCTCTCCATTCAGAACAGATAAGAATGAATGCATATTCAAATCAAAGGGTGTATCCTCCCAAATAAATTGAGTTGTTAACCTGCAAAGTTAATCGAGAAGATAATATATTAATGAAAAAGATATATTAAATAAACTATGTGTCCTAACTTACTTTAAGTTCTCCAATTTATGTAGCAGGTAGACCACATCTTCATCTTGATTTTTCTTCTTTGAAGTCATACAATGCTTCTTCACAAACTACATCGATAAATATAAAAAAAAATTAATGACCAAAATCAACATAATTTACCTATTTTACATGCAAGTAAATCACATACAGCAATGCCTTGTTTCCTCATTTTGTAGAGTTTGGCGATCCTATTTGTTTCCTCCTCTATGTCTTTTTCAGACTTAACTGCCATTATAGTGATAGTTTCTTCATCCACATCATCCCCACTAATTTTTCTTTTTCCCTTGTCCATAAAAATAGGTTTTTGTTCAGATTTTTTACCCTCTACATATGATATTTGTTTCTTGCTCCGCTTCCTCATAGGTTAGTTGGTGACATAATGGACTACCAATTGAAGTATCCCTGTAATCATACTGACTTCTGTCATGTCCTCTCCTTCTTCTTGTTCTACAAGCTACTAGTTCAGAAAGAGGATCGACTACAGGATAGCTTGATTAAGCTGCCATGCCTTTTTTTTCAATTTTTGCAAGTAATTTTTTTAACCTTTTCATTCAAATACATGTTCTCCGCTGATAGCTCCTTGATTCGATTGTCTTTAAGAATGCAATCACCATATTCCTTACTACTTTGCCTTATAGCTTCTGTGTCATCTCCTTGTGATATCTCCATTAGGCATGGAATGTCATCATAGATATCAAGGCTTTCAAATAATATTTTTTGATTTTGGTTAGGAATTATTTCAATCATAATATGTCAATTAACAAGTACACAAATGTTAACAACTTCATATCAAACTAACATAAGTCACAGTTTAAAATAATTACCTCTTCAGGCGAGAGTCGGTCGATAAGGGTCCTCACCTTACTAATATGCGAAGGAATATTCCTCCACTTATTTATTCGGAGTCCTTTAACATTGTATGGTTTTTGAATTGATACATGCTCCAAAAACCATGTATATACCAAGTGTTACATACAAACACATAAACAACAGGAAAATATTGTAAAATTTAACATCAAAACCTGCCAAAAGGTCAGCAAATCCCTTAGGTAAGGGAGGGTGGTGCTGGAGTGATATCTCTGAGTTAATGAAAATAAGTCCCCGATCTTAGGTAATTGTGGAGACAAAAATTAATGGATGACTTCTACCCAGTTGAATCTAGCAAAATTTTTATAATTATCTAATATATCAACAAGACCTAGAGGGACTTTATATGTACTAGAAGAAAATAAGATACAAACAAATATATATAAAATGTAGAATTTACACAATAATACAATATCATCCTTTGATTTAACACTTTTGGCATAATATTTAAGTAACTCCTCAATTCTTGTTCTGGTAGATTTTTTTCTTTTGAGAAGTAAGATAGAGGTCACCCGATGCTTTAGTTGAATTAATAGGGTCCGAAACACCTCGATCCACTATACCCAGTAACAATGCAACATCTCGTCTGGTGAACATAATCGGTACACCTGAAACATTTAAAATATTTAGTTATCTTCAAGAAGATAGGCCTAATATAGATTTCATATCAGGCCCAACATGGGTCTGAAATGAAATATTTTCATGCCTAACTTGGGCCTGAACTTAAATAATTTCAGGCCTACTGAGGGCCTGAAGTGAAATCGTTTCAGGCCCTCGGTAGGCTGGAAATTAAATCACTGAAATGGGTCTAAAATTAAATCATTTCAGACCATCTTTATTCATATTTTATCTTACTATAGTTTGTGTTTACAATTCATAACTAAAAGTATTATTTGAGAATCTAAAAACTTACGAAGTTGAATCCCAACTTTCAAATATATTGACCAAAATTCCACGGATATGCTGCAATTCTTGTATGTCCAAGAAAACACTAAAGGGAGACTCTTTGATCTTCGCAATGTGTTGACCATGTAAAATTTGAAATGCTTCAAAAAACTATTAAAGTGACCTAAAATACTGCACCAATGTAATTTTTGTCCAAAGTCATCTGAAGCATACAGGTTGTAAACATTACAAATTTATTAAGAACCAGACCCAAACATTTTCATATTTACAAAATTAATATGAAAGTTTTTAAAAACATACCCAGAAATAGTGTTGTTTTGACCTAATCAGCTCGCTAGCATACCTTGGTGGATAATCCTAAGGAAGAAGAGGCTGAAACACCCACAGACCTTTTTTCTGCCATTATGAAAATAAAGCAGTGTAGAAACCCTAACCCCTACTCTGGAGAGAGTCGATCAATGTGGACTTCCACGCAAACCCTTAATACCGCCCAAGGGACACACGAACAGACTTACCTAGGGTTTTGGTTGGGAGGAGGGATTGGGGGATGAGCTCGCGACTATAACACAGCTAAGGCGCCTGTTGGATAGTTTGGCGGGTTTTCTAAGTGAATACCTGGTCGTCCATGAGAGACCTCTCCATGTCCACGGATTAAAAAATTAATCCGAATGGAGTCCTATCTCTCAAACGACCGTCTCATCGTCGTACTAATCAATTCGAGTTACAACTTAGCCAAACTCGAAGTTCGAGCCTTGTAACTCGCCCAACCAATTGGTCGTGGAAAAGACGACGAGCGGATCGCCGATTTTTGTGTTTATTATCGGGGTCCAAATAATTAATTATCAAAAATAATTAACAAATAATTATGAACATGATAATTAATTAATCACCACATAAAATGATAAGAATATCAAAGGAGTCATGAGAGAAATATACCTCTCGTTACCTTACGATCTTCTATCGTATAACCCTCCCCTCTTAGACGTCGTGTGGGCGACGATCTACCAAGATCCGAAGTCATCAAACAAGAGCCAAACCCCGCTTCTTCTCTCTCCTTGCGTCGGCCAACAAAAACCTAGGGGTTTTGTTGCCGCCGACCACACAAAGGAAGAAAGCTCCTCCTTCTCGCCACCACCACCTTCTCCTCCCTTCCAACAGCTGCTGCCAACCAAGGAGAGGAGAGAAGAGGGCTTTCTTCTCCTCAAAGCCCGTCGGAAACCTTCCCTTGAAGGAAGGCGGCGCCGGAAACCTAGGGTGCTAAGTGGTGCGCTGCCAGCCTCCTCCTCTCCTCCTTTGCTTACGTCCGGCCAAGAGGAAGAAGATGAAGTCTCCTTCCTTCCTTGTGCCACGCCTCAAGTGGAGAGAAAAGAGAGAAGAAAAGAGAAAGTATCTCTTCTTCCTTCCACACCCGTCGGCCACACTAACCCTAGGGGAGAGAATAATAGAGAGAGAGAGAGGGAGAAGAATAGTATGAGGCTTCCTCTTGTTTCATGATGGCTTCATAGGGTATATATAGGGCTACGATAGAGACCATGAGGAGGAGTTGGGTCTTGGCCTGATAATGGATCCAAACCCGATCCATTAATGAAGATTCATTCTACTATAAGATCTCCATTGAACTACCTCACCAACCTCCATATTTACATATGGGCTCCACCTATTATGAGTACAATTTCTCCATGTATTTAAGATATCGAATGTCCGTTGATTAATTTAAATTACTGACAATTTTAATTAATCAACCTCTAACTCCTTGGCTAGTACCATTCATCCTTATCATCATGTTGGACCAAGTCCACCTGCAGGGTTTAACATGATGAACCTTATGAGCTCATCAAGGGGGCATCATCATCCCGACTCACCAGGACACAGATTCCGTCTATAATCAACGACACACCATGTAAATAATATTATTTCCCAACTTACCGGGCTTATCGATTTAACATAATAAATCTCGCCCATTGGTAAATCAAAGAAATAACTACTAAGTACATGTGTCCGTTATTATATCGGGATTCAGAGCATGTACTCCATAATAAACCGAAGTCTGATTCAATTATAAAGTCAGTATAAATTGGATCGCCTCTATATTGGTTATGCTCAATGCATACAAAGTGCACTAGTGTAATTCTAAGATCAAGACAAACCACACCTAATTACACTATAACCATCCCGATGGTTTGTCCAACTTCATCTCGGTTGTGAGCCTCTACTCATACTCTGTAAGGGACTGATAACATGATCTTCTATGTGTCATCACACACCATATTATCTACAATGCAAAGTATCAGACAGTTTGCATATACTAATGCAATAGTGATGTTGTTCTCTTTCAAAATGTAGATGTTCATACAAAAAAGGCAAAACTTTTAGTATACATCCTAACAGCGCCACATAGGTATCATTTTTCGGCAATGACAATTAGGTTACTGTGCTGAGAGAGAAAGTAGAAAAAGGAGAATCCCTGAGGTATCCGAACCACAATCTCTTATTTTAAATTGAAAACTCTGAAAAAGTTGTTTGGATGTCTCAGAAAATTAACTGAGAAAGAAATTGTTGACGGGAAGGGTATAAGAGGAAGATGATAATTTTTGATGCAATTTTTGATTAAAATTAAATTTTAAATATTTTTTTTATAATTATAATTTTTTACGTTTAATAAAATATAACATATTTATCCGTACAGAGAGCATCTTCAGGCAATTAAATGGAGCGAATGGAGAGAAAATTATGGCACCTATCCACACAGAATATTACTGACGCCTAATAGCAAGTACCATCTAATAGCATCAACCTCGTGTTTCCCGTTCTTGTTTCTTTAATATTAATCTTTCTCATTTGCATCCTCCATCATTGCATTCCCGATAATATTGTTTTTTGTTTTCTTTTTTATTTTTGTATTGTTCTATCCAAACAAATACTCTCATCCTAATCAACTTAATTAATTATATGCTACTGCTGGACTCCACTTTTACAATGGAGACACATCGGCTGGCCCCAAGACCTAGAAGACTTTATTTGTGAGTTGGTAATTAATGGAATTAAGTTTCATAGATGGATTAATGATTAATTAAGTGGCTAATCAATCTCCAACATATTGTGAGGAGGAGGCGTACAAAAACTAGTTTTCAATGACAAGTGGGGAGGAAAAGCCGACCAAGCACGGCTAGCTAGCTAACTTTTGCTTTAGAGAAAAGCTCGCCTTTAATCTCTCATCGACTAAAAAAGATCTTCTACGAAAGCATTATCTTCACATGGGATGCGATGCGACGCGACGAGATAATAATTATGAACCCTATTTTAAATATTTCTAGTATATATGCATCCCTACATCATGGAGTTTTGTATGGTCCTGAATATTTCCATCATGTAATTGGTTCGATAATTACTATTTAAACTCAGGATCGGATAGACTGAGCTTAATTAATAGAAGGAGCAACAGCTCGATGAGGAAGGGCAGTGGCATGAAGGCAGCAACAATGGAGGAGTTGGCCAGAGGGAAGAAGCAGGCATTTCAGCTGCTGTCGCTGCTCAAGGACTTGCTGTCGTCGCCGGAGAACCAGTCGGCGGCGGAGTTGCTGGTGGACGTCATCGGGTGCTTCTCCAGAGCTCTGTCATATCTGGAGTTGGAGAGGGAGGAGACTACCGAACAGCCGCCGCGGCCTGCTCCAGATGAACGGAGAAGTGATCTGGGACGGAGAGAGAGGAAGATACTTACTCCTCGAAAAATCAATTGCCGGAGAAGGTAGATTAATTTCTTATTGTTTTGTTTTGTTTTATTTTTTTCAAATACAAAATGTCTTGAAATAAAAATTCAATCTTAGAAATAAAAATTTCTTAGAAAACAATAAATTATTCTAAAAATTTAGTTGTCTTTTTTATTTTTACAAAATGTCCTAAAACTTCTAAATTTGTCATTTATTCTTAAATAACTTGTTATATATTCATCATTTTCATAGCATCTCTTAATCTACTTTCTTTCTCAAAATATGAATATGATCTTTCTTTGTTGTTCCTTTTGACTATACTATCATGCTGATATTTTGCAAGTGAAGGAGATGTGAAACTCTAAAAATATTATTGCCCAAAATAGAAGATAAAAAATTGAGAGTATATATATATATATATATATATATATATATAATATATATATATATATCAAGAGACAATTAAAAAACGTTTGTCAAAAAAAAATCAGAGATTTAATAATTCGTCGTCTATTAATAAATTTGAAACACACTTCAAAACAACTCCTACAATATTTATCTTTATTGAGATTTTTATTTTTATTTTTTTATTTGTTTTTTTGTTAAGTGCTTATTGAATATATAGTTCCCATGTGTAAACTAGCTATTAATTGCACCTATTCCTCATTAGACCTAGCTATTGATTTGATCCATCGTGAATGGATCTATAAGGGAACTCAATAATGGGAGTGACGCTGGATCACAGACGCATGGCGACACTGGGAAGGTAGTCATTTTTTAAATATTAAAGATATGAATACTTATTTCATGAAATTTTGTAAGGATTATAAAAAATCACAATTAGAACTAAACGTCAAAATCGAACTCTGCTTGAAGTCTATAATCCTTTTGACGTTTTTTTATTCATCTATGATTTTCAGCAATTATCTTTTGTAAAGTACATTTCTATATCAAACTTTTTCTTTCTGTTTTTTTCTTTCTTGCAGAGCATATCCTTACTCATGTAGCACAATACTCTCCCCCAAGATAGAAGATGGTCACATCTGGCGCAAATATGGCCAAAAGGAAATATATGGAACAAAACATCCGAGGTCAAAGTTTTTATTTTACTTTATTAATAAAGAAGACTTGATTTTTACCATATTAATTCAACCTTATCCATTAAATAAAATCAATTATTATACCTTCTATCTTATTAGATTTTATCTCTTACTATATCATCATTTATACTTAGATAAATTTTATTTTATTATTACTAAATAAATATTTTTTTGATGGTTTGATATGCATATTTAACATAGTTTAATATTACATTATTGAAACATTTATTGATTATCTAAGTACATATTCATACTATTTGAAATGTATCTCTCGAAATTTTTTCTCATCAGATGCAACTTCCACTTTTTTTCTAATGTTCTTATTTCTTATTTCATCCATCCTCATATGTCCACACATTCAATTTAATATCATCATCTCTGTAACTCTTATTTTTTACTCATATGCTCAAGTCATAAACTAACATTCAACGTCATATAATATTTCAAGTCTAACCACTATTTGATAAACTTCCTTTTAAATTTTAAAAATACTTTACAATCATATAAAATATCCTACGTTCCCCTTTATTTCAACTATAATGCTTGTATGTTATGTAAAATATCTCTCTCAATCCTTCTATCATTTTACAAAAATAATCCTAAATACTTAAAGTTTTTAATTCCAATCTACTTATTATTTCCTATCTTAACAATTGACTTATTACATCTAATATTATTGAACTTAAATTATATATATATATTTCATCTCTACTCTTCTAAATCTAAAATACTTCACTTCTAATATTTCTCATCAAAATTTTAATTTAGTTTTAATCTTTTATGTCTCTCATCTACTAAAATAATATCTGCGAACATATATTCTGATACTATATCTTAAATGTATCCAATATATTCATCCATGATTAATATAAAAAATAAAATAAAATTAATCCTTCATATAACTCTATATTTATTGAAAATATTTCAATTAATTTCTTCCCTTGATCATTAGCTCCTCGACCATATCCTTAATCAATTTTCCGTTGATAATTTATTTTTTAAAATTCTCTATATAATTATTTATTTTATTTAATATATATTATTTTTATTTTGCAGGAGCTATTATAGATGCATCCACAAGCATGACCGAGGCTGCCCGGCCACGAGGCACGTGCAGAAGACCGAGAATGACGACTCCATCTTCGCCATCACCTACGTAGGAGAACACACTTGCATCAACAAATCTCGTGACGAGGAGGCGATAAGCAACCACTCCACTGGCAGTTCTTCCACACTGCATCATCCCCTCTTCGCCGAGTACTTGGCACCATTAACGGCTGAAGGCAGCAGCCCTGCTGCGTCTCTAATAGCGGATTCTGTTGCACACCATGGTGGCTCCTTGGGCATGGAGTTTGCTTCTGAGGTGTTCAAGCTCGAGGATTGGCTTGCATCCAACAAGGATGAGTAGTAATTGGGCAATATAAATATTGAAGGAATAATACTTAGCTTCTTCCATAGTGTGTTGTGTTTTAAAATCCGACCAGGGTCTAGAAATGACCACAACTACGTCGCCAGCTCCTGGTTTGACAGCCAAGCATTTGTAATGTAAAGTCTGTGACTGTGAATAGGTAATGGATTGGTGTGTAAAGATCTCATCATAACTTATCGCATTAGTCACCAGCATCATCTCGGCCTTGTGATTTAGGAAATAAAAAAACATGAAAGAATAATATTCCGGAAGGAGTCGACGACGATGATTAATCATCGAAGTTCTGTCCACGTAGAAGCTGATAGGAGGGGAGAAATTCTGTGCCCTACGAGATCAACACAAACGTTAGGGGAACACGCCGGAGATTATCCGGCGGAGCCCACTCCGACGTTCAAGTCAGTACCTCAACAGAAAAAAGTGTCAGACAGAAAAGAGAGTATGAGTTATAGAGAATGCTTAACCCCCTTACCAGAGGGGTTGGGGTACCTTTTATACCAGTCTCTTCTACTTTGCTACGTCCCCACGATTTATGTCACGTCCTCCCCCTCTTTCGACGGTTACTGGATAGCCTTTGAAACGGTCTATATCGTCATTACATTTCGACCCGTTGCGATATTTAAGGGTTGTGATAATTCCATGTCAGCGAGGATGTTTATCCATAAATCCGCGAGAGAGGGAGAGAACCGTTATTTGACGTCGAAGGTAGCTCGGGCTCCGCTTCCCCAAGGTGGTCTCGGGGTCTTTGATGTGACCCAATACTAGTGTCACGAATGAGCCTTAAATTTAGATATTTATAAAATGAAAACTCTTGGCTAACAAAATTAAATGTAGAATAGGGGCCTCGGGTCGTATTTTTTCAAGGACTAGTTGTGAATGTTTAACTCAAGCTTGAAAGTTATTTGTCGTTTGATGATTTGGGTTTTCTAATAAAATGGGGGTTTGTTTGCAACAAGAATGAGATAACAGTATAAAATGAATGAACTTAACTAAAACAGAGAGCGAATTTGGAAATTGCAAGAACTAAACATAACCTATTAGGAAAACTAACCAATTCGATTTCAAACTATTGAATTGAAATTTGAGAACTAAACTTCAATGCAAGGAATAAATTACAGAGAATTAATTGCAAGGAACTAATTGCAGAAATCGAAAGCTAGAACAAAACAATGCTTAAAGACTTGACTTGAAATATAGTTGGAACAAATTAGAGCAATGTGAAGAAATTAAATGCTTGGAACCATAATAATCCTAAATTGAACATCAAATTAGTTCATCCTCAAGACTTCCCTTTGCCGTCACACAAAGGATGAGCTAGAAACCCTCTAAACTCAAAAACCAATGAAAATAAACTCCCTGGATCAGTCTGCAATTGACTTGCGCATGTTGGTCTTCCTGATCGGTCACTGGACCGATCAGGTCTTCTTCTGATCAAGCTGGGGACCGATCAGAAGCGCCTCTGTCCGATCGTGGTGAACGATCAGTAGCTGACAAACCATCCCCGATCTCTACCTTCTCAATCGGCTGGCTGGCGATCGAGCTCCAAAACGCCTTCGAGAACCCCTTTTAAGCTTCGACAGCTCCGGACGACTGGAACCAGCGATTAACAAGGATCGATCGGCAGGCATAGCAACTCCGGCAAAACCCTCACCGTAGCTCTGTCAACTGCGAAAATTGGATTAGCAAACTAACAGAAGATTTACCTCCTTGATCTGAAACCTTGAGAAGAAACAACTTGATGTGGTCGCACACGCGATCTGAGAAGAAAACGATTGCAAAAACGATGAAGAACGGAAGAAATCTACTCTATTCTGCGAACTCTGCTACCACGCAACAACCCCGATCTGGGAAGAGAGAAGACTGTTTTATTAGTTAGAATTGGACGGTTATGATCTTCCTTGCTCCATCCAACGGTCAGATCTCTTCAAATCTGAACCAAACCTTCCAGATCTTGATCAAGGGTCAGGATCTGCTCCCCCTTAGCTGGGATCGATCAGATCTACAACGGGTGGCTCAGATTGCCCTGATCTTTGAATGGACGGCTTAGACTTCTTGAGCTTGATCCAACGGCTGGATGATCTCTAATTGGGACCAAATCTTCAGATCTTGATCTGTGGTCTTGATTAACTCTAACTTGAGCTTGGATTGATCAAAAGTTGACGGATGACTCAGATCTAGCCGTTTCTTGATCGGACGGCCCATATTAATCCGATGTTTGATCATCTTGATCCGGATCCAATTTTGACTCAAGTTTGATCCAATCTGATCTAGGTCCATGATCATTTGAAGCCTACAAAATTAGATTCAAATTTAGTGTTCAAAATATCTCAAATATACAAAGATTTGAATCAAAAGCTAAAATAGAGGTAATTCATGAAACCTAATGTAAATGCAAACTTAAGCATATAAAAGTGGATCAAAATATGGATTTGAGAGCCTAAAATGATTAACAAAATGGTAGTTATCAGTCTTCTGGCCCGGGTGATCGCGAGCGTTATAGCTCCCGAGGTGGTCTCGAGACCCCACCTCCAAGGGTGATCCCAGGAGGGATCTTCTGGTTGACTCCCAAGAACTTGTCTCCCGGGGGGCCCGAGAGGCTCCCCTTCCTGAGAGTGTCTCGAGGGCTCTGAAAAAGGAGTCACTAAAACCTGTTGCATTTTGTCACAAAGCTTCTTCATCCCACGTGTCTGCCTCGGGCTATTCAACCCTATCACAAGTCCCTCCCTTCAAGTCTGATCGAAGGAAGTGTGACTGACTGATCGGACTAGTGTGGTGATGAATAAGCTGAGCTCCTGCGGGTCCTCGCACCCGTTACTGCTCCTTTTAGTAGTTGCAAGAGACCCTTAGGGGGTTGTGCTAAACCCCTAGAAAATTTCTCCTTAGTTTTACCCTTCCCGAGGACTTCTGTGGCTTTCAAGGTACCGTAATGATACATGTCCCTCTGTTATAAAGGAGCATGACGCTCTTTGATGGCGACAAGGTATTTCCACGAATGCCTTGTCGCCACGTGCTTCAACGGTCATCTCCTCGACTTCTTACTGACGTGCGCCGCTATAGCTGGCTCACGTCAGGCGACTGCTTCTAGGGCAACATTAATGCGGCGGTTTCTTGTTTTCCACGTGTTGCTTCCCTATTACGTTCATGCAGGCGGCTTCCTGGGTATAAGAAGCGAAAGCGAGGACATTCTGTCAACTTCTGACTTCGTGACTGGGTGCACCCCCTCTTCTTCTTCTTCCCTAAGGACTCTTTTGCACGTAAGTAGTCCGTCTTCTCCCTGTCTCTCCCCTTAAGGACCATGGAAAGCTACCGGGCGGAATGGTATGAGTCTATCTCTTCAAGAGTGAGACCGGAGGCTCTGCATGCGGCCATCGAGGCCTACGACATCACAGCTGAGATGGCGGTGGTTGTCCCCGGGGTAGACTAGACGCCAATAGAGCCTCCCGTAGGCTTGTCGACCTTCTTCCTGGGGCAAGTAGTGTCAGGACTCAGTTTCCTCATCCCCTCTTCTTCATGAATATAGCCTCCTACTTTATTATCCCCCTTCACCAGATGGCTCCTAATGCTTTCGCTCAGATGGAGGGGTGTATATTATCTTCAAGCTTTTTGGCCTCCCCCTGACCCCTAATCTTTTTCATTCTTTCTTTGTTCCGATCGGTTCCAGAGGGGTCTTTAGCTTTTCAGCGCGTCCGGGTCATAGGTTTTTAGGAGGGTTTCCTTCTCGCACAAAGGGTGGAAGGAGAAGTTCTTCATCCGCCTGCCCGCGTTGACCTTCAGTTCTCTTCGCTGGATAGAGGCCCTCCCGACTCCTCCTACTTTAGGGGAGTTTCTCCAGACTCCTGCGTACCAGTGTGCTAGGAATATACTCTCCGGGATGGCGTTCACCGGCCCGAGGCTGGTGCAGAGTGAGGAGCTTATGTTCCGGGCAGGCCTTAGCCCCAAAGTGACCCGAATCAGCACTAGCGTCGGTATGTTTATCTTTGTCATCAATGTCTATCAATTCTAACTGATGTTTCATCGTTTATCGATTGCAGAGGAAGTCATATTCACCAAGGTGATGGGCCAACTTATCAAGTGGAAAGAGGTCAACAAGGAGGCGCTGAATCCTCCCCCCGACCATTCCCGATACACCTGCTGTCCCTGCCGAGTCCTCGGAGGGGACCGTTGACTCGTCCCGTAGGCCTGGCTCGCCTGAGAGGGTAGAGGCCGCTGCTACATCCCCGCCGATGGCGAGCCGAGGACCCTCTGATCAACGGGTTAATCCGATAGCGGATCTTCCTTCTAGCGGTGGCTCTCCCCCGATGGTTGTTCGTCCAGAGGGAGTTAGCGAGGGGTCCGCTGGTCGTCAGAAGAGGCGACCTCCAAAGGGCTCGGGCCCTAGATGGAAAAAGCTGTGCTTCGAGAGTCTCAACCTTCTTCCCTCAGTGTCTGAGGAGGCTGTTTCTCCTTCCGAGGGGGGAGCATTTGTTCTCGCATCTTCTCCTCTCCCTTGGGCCGCAACTCCGGAGATGGTCGTCGCAACACCTAGCTTTCCCTCCACCGACCCGGCCAAGGCTTCGAAGGGTAAGGAGGTATTGCGTACCCAATACCGGATGAAACTTGACCGCCTAAAAAAGAGGTTGGATGCAGCATTGGAGGCTTCCATGCAATCCTTCCCTCCCCCCCCCCCCCCCGCCCCCCCGGGTGACATTGAAGGACGTTCCGATCGAGGGGGCCTTGTCCGGGGGGACTTCCAGCTCTGAGGAGGACGATTCTGGCCCCTCTAGCCTCCTCCCTCCCCCCCCCCCCCCCCCCCCCCCCCCGAAGCTCCTGTTGTTCAACGACTTCCTCCTCGCCGGGGCTCGCTGCCGTCCGAGGGACGAGATAACCCGCCAAGGTCTCCAGGAGGGGCACCGTACGAGTCTCAGCTGGACCGCTAACCACTCTTCGGGAGACCCTCTGAAGGTATAAGTTACTGTTGCATTGAGTATTCTCTTGCATACTCTCTGACTTCTTGGTGTAATGACAGGCAGCTGAAGACTGCCAACAGTCGACCGAGGTTTGTACTCCTGGCCCCAGGTTGAAGCCTTAATCCGCCAGACCCTGAGAGCCGAGGCCACAGCTGATCATGAGCGTCGGGCGGGACTTATGCAAGCGGGGGTCAGCAGAGCCCTCCGAGCGAAGGTAGAGCATCTGTTGGACGTCTTGCAGGACAAGGAGTTGGCTCTTCAAAATTCCCAACACCGAGAATGTCTGGCGTCTAAAAGAGCAGTGGTCATTACGCAGGATCTACTCCAAATGACGCAGGGAGGTATCAGCTTCAAATACAAGAGAGAGTTTGTCGGGTGACATCCATCTTATGACAGCCTCGACCGAGAGACTGAACGCGCGCGTTCAGGATCAGGCACAGCAACTTAGCCAGAAGGAGTCTACCTTTCTGATGGCCACTAATCGCGCATCTGCCCTGGAAGATGACATGGCCCAAGCTCGATCGGAGGTACGGGCCACGTCGGGCAGGCTCAGGGAGGCCCTGGCTGATCAGGATGGGATGTCCGCCGAGTTGGGACGGCTGAAGCGCGCCCATGAGGCTGAGCTTCGCGCCCTTCAGGCTGCTAAAGCTTCTAGCTCCGAGGAGGCTGAAGCAGACTTCAAGGCGAAGTTCTTGGAGTCGGATGAATTCCATGCCATCATTGCTGACCAGGTAGTGCAGCGCTTGCAGCAAGGCTTCCACGGGCTATCGACCAGTTGAAAAAGGATCAACTTCTGCCTCCCAATGCCGACCCGCGTTTGTGAGTGCCGACCGGATTGTAAAGAGACTCCCTCCCGAGGACCCGGAGTAGTAGGATCGCATGTTTTACCAGGTAACTGGGCCCTATTGTATCAATTTTGATTAACACAATCATATTTCCTTACCTTACCGTTTTGAGTATGCTTTTGGACCCGATTCCACGTGTCACGTGCCTTTGCCGTGAGGGCTCGGAAAAGTAAAAAAGATAGAAATTTTTCCTGAGGTTGGTCCTGGGTACGGGTCTCCCGTAATAACCCTACAAGCTTCCATTGCCAGTCCTGCATTTATTTCCCTGCGGGGCCACCTTCGACCCTTCTCTCTTGGAGAATGTTGGCGACTCCCGAACCGTCGTCACCGTATCCCACACAATCTCTTGAATGGACTCATAAAGAGTTGCAGGTCCCTAGGCGCGGCGAAGGCAAGCCAAACGATACGACGCTTCGACGTTGGCGTCTGTTGCTTTTGCCGCACCATGCCTGCATTAAATGCTCAGAGAGACAGTGGTCACTATAAATAAGTAAGGGGGAGAAGGGTGAACCGTCTTCTCCATCCCTTCCGCCTCCTTTCTTATTGATGGCGAGATGTCGTTGTCTTTTCTTCCACTCCTTTTTGCGACCGCAGGTGTCTATGTCGGAGATGTAGGAGGGTTCCCGGCCGAAGGGCCTTACGGAGGCGGAAGCCTTACATCCTTTGCTGGGGAGCATGGTGGAGATGATGTTCAGGGTCTCGCTGAAGATGCTGGTGGAGGTGGGACTCCGGGGTTATCTGAGGAGTCCAGAAGAGAGATCACGTGGTCCGCCAGGGGGCATGGCGGAGATGACATATCCTGATGGTTGTCTCCCCTTGGTCAGTCCGTGGCAGTGCGTTCCTGGTCTGCTTCAAACGTCATCCTCTTCCGAATCCTCCCTTTCTCCGAGTTTTGGGCATAAGATGGTAGTTGTGGGGGCCACCGTCACTAAGAGGGGAGGCGTTGCAGCCACTACTTCCTCTCCCCTGTTAAGGCAATTGTTCTTTTCCAGCATCCGGAGAGAAATTGCAGTTGATGCTCTCCCTCCTCTTCCTTCTGAATGTTGTGTCGGATGCAACTTGGTAGGAGGCAACTTAGTCTGTCGCTGGTTACTCGGGTGAAGGACCGAGATGTTTTTACTACGGCCGAAGATTCAAGGATTCCGATCATAACGCGTGCGTATCCCAGCTTGCTGGCTGTTGGAAGACGGTTTCGAGTCAAGCGACTCTGCGGGGGGTGTTGCATTGGTGAAGAAAAGCCCAAGTAGAGGAGTGCTTCCCTTTACTAGCTCTTCTGATTGTATCTTGATATTTCTCTGAGATGTTGGACTTCATGTATTTCCCATATAAATAAAACAAACTTTTTGTTACCTCATATACGTGTACACCTGTATTGCGTTAGTGTTTTGATGTCCCACTTGTTTTTCCTTTTTAGTCAGGTATGTCGTGTCATCTTTGCTTTTACAGCGTCTATGTGTCCCGGGCACTCGATAGATCACAAGGCCTCCTGGTTTTTGTGTACTTGGTCGGGCGTAGCAACCCAGACCAAGCCTAAGTATCTCGGGTATCCGTAGTACCGCGATGTATTAGGGTTTTTATCCTTGGTTGGGAGTCCGTAGCAACCCAGACCAAGCCTAAGTACCTGGGCATCCGCAGTACTGCGAAGTATTAGGGTTTTGGGTACTTGATCGGGTGTAACAACTCAGACCAAGCCTAAGTACCTCAGGCATCCGCAACACCGCGAGGCATTAGGGTTTTTGTCCTTGGTTGGGAGTCCGTAGCAACCCAGACCAAGCCTAAGTACCCCGGGCATCCGCAACACCGCGAGGTATCAGGGTTTTTATCCTTGGTTGGGAGTCCGTAGCAACCCAGACCAAGCCTAAGTACCTCGGGCATCTGCAGCACCACGAGGTATTAGGGGTTTTATCCTTGGTTGGGAGACTGTAGCAACCCAAACCAAGCTTAAGTATCCCGGGCATCCGCAGCACCGCGAGGTATTAGGGTTTTAAATACTTGGTCGGGTGTAGCAACCCAGATCAAGCCTAAGTACCTCGGCATCTGCAGCACCGCGAGACATAGGGTTTTTGTCCTTGGTTAGGAGCAACCCAGACCAAGCCTAAGTACCCCGGGCATCCGCAGCACCGCGAGGTATTAGGGTTTTTATCCTTGGTTGGGAGTCCGTAGCAACCCAGACCAAGCCTAAGTATTTCGAGCATCCGCAGCACTGCAAGCATTAGGGTTTTTGTCCTTGGTTGGGATGTAGTAACCCAGACCAAGCCTAAGTACCCCGGGCATCCGCAGTACCGCGATGTATTAGGGTTTTTATCCTTGGTTGGGAGTCCGTAGCAACCCAGACCAAGCCTAAGTACCCCGGGCATCCGCAGCACCGCGAGGTATTAGGGTTTTGAGTACTTGGTCGGGTGTAGCAACCCAGACCAAGCCTAAGTACCTCGGGCATCCGCAATACCGCGAGACATTAGGGTTTTTGTCCTTGATTGGGAGTCCGTAGCAACCTAGACCAAACCTAAGTACCCTGGGCATCCGCAGCACCGCGAGTTATTAGGATTTTTATCCTTGGTTGGGAGTCCATAGCAACCCAGACCAAGCCTAAGTACCCTGGGCATCCGCAGCACCGCGAGGTATTAGGGTTTTGAGTACTTGGTCGGGTGTAGCAACCCAGACCAAGCCTATGTACCTCGGGCATCCACAGCATCGCGAGACATTAGGGTTTTTATCCTTGTGTAGTATATTAATAGTTTGGAGAAGGCCCCTTCCTATATTATTCGAATTCACTGCAAGACAGCAAAAAAGACATAGGTGGGTACAATATGCAATGCAAATCTTATCGGGACCCGAAGGGTCAGAGATGGTTGGCCTGCTTTGGCCTCTCGAGCCTTTTGTCCCCCTCTCTGTGCATGACCTTCTCCTTTATCTAGCCTTCGAGACCCCTTGGATTCTTCCGTGACTCTGTTCTGACTTCCCCGCTATAGCACCACTGAGACACCAACTGGTCTCCTTTGACTTTGACCACTCGATCACCTACAGAGAATTTTATCTTCTGGTGGTAGACAGAGATTACCGCCTGAAAAGCGCTGAGCGCTGGGCGCCCCAGGATAGCGTTGTAAGAAGAGAGAGCGTCCACGATCAAGAAGGGAGTCCTCTGGTCCTCTCAAGCCTATTGCTGCCCAAGGAGAATGATAGGGTGATTTGCCCTACCGGCTATACTCGATACCCCGTGAACCCGAACAGTGGGGTTGAGACCGGGAGCAATTCATCTTCATCGATCTACATCTGGTCCAAAGCCACCTTGTACAGGATGTTCACGGAACTCCCCGTGTCCACGAAGATGCGATTAACCTCGTAGTTAGCAATACGAGCTACGATCACTAAGACGTCCTCATGGGGAGCTTCCACTTCTTCCAGGTCGGCTAGTCCAAAAGATATTGTGATTTGCCCTACCGGCTGTACTCGATACCCCGTGAAACCGAACAGTGGGGTTGAGACCGGGAGCAATTCATTTTTATCGATCTGCATTTGGTCCAAAGCCGCCTTATACAGGATGTTCACGGAACTCCCCGTGTTCATGAAGATGCACTTAACCTCGTAGTTAGCAATACGAGCTACGATCACTAAGGCGTCTTCATGGGGAGCTTCCACTTCTTCCAGGTCGGCTGGTCCAAAAGATATTGTAGGGTCGGGCTCCTGACTCCGACTAGTCCCAATGGAGTAATTTTCCAGACATCGAGTATGAGACTTCCTTACCCGGTTAGAGTCCCCTCCAGTAGGTCCTCCGGAGATGACTCCCACATGCCCGGAGGGCGGGCCGCGCATAGGGGTCTTGCCCTTTTGAGGATCTCTTTCTAAGGAGAGGGATCTTCGGGGCGCGGGTCCCCGACTCCTTCTTCGCGATCATGATCGAGACCGATGTCGGGCCTCGTTTTCTCCAGCCTGTTGCCGCCGAGGGCAGAAGCTTCGCCTTGGAGATCTTCGGTGATACCTCGACTTATTCCACTTTCTTCGAGGTCTAGTGTCTGCCTCCTTACCAAATTTCTTCTTCAACGCATGACACTCCTCAGTGGAGTGTGTGGTACTGCCGTGAAACCCGCAGTACTTCTGTCTAGGCTCTGGCTACTCGGTGTCCACGGTCTCAACCAGCCTGCGTCTCCCGGCCCACTGATCCTTCCTGAGATGAAGGTCCTTTCCCCGGGTTGGAGCCGGAGGCTCCCTTCTTTCAGACCGAGGAGTGGCCGAAGGAAGGACTCCGGATGGTTCCTTGCGATGGGCATACTGTACCTCCTCCATATTAACGTGTTTGACAAAGCGTCCCAGCAGATCGTTGAAACTGGCGGGAGGCTTATTTACCAAAGATCGAAAAAAAATCCCCCTCCACAAATCCTTGGGTGCAAGCACGGACAAGTATCTCAGATGTGGCATCGGGCACGTCTTAGGCTACCCTGTTGAACCACTGGATGTACTCCCTAAGCGGCTCCTTTGGCTTCTGCTTGAAGGCGAACAGATTGAGAGTCGTCTTCTGATAACGACGGCTACTAGCAAAGTGGTGGAGGAAGGCGATTATAAACTCTGCGAAGGAGTTGATGGAACCTGGTGGTAGCCTTTGGAACCACCGTTGGGCTGCTCCAGACAGGGTGTTCAAGAACACCTAACACTTTACACCGTCAGTGTATTGGTGCAAGAGTGCAGCGTTCTCGAACTTACAAACGTGATCCTCGGGTCCGTTTTCCCGTCATACTCGGGAATCCCGAGCCCACGGAATTGTTTCGGCATGGGGTCTTCAACAATCTCCGATAAGAAGGCGTAGAGGGAATTTTGTGAGAGGCCTTAGGCTCCTCTCTTCTCCCGTGTCCTTCTTCATGCTTCTGAGCGCTGGAGGCTACAGAGTGAACCTTCTCGATATTTCCATGGGAGTATCTTTGGGGACCCGAGGCTGCTCCGTCTCGTCGGCCCACTGGCGTGACAGATCTCCGCAAGTGCGAGACGGAGACTCTGGGGATCTCTCGCCCAAGAGCCCCTTGTTGCGAGGTCGCTTGTTCGACTTGGTGTTGCTCGAGCGATTCTTTGACGGCGTTGGCCACCAAGCGATAGAGTTCCTCCCTAGTAAGGACAATGGGTTGTCCTTCTGGTCCTGTCATCGATGCTTCTTCAAGTGCTTTGTTGGTTTCCCACAAACGACGCCAAAATTGTTCCGAAATGAGTCGACGACGATGGTCAGTCACCGAGGTTCTACCCACGTAGAAGCTGATAAGAGAGGAAGAACTCTGCGCCCTACGAGATCAACACGAACGTTAGGGGAACACACTGGAGATTGTCCAGCGGAGCCCACTCCGATGCTCAAGTCACTACCTTGACGGAAAAAGATGTTAGACAGAAAAGAGAGCATGAGTTATAGAGAATGCTTAGCCCCCTTACCCGAGGGGTTGGGATACCTTTTATATTGGTATCTTCTACTTTGCTACGTCCCCACGATTTATGTTACGTCCTCCCCCTCTTTCGACGGTTACTGGATAGCCTTTGAAATGGTCTACGCCGTCATTATATTTCGACCCGTTGCAACATTTAAGGGTTATGATAATTCTGTGCTAACGAGGATGCTTATCCATAAATCCGTGAGAGAAGGGGAGAACCGTTATTTGACGTCGAAGGTAACTCGGGCTCCGCTTCCCCGAGGTGGTCTCGGGGTCTTCTGGCCCAAGTGATCGCGGGCATTATAGCTCCCGAGGTGGTCTCGGGACCCCACCTCCCGGGGTGATCCCGAGAGGGATCTTCTGGTTGACTCCCCAGGACTTGTCTCCCGGGGGGCCCTAGAGGCTCCCCTTCCCGAGAGTGTCTCGAGGGCTCTGAAAAAGAAGTCACTAAGACCTGTTACATTTTACCACAAAGCTTCTTCATCTCACGTGCCTGTCACGAGCTATTCAACCCTATCAAATAGTAAACAAAAATAAATAAATAAATAGAAAAGCACAATAACGAAGGATCTGCTGTGGATCTTTCGTTGCCCTTGTATGACAATTTATTCTTTGCAACAGAGCAAAAGATACCAAGAGTGCAATAACTAATGTTTCATGATACCATCACAAACAGCAGACGAATTGGAATACGAACTACAACAATTAGAGTTTCTTAACATATATAATAACGGTGTGTGCTCAAGAATAATAAATTCTATAAATAAATTCACACACCTAATAAAATCGGTCCACATTGATTAACTTTCATGATCCAAGCTCGCAAGTTGACTGGCATAAGGAAGTCAAGCGAGCAGAACAAAACCTCTTGTGGATCAGTATTCTCCATAAACCCAAGGCATTGAGAAAGTTATGGATCACGAAATTGGACCAAAATTGTTTTAGCGACCGAGATAATCTTATGTTAGTTTAGCACAAAGTAATTTCAGTTAACGAGGTCAAAACAGTGGGCTAGTTAAAGGGGGAGAAATCACAGAATCATAAACAAAAGAAGACAAGATGGGTAAAGAAATGTTATACATGAACCCATCAGTATTCAGTAATAAAACCTGCAGTTAGTATTGTTCAATGTAGGCATCAAAGAATTTTCTGTAAAACACTTTTGTTAAGAAACTTGAAACAAATGGATCCAAACAAAACTAACCCAACAGCCAACTTACTGAAGCAAAAAATAAGATCAGATATTGCAAATAAAACACACTAGTGACACGTGCTCATATAAATCCAATCGGGATCAATATCTTTAATTCTTTCTATGCAAAGGACAAGCTTGGTCGACAGACTTCATGTTGATGCATGCTCAATCTCATCACTGAAAACCGTCAGTACATCATGATGCGAGGCAAAAATAAAATGCAGCACATTAAAGAAGCAGCACTCACCTGTAATTTTCATATCTAGCAGCAGTTTGGAGATTAATTCCACATGCATCTATAAAAAACATTCACACAGTACAGAGTAAACATTAGGATCAAACAACTTCAGAACCCACACAATTCTCAAAATAAAAGTTCCCTGTTAGAGGATTAGAACAACCTACCTTACACTCCGATTTAGAGTACAAAGTGACTATCACTAGAAAGAGAACTCAGTAGACATTCTCAGTACACATAGCTCAGCCTAATAGGGTCGAGATCGCTGGCCGCTGTAATGATGCCTATCAGGTCCGCCGCCATCGTTATAATTGTCTCTGCGCCTATCTCCTCCACCATAACCCCCTCTGCCACCACTGCTTATGCACAAGAAAAATAAAGGAATGAACCACAAAACTTAGCTATTTTAACACAAATTTGAGACGATTGCAGCTGAAGATAATCACAGAAAATGATATATTTGCACAAGTATATAAATTTTGCTGGTACATCAAACGTGCATATTATTGACAAGCTATTTAGAAATGACATTCATAATAGTCGAAAGTGTCAAAGCACGTAACATGGGCAGTAGTGTTTCAAAAAGAGGCCTAGGCAGCGGGGAGCTGGAATGTTTCGAGTAGCATCCACCTCACCTTGGCAGAAACTGGTCCAACTTAACCATATAGCAGTCTTGGTGAGTCTAGGTGGTCCAGACATATTGATGAGGAATAAGTAGCTTTTTGGGTTTGGTTCACTTACTAAAGATAACCCATAGTTATTTGAGGCGTGAGACGCCCAAAAAACGCATAAGTGTTGTGGGGCCTGAGGCGCTAGGCTCAAGGTGAGGCGCATGTCTTACTGAAGTAAGACGTTTTGGATATAAATTTTTACAATTCAAACAGATATAGGAATTTTTGTCAAAATATTTCACTAACAAAATTCAAATATTTCACCAACTATTAAACAACAATGTAAATATAAAATTCACTAACATTCAAATATTGAAATAGTTTATCTTTATAATCAAACTTCAAATTAAAGAAAAATCAAAATCATTGGAATAATCCAAACTAATTTACAATTTGAGGTTGTGAGGAACGAAAAACAAAATCATTAGAATGTAAATTCTAAACTAATTTACAGTTTGATTTTGTGAGAGAAAAAAAAAACAAAACCGATAAGAAAACTTATGAACTTAAACATGTGAGGAAAAAACATACCACTATGATGAAACAAAAGGAGAAAAACAAAAAAGTGTAGCCAAATCTAAAAGACCGATGTTGATGTTCATGTTGTAGGCGAGAGAAGAGTTCGCGTTTGAGAAGGGGGAGGTTGATGCTGATTTTTTAGGGGAGAGGAAGAGTCATGCAAGAGAAAATAAGTGAAATAAGTTTGTAAGAGATTAAGGGAGGTTGATGTTCATTTTCTAAGGGAGAGAAAAAGTCAAGCAAGAAAAATGTGTCGCATGCATGTAAGTTAATGCAACCTAATTAATTTAAAAGGTATTTAAAGGTATGGGTTGAACATTAAAAAAAATAAAATAAAACTTCAAAAAAATGAGGAAAATCACGCCTTAACCTCTCAAAAAACGCGCGCTTAAGTGCGCTTCATTCAAGTATTGTGTTTAGGCATAGCCAGGTGCGTGCTTTTCACAATTATGAAATAACCCTAATTTCAACTGCCTCCACCATAAAACCCATTGGTCTTCTCCCATGTTCTTGAGTCCGCTCGTCCCCCATTATTCAATGTAATGGCCCAGCTGCAATTTCCAGTGATCTTCTAGATTTGATATCCCCTTCTCTCTTCTATAAGTGGGTACCTTCTCTCTTCCCTAGGTGGGCTCCTAGTTCTCCTTTGTATTTTCTAGTTGATTTTCCACTGCATTTTCAAGGTTCTTTTCTCTTCTCATTTCACTAAGACCTAGTTTATTCCTGTCATTGTGACTAAAGATTCCTTTCACTGCAACCCCACTATGACTGAGTTATTCTTCCACTGCATTTCTATGAAACTTTCAAATTGTTCACTGTTACCTAGTTATGCATTTGTGTTATCCTTTCAAGTCGAGATGCCCATGAAAAATTTTAAACAGAATATAAAAAATTTTCAAGTATCTTACTACCTTATATACTAATTATAGAAAGAAAATCAACAAAAGTAGTAGACTTGTATATCAATAGAATTAGAAATTGGTCTTTGCATCCTGCCTAGAACTGTCTTACAATATTTTGGCCATGCACTGATTATCTTCTATCAAGTTTATTCCAAAAAATGTCTAAGTTAGGTTGAAGTTGAATTGAAGTTGAACCAGTAACCTGGCATGATATGGGCAAATAACAAATATGTGATTGTATGAATAACTAACACGTTTCCAATGACTAACACCAACCCATCAAAGACACCAACCATATACCTTTTCTTAGATACACCAGCCATTAAGAGTAGCCACTAAGAAGATTAGTTGACTTCCTATGATACTGACAGCCAGTCCAGAAAATTAATAAGGCTTCACATTAGCTGACGATAATATAATAGACACATTGTAAAATATAACTCTATTAAAAAAACAATTTAAAGGTTTGGAAATTTCAGTCTCAGTAACAGATAATCAAATATTCACTAAATAACGAGTTATGAAAGGATTCAAGCAACAAATTGGTATATTCTACAATATCTTGAGCCAAGGCTAGTAGCAAATCCTAAGAGTAAACTATTTGCGGGTTAAAACTCTTGACAATTTTTCCGGGAAAAAAGAATGGCTCTTACACCAAATATATCTTTATAGACAGTTAAACAGCTTCGAAGAAGAAAAATAAAAGTGCTCAGATTCTATTAAAAAATAAAACACACAACATCAAATGGAAACAAACAAGAGGATGAATAACTACTTCGTAGAATAGAAGCTTATTCATATAACATTTATCATCATGGCACACTATCTTTTCTAACGCAATGCATAAAAAATGTAATCCCAATAAAAATGGAGACAAGTTGGTGTGCAAAAATGTGAAAGAAATCAACTAATGATAGGAATGAATATCAAGTCTAGCGTTTCAAGCCATTTAAAGAATTAAAGTTCAACTTCTTCAAATCAAAAGGAGGGGAAAATCAAACTAAAGCTCAATACCCATGGCCATATGAAGGGGGTGCTTTGGGTGCAGTCTTCTCTGCCATTGCAACATTAATCTTGTATCCTCTCATGTCATAGTCTAAAAAGATGTTTCACAATATATAAAGGAATAAAATCATCAGAAGAACAGTCAAGTTCTATAATACAAAGTATATAGCTTACTATTATAGAAGCCTCCAGCAGAATGTGCAGCAGCAGGATCTTCATATGAGAGTACAGCATCTCCTTTGTTGTTTCCCGATTCATCTGTATATATCTTTATATTCCAAGGCCACTGATCTTTGTAGCCTCGTTTTTGCTTGATCCTGCCAACCTATGAAATGACAAGTACTTCAGAAATTCTCAGTTTATATGCTAAACTAGCAAATTTTCTCACAATTTTTTTTTAAAAAATGATTTTTTATCAAACTCACTATTTGGTAAAAAAAAACTGACACGGAATGTCAAATTTTTATATATTTGGTGACCTTAGGAAAGAAATGGATCAAATAGCAAATGCCCATTGTATGAAATATTAACCATATGATTGCCTCAGTGGATGAAGAATGAATCATGAATGCACCAGATCTTATTTTATTTATGTTGCGAAAAGGCAAAAAAAAAAAATGGTGGTGGATAGGGAAATGCAACATGCAGATTTCATTTGAAGTCAAAATATGTTGTGAATCAAGGAAACATCAGAAATACAGACAAAAAACAGATGTATAAATTGAGGTGGAAAGAAATGAAATCAAAAAGTAACCAAAAGCTAATTCTAGGTTCTTGCAAGGTGACTGATATAGGCATAAATTGAGGGGTAGCAATAAGAAAATATATCCCTTTTAAGAGAAATTAAGAGTCAATGACAGTACTTCAATAATAAAACAAGTGCAAAATTCACTTGCTAAAATGATACAATCATTGAGTTCACTTGATGTGCAAGAAAAATCAGCAGCATTTATGAGTTGAAATGTTAACACCTAAAGAATGTAAAATAAGAAACTTATAGTGCTGATCGTTGCTCATATGCAGGTGAATACACAAACAATAGGCAGATTAAAGAACACAAAACAAAGTATAATCGTAATTCTGAATGGATCCCAAGGACTAAACAATTTACATAAAAATATCTGGGCATCCATCACCTAATAGATAAATGCTAATAAGCTATAGGTATCTGAAATTTCCTCATAAGCAAATCATAGAGTAATCAGCTAATTCATGTGTAACATTGTCAACCTATTTCAGAAAAGATCAACTGATTCAGGCTCATTGTTGATCAAAACAACTAAATAGTTCCCAAGGCTTTTGCAACCAAAGTGCAATCTTCTCATGCAAAAAGTGTAAATTAAGATTGAGGAGACTACATAGATTCACATTAGACCAATCTTCCATGTAGTTGATTGCTTTTTATTCTCTTCCTTCCAAAAACCAGGTATCAAATTGGCTCAGACGCACAACAAACCATATGGGAAGATGCAAGTCCACCTATTTTACACTATGCAAAAAATCTTGAATAGAATGCATAGTATGTCTGAACTTATAGCATCAATACGTAAGAGATTATGATGCCCAATAAAGGGCACAATACACATCAATGGTTGCATATAATATATCATGGGCATTCGCAGATACCCTAACAAAGGATGACAATTAACAAATAAGAAAATTTTTTAGAGGGGATTGTATGAGAACCAGTTCTTAATCAGAACAATGCACAAAGAGAGCAGAAAGATTTGCAATTTCTGAGATTGCAAACAAGGCTAATGGCATTCCTCGTCACTAAAGAACAGAAGTAATTATAAACAAAAGTTAAACTGCAGAAGGAACATCACAAGATCATTTCCAGGAAAGTTAACGTCTGATATGGAATTGGTTGCATAACCAATTATCAAGCTACTAGTCCATGCATATAACACAACTATATTATAACAAATAAATCCATGGCCTTCAAAAATTAAAACTACCTTCTGAACAATGAATTTACTTAATGCATTTACAACTAAATCAGGTACATGTACTTGCAAATAGACAAGGGTACAGTTAATATCAGTAGAACACAGCCTTTCATCACCCTAATAATGGATAGATGCACGTCCTCCAAAGAGAACAAAGATACTATCTCAGCTTATAGAATGGTAATTCCCATCATAAATTACGGTTTGATGGATAATGAAAAATATTATATGATTTTACCTTAATTCCTTAAGCAAATAATCTTGTGAGTAATCTTAACCACATCAAGGCAATTAAACCAAAAGGTCAACGCTTGAATAGTCCAGATTTTCAATCACCAAGTTTAAGTCCAATGCTAGGTTGTTCAGATTTCATTTTACTATGTAAACTATAAATAAATGATCATATGAATATATGAACACATCAATATTTTTTACCATAAAAGACAATCAGTCTGATGTAAACTAACCAATATTAATAAAGCAAATAGGTGATAGCTAGTATATCTGACATTAATAGATGTGCATATCCAATACCTGCCCAATTCCTCCAAAAAGGTCACGTAGCTCATCTGTAGTCACATCAGGAGGCAAGTTTGAGATATAGATCCTTGAGTTATCACAAGATTCTCCACAACTTTCATCACATTGTTTGATAGGACCAGTAGCATCAGTAGGAGCAGCACCATATGCACCACCCCCGTGGCGAGGTGGAGCACCACCACCAGCACGACCAGGGTTACCACGGTCACCATATCCAGATGGTGGAGCGCCATAGCTAGATGGTGGACCACCACGAGCCAAAGAACCTTCATTAGGATATGCATTTGGAGGGGGTGCACCATACGAAGGAGGGTAGGAATTGGGGCCACCATAACTGCTAGGAGGTGTAACAGAATCAACAGAATAAGCATTATTTGCACCATAAGGATTAGGAGGGTAATTTCCAACAGCGCCACCAGGACCACCATAGCCAGCTGAAGGAGGTGGCGCAACTTGACCATAACCACCATCCTCCCTGTCTCGACTATTGTCATTAAAAGAACCACCTCTTCCACCATAGTCACCACCTCTTCCCTCCAAATCTGCACCTCTTCCTTCATAATCACTTCTACCACCACGGACCCCAGAATATCCACCACCCCGACTGTTATAACTGCCACGGCCACCACCTCGACCATCATTATAATCACCACCACCTCTATTGTAACCACTGCCACCATCACTTCCTCTGTTATTGTCACCATAACCACTGTCACCTCCTCTGTTACTATCACCATAACCACCACCACGCCCGCCGCCACCGCCAGGACACGGAGCTCCACATTTGTTGCACTCCACTCGTCTTGCGAAGTTCAGATTTCCGCAACTGCGCCAAGAACTAAACTTTATTGCACAAAAAAGAGGACAAATAAAGGAATCACAATAGAGGTAGATAACTCAACTTCCGAAACAAAAATAAACTTACCTTGAGTTCGGGCAGCGCCAATCCCCGTCCCGGCCAACTCCACCACCACGACCACCACCTCGGTGACCACCTCCACCTCCCCGGTTTCCACGATCTCCACCTTGATATCCACCTCCACCGTACCCGCCACCTCCACCTATGCAAAACGACGAGTCAAAACCCCAAACTCTAGATCCGGAGAATCCTAACCCTAGACGGGGAAAAAAACAACACCCGAGCGACGAGAAGAGAGTACAACACCTCGATTCCCCTGGTTTCCATTGTACCCGCCGCCGCCGCCTCCTCCTCCTCCTCCTCCTCCTCCTCGACCTCGTCCGTAGCCGCCGCCGCGAGGAGGCTGCGAAGCGTCGTCGGGTCCGCCGGAGCCGTAGGAACCTGACATGAATTCGGTGTTCGGCTTCCCTTGCGCAAAGGAAGAAGAGGGGAGATGGAACGAATAGAACGGCGACAAATAGTGATTAAGATTTAGGGTACGCCGTCTCGCAAGCTGAGACAGGTTATCAAGGAGCCCGACGAAGATATTTTCCTTGAATACCCGGCTTACCGGTGAAAAAAAATTTAGGGTCCCACTAATAAGTCATTAACTCCGCTTATTGTAAAATTAGAAATTTTCTTTTCCGTGGTAGTGCCTGAACCGGCTAATCAATCGATACGTGACATTTTTTTTCCCGTGATTGACATTTTTTTTCGATATCGTCCGTTCAGGATTCCAATCATTTTTTGATTTTAAAATCTCATACGATCATTTTTCACAGTGAAAAAATTAGTTCTCATTTGAGAGAAAAAATTCTCTCCCCTCTATTTTATATCACCATCGTAATCTTACCGTCACCTATTTCAGATTCTCCATTTGTCAGGTTAACCCAAAAAAAAAAATTATCATTTGCAAGACAAACTCCCCTATCATTCTTCTTGTTTTTGTTCGAACTTCCGCCGCTGTAGGCATAGTTTAGTCAGCACCACCCATTTGACATGCAGCTCTCGATTTTATAGCAGAAAAATGGTTGCCGAAAAGTTACCTAGTCATCTTGTAACCTTATGGATTAAAAGATTGCAAGATAAATAAGTGATTATATTCGAAAGGAATCGTAATATTTACCTTTTGTTTGTGTAATTGTTTGATAAAAATGGTGTTGGATATTTGATTCTTAAAAAAACAAATATAATTTTGCAAAGGAAAATTGAGGTATCATCAATCGACGAAAGTCAGAATTGACTTCAAAAACAAAATCTACGTATCGCGTAGATGAATCTAGACTATTAATTAGCTCAAAATCGATTACGGATAAATAAGAAATTAATTGTTTAAAGTCAGCAAAAAAAAAATTGACATAAAAGAAGTAGATGGGGAGTAGTCCTACATCTAAAATTTTCAAAGAAATTTGCCTCCTTATATGTGTTCCTGTGTTAATATGATTAAAAAAAATATAGGTGGTCTTTTCTCATAGCCGAGCAGATGCTCGCACCTGCAACCCTGCCGACGCGTACACGCACTATGGTCGCTTTGTTGGTGCACTTTACACTTCATTTATGCTCCAGGTGACGTGGTAGTGCCTACGTGGAGCTCGGGTGACATGGCATGTGACGTAGGTGTGCCTACGTGACACTCAAGTAGGAGGAGAGAGATGATAGACTGTTGACTGGGCAAAACAAATGACAGTCGTTGGATTGAAGATGAGTACTGGATCGCAAGTGACGCGATCTGGAGTGTTAATTGCGAAGAGCCGCAATCTAACTGTTGGTGATAAGACTTGATCTGAAGTGTCAGATCAAATCTGGCGGCTAAGATCAAAAGGAGATTTGAAGGGTTACTGTTGGGACCGGGTGCATGCCGACGCGGACACGTATTCTAATTATTACATAATTACATGCAGCGGAAACAAAAACATGAATAATTTCCTAAATTATTCTAACACATATCCTAAGCATGCAATATGTTCACATAATCATAATATAAAATTTTTGCAGAAAAGAAAATTACTCTACGAATTACCTTGCGTAACTTGGAAGAAGGGACGAGATCCAACCGTTAGCGTCCCTTAAAAGCTCCGCCTCTATTCGTATCCACGCCGAGTATCGTCGGGATGACTTCGCTAAGCCACGAGTTTCGTGTTCACAAGAACTACTAGATTCTCCGTGAACACGACGAAAACCGAGAGAGTAATCAAATCGAAAGACTCACCACCAAGGTTGGCCGAAGAGGAAGATCGTCGCAAGGAAGAACTTCGTCGCCTTGATGCTTCTCCTTGTGCTCGCGGCAAGAAGAAAGAAGGAAGGCCTATGGCCGGCCAAGAGAGAGGGAGAGAAGAAGAGAAGAGAGCCCAAGCAATTCTTGGATGGATCCCCTTCTATGGCACCCCTTGGGTCCTTTATATAGGGAGAAGTTTCTTAATTCCCAAGCAAACCTCTCCTTGATTATGGAATAATTTCTCAATCAATCCATAATCAAGGCTCTCATGATCAAGTTTCTTCTTCTTGATTATGGAATAATTTCTCAATCAATCCATAATCAAGGCTCACTTTCTTTTGGCATGATTATATAAAAATTTATAAAACAAATCAACCATTGGTTCATTATATAAAAATTTATAAAACAAACCAACCATTGGTTCATTATAAAAATTTATATATATAAAATTTATATAACCTTTTATAAAATAAACCAACCTTTGGTCTATTTTATAAAACAAACTAAAATAGCCTTATCCTCTTATGGTGGTGGCCGACCATGACAAGAAGAAAGGAGACCCCTTCCTTGGCCGGCCCATCTAACCCCAATTGGATCAAATCCCTTAATGAATTAAACTTATTTAATTCACCCATTAAGTCTTTAAAAGACTTAGTCATTCTATGCTTCCGATGCGTCTGAAATAAATTCAGCTTTGACTATTGTTTGGACTTACCAAAAATAGTCTATCTCGAATGAAGAATCCAATTCTCAACTCGTTGTAAATCCTTCGAATTACTCGTTATGCGTGTGACCAAATAGGCTTTCAATTTATGTTGGTCGTCCATAATTAACTAATTAATTATAGAACGATCATGAGTGGCACCTAGTAGTACATCATGATCCCCAATTAATTGAAAGATCAACGGTTGACCTCAGAAATGATTCTGAAACCCTTCAGCAGCTATAATGAATCGTGCCCCATTCCCTTCACCATCTTATACCCACTTGGTTCAGGACATGGTCCATGTGTGTCAGTCCCCACTAGGCTGACTACGTCACACCTAGCCCAAGTAACATTTCCTCGTCCTATGGATTCTAATTACTCTCATGTATTTAAGAGATTCATACTCTGAACATGTCATGCTCTGGCCAGAGGCTTCGAGTAACAATCCGACGATAGGCCTCGGGTATACATCTCCTCGCAAGGAGTGGTGAATCCTTTGTAGGCTGTTTAAACATCTTCAGGCACTTCGGCTTATACCCAATCATCCTGGGTCCACACCTCCTCGGAGATGCTTGCTTAAGATGTCAAAGTATAAGTCTCCATAACCAAGATGACTTGAACACCGCAAGTCAAAGGAACATCGCACTTAAGTTGCAGTAAGAACTTCACTGACATATCTATATGTAGACTACCATATGAAGTTTTACAGCCAGTCACTCCAATGAACTAGTTCCCTTAACTAGCATTCATGTTTATCTCCGGACATCTCCATGTCACCAGCCAGTGAGAATCAGCTGATTAGAGAATAACCCATGCTAGTCTCAACAGAATTGATAGTGTCCGTATTTATCAATTCATCGACTAGGGACAATTTCAATACTTCACAATTGCACATGTAGAGATAATCACTAGTTGTGAATTCATCACAAATTCTCTCATGCTGTGAATTGTATTGCGGACATTCAGTAAATGAGCTTAATATCTTAATCAAATAATCATGTATACTCAAATAGTGAATATTCATTTATTAAAAATAAATGATTACAATCATAAGGCGATTGCCTTAGGACACTTCTCTCATGTCACTAACAGTTACAACCATCCAGATCTGATGGATGAGATTAAAGGGTTATCTAAAGGGTTACAACCAAGGTTCTGAGAACCGGACCGGACATCGAACCGGTCAGAGCAAGGGTTCAAAGGTTCAAAGGTTCAACCGGTTTAACCGGGCCGGGATATAACCGGGATATAACCGGTATATAATAAAGCATGTATTTATATAAATATATGGAATTAACAATTGGCCCAACTACATTCTTCAAGAGTAAATCAACTATGTAAAGCATGTTATATGTTTTTGCACACTTAAATAGAGAACACTAACAAAGCACATACAATCTCACTTTTCCAAAAGTAGTTGACATCAATCAAAATTCAAAAGTTCGACTTCAAAACATAACAATAAGTCAAAAACATAAGGGAAACATTAAAGGTTCAAACTTTTAAATTCATGAATCAAATAGGATCATCAAAATCAGCATTAATTTGTTGAATATCTCCATCATCAAATGCTTCATGTCTATCTTCATCTTCATCTCCATCATCACCAAATGAACCATATCCATGAGGCATAGTAGCATCAAATAGACCAATCTCATGTCTCTCATCATCATCTAAAAAGTAAAAACATGAAAATGATATAGAATATGTTAAAAATATATACAAGCATCAATAAAAATATATTCTATAACAAAGAAAACTACAAAACTTACGAGCATGAGATGAAGGTATAGCATTTTCTTGATATATTAGCTCTTGAAGATCATTAGGAAGTTCTGACTCTTCTACTTCTTCCATCACCCAAAAATCAACTAGATCAATACTTTCATAGTCAATTGGATCATAAGATCTTTTCTTTTGTTGTAACCTAATATGCAAATTTAAAATATTAAAATAACTTCTAAAGTTTACTATCCTAAAGTTGCAAAAATAACATAAATTACCAAATATTAAATAGTTTAATAATGTAAATGATAATACCTTGATTTAAGGCTCATGTTGTAGGTCACATAAACAAGATCATTCAATCTTTGATGCCCCAACCTATTTCTTCTTTTAATATGAATTTGTTCAAAAATACTCCAATTTCGCTCACACCCTGAGGAAGAAGATGTTTGACCAAGAAGACGAATCGCTATCTTTTGCAAAATTGGGGTACTAGAACCAAAATATCTCCACCATTCACCTGCAAAAATTATATATAAATGTTTAATCATCAACATTTACTATTTAGTATTTATTTTAAAATATTCAAACAAATAAAACTACTAGATAAAATTTCTTACTAGGTTGGAGTTCCTTGGCTGCTTGTACAACTTTTGGCCTAGCAAAGCTTCTTGTGTGATCCCGATATATTTGTACCTCTTTCAATGCTTAATTGTGTCACTACAAAGGCTCTTTACATCAAACATATCAAGTACATCTCGCATAACTTGATTTTTCTCAATGAACTTCTCATCATAAAAGAAAGCAGGGTTTAGAAAGTAGGCTGCTGCATGGAGACTTCACTTCAAATGCTTATCCCATCTTGCCTTAATGATTTGAGTGTATGGTTTATATGATGTCGTCTTGTTCATAAGCATCTCTTTGATAGCATTTTTAGCCCTTTGCATACCTTCATATACATATCCCAATGAAGGCTTTTAATCAGAATCTACAATTCTCAACAATCTAATCAAAGGGCCTATAAGCTTACATGTGGTATGGCAACAATCCCAAAACTTGTTGTCTAACACAATAGCAGTACACTACAAGAAAAAAGACCTATTGTGATATTTATTTTATGACACTTAATAGTAAATGTCATTATAAACTAATTATAATGACACTTATTAAAACAGATTAATTTTATAAAAAAAGTATCTCATTAAACCTTTTATCATGACACATTTTATAAATGCCTTATAAACTTAAACATTTTCTTATTAAAACAGATTATCTATTTTATTTTAAATTTATTTAAATGCACCCTTCCTTACTTTTCCCGTGCCCTAGCCTCTCCGGCTTCACCCGCCGACTTCTCCTTTTCTTCTCTTCTTCCTCCTCCGCCACAACTCACCGACTTCGCTTTCGTTCCCCTCTTCGAGCACGAGGAGCAAGCCACGGGAGCGTCGTCTCCGAGCTGAGCTTGCACGCATAGCTATCACCACCACGATACCACACGAATTTGCAGGCCACACCCTCCTTGTGATTTCCCCGGTGAGTCACGTCGGCATCATCGTCTTTTAATCGCCGACGCCGCAACCCCTGTCTTGCGGATCGCTTCTTCATCGCCGCCCCTCCACTTCAAGTACGATCAGTCGCTAGCACCCCCAACTCATCTTCTTCGGCTCCGAGTGGGGTTGTATCCTTGGCGACTGAATTGGTGGATTGGAGCAAAACTGATCACAGGATCTGGGCAAGGAGGGCTTCAAGCGGGTGATTGAGGTAAGACTTTGATTTTTGGTTCTGTGGTCGAATTCGGGATTGGAGTGCTTATTGTAGATAGTTTTTGATTGGAGTTTGAGTTGTAGATTAGAGTTTTGGGTCAGTGTTCCTGCTGTGTGTGTTGTCTGTGAAACCTTGCTGCATGGTACAATTGGGGGATTAGTGTTTGATCAGGGGTAGGACTTGTGGTTGATCCTGGATGGATTTGTGTGGGAAATTGATATTGGCTTGTTTCATTTCAGGTTTTGTTCGCTTCCATCATAACAATGCAACCTGCCGTGTGCATCTGCCGTTGTGCACAGGTTTTGCCCAGGTTTGACATGCTTTTTGTAGTATAATTGTTCCTTGTTTTAGTTCCTTCACTGAAACATGTTTTTTGTAGTTTGTTGGCTGAGCTTCAAGAGCATGTTGAATCTATTAATGTGGCAAATGGTTAGTGCTATTGTCCTTTTTTTTCTTCTAAAATGTTCTTTCTTGTTTTCAGTTCTATAGATTCATTTGTATTGGTTAAGTTCAGTTATGTCAAAACTCTGAAACATAACTAAATATCTATGTATGAGTCATCAATGAATGGTAGTTGCTTGCAGTTTTTAAGTCTATTCATCTATGATACGCCTTTAATTTAGTTTGTATGTTTACAAATAGATTGTTTTTATCAATGCCAGAAGCCAAAAAATTATAAAGTGTTATATATCTTAGGATATATGGTGTGAATGGAAAAGAGGTGGAGGGACTTTTAGTCCCACATTGTTACTTTCTCTTGAGTAGAAAGTGAGGAGGAGAATAAAAGGGCCCCCTTGAGAGGGGGGGCTTTAGTCCCACATTGGGAGTTTAAGGTAAAATATTTGGTTTATATTGTATCACAAGCATGGTAGTTGTGAACAAATGCTAGGGGAGAGGCTCTCTCTCACGCGTGGGTGCGCAGGGGGGGTGCAAATCCAGGGCCCGGATTTGTACTGAACCAAGTGAACTCGTGTGCATGCACGACCCGCGCACGTCGAATGTCGGACCGGTCGGGGCAAAATTTGTCCAAGCAGATGAACCAAAGTTTTGCCAATTTGATTTTTGCTCGAATGTAACTGATGCATTAATTTTGTTTAATACGAGATTGATAAGCACCATTTTATTGATTATTTTAAGTGCTAAAATCCATGTTTGATCCATGTTTTTATTGTTTAATTGTGATTTTACCCTAGGTTTTAGGATTTTCTATTATTTTGGACTTAATTGCAAAATTACATATTTTTGGATTATTTGGCCACTAATTTTCTGATATATTTTTGTAGGCATGAAAGGATCCTGGACCTAGGGTATACTGGGTCAAACTTGAGTCGGATGTGAACCGGATCGAATTATCAAGCCTACGATTAATCCGGGCCGTCCGATTCAAGAGCGGCTAGATCTGAGCCATCCGGGACGATCTGAAGCAATTCGAGCTAGGGTTAGGGTTGATCAAGCTCTATGATCAAGATCTGAAGGTTTCATCCCAATCAGAGCTCAATCAACCGTTGGATCAAGCAAGGAGGGCTCTAGAGCGTCCATTCACAGATAGAGTTGATCTGGACCATCCGTTGCATATCTAGAGGATCCGAGCTACCACAAGGCAGATCCTGACCCCAGATCATCATCATAAAAGTTTGGCTCCAATCAGAGCAAGATCAGCCGTTGGATCTCCTCCGATCAATCTGGGTCGTCCGTTGACACTTATTTAAGCAAAACGCAGCAGCTTCTTCCCGTTGTCGCGTCTTCGCCGCTGTTCATCTTCTTCTTCAGTTTCGTCCATTCCTTAGCTAGTTTTCTTCATCAAAGGAGGCGCGATCCCTCAATCCATCATCAAAACAAGGGTTAGGTCAGTGAAGAGATTCTCAGCGAGGTCTCAGATTCGATTTCTGCTCAATAGCGAAGTTGCGCGAGGTCTCGGCAGATTTGCTATCCGAACTCAACGAACTCAGCTGTATTCCATTTCCACCACATTCGAGCTGACCAGAGGGGTTCCCTGGAAGGTCTCGGTCATTCCCAAATCAAATTTGCAAGCCATAACAGCGAGATTGAAGAATTCGGAGCTGAATTTCAGTTTGGGCAGTGAGCTGATCAGATTCGGTAGCAGAGGCGATTTTCACTGATTTGTGGAACTTGCGGGTCCGAGGTTCTCCCTTGATTGACGACCAAGGAGCTCTTGAGTTGAGGAATGGTTGAGGAGTAGCTTAGATAGTCTAATTTCATTGTTTTAGCTGTAAATTTCGTTTCTGCTGTAGTTTAGTTACTGATTTCGAATTTCAGTTTGGTTAACTTGGTCTATTACATTGTTTCATGCGTAATCTAGCTTTAATCCTTTAAGTTGAGTAGTTAGGAACCTATCTAGTGGATAGTTGTGTTTAATTTCAGTTTATTTCTCGTTTTTAGCTTGAGTATCAATTCGTATCAATTAACTCCCTGTTGTCTGCTTGCGTATCAGCCTTTCCATTGAATTCCTGCATTTTGTTCCAAGTTTGCTTTAGTTTCACTCTTTGAATTCATCTTGCAGTTGTATTCCATTTCCATAGCTATCGAACTAGATTTCTGCATTTAATTCACTGCACTCGAATTAGTTCTCTGCATGTCCAATACTGAATTTCTGTTTCAGTTTGCATCTGTTATCTCTGCATTCAATTTGTGACATTTGAAACACTGCATTGATTCTTATTTACTTGTGTATCAACTCAGCATTCATTTTCATCAAAGCCTGCATTCCGTTTCTCAAATTGGTCCAATTCTGCACATATATTGTTGCTGAAATTTCTGAAACTTAGCCTAAATTCTGTGTATCAAGCTATTGGAAGCTGCCCTGTATCGAGAGGAGATTCAGCTTTAAATCCTTGTTGACTTCCAATGAGTTTGTGACCTGCAAACCTGATTGTTATTCTGCATTCATGTTCTTGAGTCTGAGCTTGTTTGTTTGAATTGCATGTAGCCGCAGTTCATTTCGCAATTGGAATTCTGTTTCCTGCAGAAAATTTCTGCATTCCTGAATTTGATTTTCAGGCAGTTGTATCTGAATTTGTAGTTTCATTTCTACGTTTCTAAGTTCATCATTTTGCAAGCTAGATTAAATGACTTGTTTGCAGTGGTTTCGACTGATCTCATATCAAAGGCTGCTGAGTTTCAATTCTGCAAATCCTACTGGCACATAAGTATCTTTTAGTGTATCAAGCTAGGGCTACGGAATAGATTGGTGTCAAGTCAAAGGAAATTCTAGTGTGTTTAGATGCTTGAATCAGTTAGAGTTGTAATCAGATATCCTGATTTTCTCTATGCATTTGTTTGGCTCGAATGTAGAACTAGCTTGGGTGGTGTTTAATAGAAGTTTGATCACTGAATTCTGCAACTAGCATTGGTTTACAGTTTACTCACTTCCGAAAGTTATTAGCACTGCTTTTATGCCACTGCTTAGCATTTAGATTGTTTAGTTGCATTGGTAGATCGAGTTTCCCATTAGCTAAATTCATTGGTGGCACTCATATCATAAGTTCACTTAGTTAAATTTCTCTTCTTTTCTTCGAACTTTTATTTCTGAATTGAAACAAAACCCATGTTCTAATTGAAACCCAAAACATTGACGACACACAAATACGAGCTAGAATCACACAACGTCAACTAGTCCCCGAGAAAAATACGACCTGTGGCCCCTATATTACATTTTCATACTTTTGATTGTAAAAGGGTTTCCAGCTTTTATTTATAAATATTTAAATTTGATGAGCCCATACATTTCGTGACAAATTAATTAGTATATTTGGGCCCGTCAGAGATCAGTAACCCCCAGACGTTTGGATCTGGTCGGGTAAATGCCATTAAATGACGATTAATTCGTCATTTAATACTGCGAGGTCTGAGCCTATAAAAGGAGGTCGTGACTGAGAGACGCACAAGGCAGAGACGCAGTGCGAAATTCTTCTCCACTCCACCTCGCTCCCAACCCCGTTGATAGCAGTCTGGTACCTCCTCAGTTCGCCACGAGCAACGAGTGCTCCGTTGTGCCCGTGGTCTGCTGTTGTATCCTGAGAGACGGAAGTCCATCTGAGCCTCGAAGCACCGCTGGAGGAGGACGAATCTGTTTCAAGGAAACTGCGTTGCGCAGGCCTCAGCAACTCCCCGGTCAGGAGACGTCCTACTGCTGCTCGGGAGCTCACTCGGCCACTCGGGAGCTCACTCGGCCGCTCGGGAAACGTCACTCAGGAGCTCACTCGGCCACTCGGGAGCTCACTCGGCCGCTCGGGAAACGTCACTCGGGAGCTCACTCGGCCGCTCGGGAAACGTCACTCGGGAGCTCACTCGGCCGCTCGGGAAACGTCATTCGGGAGCTCACTCGGCCGCTAAGGAAACTTCACTCGGGAGCTCACTCGGCCACTCGGGAGCTCACTCGACCGCTCGGGAAACTTCATTCGGGAGCTCACTCGGCCGCTCGGGAAACTTCATTCGGGAGCTCACTCGGCCTCTCGGGAGATTTCACTCGGATCTCACTCGGCCACTCGGGAAAACCTGCTCGGGTCGGGAGATTCCACTCGGACCTCACTCGGCCACTCGGATCTCACTCGGCAGCTTCGGTTTTCAACTCGGCCACTCAACAGAGATAAGTTGAAATTGTTTTTTGTAATTTCAATTTAGTATAAAATCTCGGCAAAATCCTCCAACAATCTTGAAACAGAATCGATTCTGTTGAGATGGCCACGGAACGTGTTGAGGTGAAACAGACTCATCACCAGGCCCCCTCCGCCCCGATCGGGAATGCCCCGATCAACCATGGGGAAAAGCCAGAGAAGTTCACTGGGTTGAACTTCAAGAGGTGGCAGCAAAAGATGCTCTTCTACCTGACCACGCTCAATTTGGCTCGGTTCTTGACCGAGGACCCTCCTGAGCAAGCTGAGGCTGTTGTGGTAGAGGCTTGGACTCATTCTGAGTACCTATGCCGAAACTACATCCTCAACTGTCTGGCCGACTCGCTGTATGTTGTGTACAGCACGAAGAGAACGGCTAAGGAGCTATGGGAGTCCCTGGACAAGAAATATAAGTCGGAGGATGCTGGGGCCAAAAAGTTCATCGTGGGCCAATTCTTGGACTACAAGATGGTTGACACTAAGACTGTGATCAGCCAAGTCCAAGAGCTTCAGGTGATCCTACATGAGATCCACTCAGAAGGTATGGTTCTGAGTGAAACCTTCCAAGTAGCAGCCATCATTGAGAAGCTGCCCCCCGGCTGGAAGGATTTCAAGAACTACCTGAAGCACAAACGGAAAGAGATGAACGTGGAGGAACTTGTTGTGAGACTTCGCATCGAAGAAGACACCAAGGGTTCGGAGAGAAAACTATTCTCTCAGGCTACTGTGAAAGCCAACGTGGTCGAGCACGGACAAAGCTCGAAACGGAAGAATTCTAAATCTTCCAAGCTGGCACCCAAAGGAGGCATCGCCAAGAAGTTCTCTGGGAAGTGCTACAACTGTGGCAAAGTGGGCCACAAATCTTCGGAATGTAAGAAACCGAAGAAGAAGCAGGAGGCCAACCTGAACGAGGGACCAGAAATGGAAGACCTCTGCGCTGTGGTCTCCGAGTTGAACCTGGTGGGTTCAAACCCGCGGCAATGGTGGATCGATACTGGAGCCACCAGACATGTATGTTGTAATAAGGAGCTGCTCCACAATTTTGAAGAAATTAGTGGAGAGAAGCTGTTCATGGGGAACTCGGCAACCTCAGACATCGTGGGCCAAGGGAAGGTGGTGTTGAAGATGACCTCGGGCAAGGACCTGACTCTAACCAATGTACTGTATGTTCCGGAGATTCGAAAGAATCTAGTGTCCGGATCACTCTTAAGCAAGCATGGCTTTCGCATTGTGTTTGAGTCCGACAGAGTTGTTCTGTCGAAGAAGGGAATGTTTGTAGGAAAGGGCTATGTATCTGATGGGCTGTTTAAGCTCAGTGTAATGGCCATTAAGCCTAAGATAAATAAAACTGAAAGCTCTTCCACTTATATGCTTGAGTCTTCGTGTTTATGGCATGGTAGACTAGGACATGTGAATTACGATGTGATTCGTAGATTAATGAACATGCAAAGCATACCGACATTCCACCTTGACCCGACACACAAGTGTGAGACTTGTGTTGAAGCGAAGTTGACTAGGTCATCCTTTCAACACGTTGAAAGAAGCACCGAACCTCTCGGCCTAATTCACACCGACGTATGTGACCTTAAAGGCACACCGACGCGTGGTGGGAATAAGTACTTCATCACTTTTGTAGATGATAACACAAAATATTGTTATGTGTATCTTCTCAAAAGCAAGGATGAAGCTATAGAGAAATTCATTCTCTATAAGAATGAGGTTGAAAACCAACTTAATAAGAAAATTAAGGTGGTTCGAAGTGACCGAGGTGGTGAATATGTATCACCATTCGCTGAGTTGTGTACTGAACATGGGATCAGACACGAGACAACAGCTCCTTATACCCCTCAGCAGAATGGGATTGCTGAGCGAAAGAATAGAACTCTTAAGGAGATGATGAATGCTCTTCTATTGAGCTCTGGACTGCCAGACTCGATGTGGGGGGAAGCTGTGTTAACAGCTAATTACCTTTTAAATAAGGTCCCTCGGAAGAAAATACATAAGAGTCCTTATGAGTTATGGTATGGAAGACAACCATCCTACAAATACTTGCGAGTGTGGGGGTGTCTTGCCAAAGTTTTGGTGTCTGATCCAAAAAGGGTTAAAATAGGACCAAAAACTGTTGATTGCATATTTATTGGATATGCACATAACAGCAGTGCATATCGGTTTTGCGTTTATGAATCACAATTACCGGATATACACAAGAACTCGATAATAGAATCGAGAAATGCCTCATTCTTCGAGCATGTATTTCCATATAAGACCCGAGAGGATGCTAGCTCCTCAAAAAGGGTAAAGGAAATATCAGAGGAAGAAGAAGAGGAAGATGAACCAGTTGAGAATGCACCTCGACGGAGTAAGAGAGCTCGGGTGGAAAAATCTTATGGATCAGATTTTATCACTTTCATACTGGAAGGTGAACCCCAAAGCTACTCAGAAGCTGTGAACTCCTCTGAGGGACCTCACTGGAAAGAGGCAATTGCATCTGAGATAGAATCTATCTTGCAAAATCACACGTGGGAACTAGTGGACCTTCCTCCGGGAAGTAAACCATTAGGTTGCAAGTGGATTTTCAAGAAGAAGATAAGATCAGATGGCACAATTGACAAGTATAAGGCCAGGTTGGTAATTAAAGGTTACCGACAGAAAGAAGGCCTTGATTACTTTGATACATATTCTCCTGTGTCGAGAATAACGTCTATTAGAGTGTTGTTAGCTATTGCTGCTCTATGGAACCTGGAAATACATCAGATGGATGTAAAGACGACCTTTCTAAACGGAGATTTAGAAGAGGAAATCTATATGGAGCAACCAGAGGGGTTTTCTGTGCCAGGACAGAACAACCAGGTTTGCAAATTGGTAAAATCTTTATACGGCTTGAAGCAAGCTCCAAAGCAGTGGCATGAGAAATTTGATAATGCCATGCGAGAAGGTGGATTCAAAATCAATGAATGTGATAAATGTGTCTACTCGAAAGCTACAGAAGATAACTTTGTCATCTTGTGCTTGTATGTAGACGACATACTTATCATTGGGAGTAATGATAAGATAATCAAATCCACGAAAGACATGTTGAACTCAAGATTTGACATGAAAGACATGGGCCTAGCTGATGTGATTCTAGGAATCAAGATTCTTAGAACAGCTGAAGGACTTGTTCTTAGTCAGTCCCACTACGTGGACAAGATTCTTGAGAAATTCACCAATGGTGATACTGCGTTGGCACGAACACCGATAGATACAAGCCAACATCTATCGAAAAATCGATGCGAAAGAATCTCTCAGGTAGAGTACGCTCGGGTGATTGGAAGTCTGATGTACTTGATGAATTGTACACAACCAGACTTAGCCTACGCAGTAAGCAAATTGAGTAGATACACGAGTAATCCCGGTGTTGAGCACTGGAAAGGGATAACAAGAGTACTAAGGTACTTGAGATATACTCGTGGAAATGAACTGCACTATATGAGATATCCTGCTGTTATCGAAGGATACAGCGATGCGAGTTGGATATCTGATATAAAAGACTCGAAGTCTACGAGTGGTTATGTGTTCACTCTGGGAAGTGCAGCCATTTCATGGAAATCTTCTAAGCAAACCGTAATAACCAGATCCACGATGGAGTCTGAGTTTGTAGCTCTTGACAAATGTGGTGAAGAGGCTGAATGGCTACGGCAATTCTTAGAAGATGTACCGAGATGGCCTAAACCCGTGCCGGCAATCTGCATACATTGTGATAGTCAATCTGCAATTGGTCGGGCACAAAGCCATCTATATAATGGTAAGTCTAGACATATACGTCGAAGACACAATACCATTAAACAACTACTCTCAACTGGAGTTATCACTGTTGACTATGTGAAGTCAAAGGATAACTTAGCAGATCCGCTAACCAAAGGGTTAAATCGAGAGTTAGTTGCAAACTCATCAAGGAGGATGGGTTTGATGCCGATAGAAAATGTTGGTGCAAAGGAAACCCAACCTATGCAGACTGGAGATCCCAAGAACTAGGTTCAAAGGGACAACCTAATTGCACTGACAAAAGTGTTCACTATAAGGGAATGACCCTTTGAAACAGTGAAGGATGAAGGTTAAGCATACGGCTTTTAATGATTCAATAGAGNTGGTGCAAGAGTGCAGCGTTCTCGAACTTACAAACGTGATCCTCGGGTCCGTTTTCCCGTCATACTCGGGAATCCCGAGCCCACGGAATTGTTTCGGCATGGGGTCTTCAACAATCTCCGATAAGAAAGGCGTAGAGGGAATTTTGTGAGAGGCCTTAGGCTCCTCTCTTCTCCCGTGTCCTTCTTCATGCTTCTGAGCGCTGGAGGCTACAGAGTGAACCTTCTCGATATTTCCAGGGGAGTATCTTTGGGGACCCGAGGCTGCTCCGTCTCGTCGGCCCACTGGCGTGACAGATCTCCGCGAGTGCGAGACGGAGACTCTGGGGATCTCTCGCACAAGAGCCCCTTGTTGCGAGGTCGCTTGTTCGACTTGGTGTTGCTCGAGCGATTCTTTGACGGCGTTGGCCACCAAACGATCGAGTTCCTCCCTAGTAAGGACAATGGGTTGTCCTTCTGGTCCTGTCATCGGTGCTTCTTCAGGTGCTTTGTTGGTTTCCCACAAACGACGCCAAAATTGTTCCGAAATGAGTCGACGACGATGGTCAGTCACCGAGGTTCTACCCACGTAGAAACTGATAAGAGAGGAGGAACTCTGCGCCCTACGAGATCAACACGAACGTTAAGGGAACACACTGTAGATTGTCCGGCGAAGCCCACTCCGACGCTCAAGTCACTACCTCGACGGAAAAAGATGTTAGACAGAAAAGAGAGCATGAGTTATAGAGAATGCTTAGCCCCCTTACCCGAGGGGTTGGAGTATCTTTTATATTGGTCTCTTCTACTTTGCTACGTCCCCACGATTTATGCCACGTCCTCCCCCTCTTTCGGCGGTTACTGAATAGCCTTTGAAATGGTCTACGCCATCATTATATTTCGACCCATTGCAACATTTAAGGGTTGTGATAATTTTGTGCTAGCGAGGATGCTTATCCATAAATCCGCGAGGGAAGGGGAGAACCGTTATTTGACGTCGAAGGTAGCTCGGGCTCCGCTTCCCCGAGATGGTCTCGGGGTCTTCTGGCCCGAGTGATCGCGGGCATTATAGCTCCCGAGGTGGTCTCGGGACCCCACCTCCCGGGGTGATCCCGAGAGGGATCTTCTGGTTGACTCCCCAGGACTTGTCTCCCGGAGGGCCCTAGAGGCTCCCCTTCCCGAGAGTGTCTCGAGGGCTCTGAAAAAGAAGTCACTAAGACCTGTTGCATTTTGCCACAAAGCTTCTTCATCTCACGTGCCTGTCACGAGCTATTCAACCCTATCAAATAGTAAACAAAAATAAATAAATAAATAGAAAAGCACAATTAAACGAAGGATCTGCTGTGGATCTTTCGTTGCCCTTGTATGACAATTTATTCTTTGCAACAGAGCAAAAGATACCAAGAGTGCAATAACTAATGTTTTCATGATACCATCACAAACAGCAGACGAATTGGAATACGAACTACAACAATTAGAGTTTCTTAACATATATAATAACGGAGTGTGCTCAAGAATAATAAATTCTATAAATAAATTCACACACCTAATAAAATCGGTCCACATTGATTAACTTTCATGATCCAAGCTCGCAAGTTGACTGGCACAAGGAAGTCAAGCGAGCAGAACAAAACCTCTTGTGGATCAGTATTCTCCATAAACCCAAGGCATTGAGAAAGTTATGGATCACGAAATTGGACCAAAATTGTTTTAGCGACCGAGATACTCTTATGTTAGTTTAGCACAAAGTAATTTCAGTTAACGAGGTCAAAACAGTGGGCTGGTTAAAGGGGGAGAAATCACAGAATCATAAACAAAAGAAGATAAGATGGGTAAAGAAATGTTATACATGAACCCATCAGTATTCAGTAATAAAACCTGCGGTTAGTATTGTTCAATGCAGGCATCAAAGAATTTTCTGTAAAACACTTTTGTTAAGAAACTTGAAACAAATGGATCCAAACAAAACTAACCCAACAGCCAACTTACTGAAGCAAAAAATAAGATCAGATATTGCAAATAAAACACACTAGTGACACGTGCTCATATAAATCCAATCGGGATCAATATCTTTAATTCTTTCTATGCAAAGGACAAGCTTGGTCGACAGACTTCATGTTGATGCATGCTCAATCTCATCACTGAAAACCGTCAGTACATCATGATGCGAGGCAAAAATAAAATGCAGCACATTAAAGAAGCAGCACTCACCTGTAATTTTCATATCTAGCAGCAGTTTGGAGATTAATTCCACATGCATCTATAAAAAAACATTCACACAGTACAGAGTAAACATTAGGATCAAACAACTTCAGAACCCACACAATTCTCAAAATAAAAGTTCCCTGTTAGAGGATTAGGAACAACCTACCTTACACTCCGATTTAGAGTACAAAGTGACTATCACTAGAAAGAGAACTCAGTAGACATTCTCAGTACACATAGCTCAGCCTAATAGGGTCGAGATCGCTGGCCGCTGTAATGATGCCTATCAGGTCCGCCGCCATCGTTATAATTGTCTCTGCGCCTATCTCCTCCACCATAACCCCCTCTGCCACCACTGCTTATGCACAAGAAAAATAAAGGAATGAACCACAAAACTTAGCTATTTTAACACAAATTTGAGACGATTGCAGCTGAAGATAATCACAGAAAATGATATATTTGCACAAGTATATAAATTTTGCTGGTACATCAAACGTGCATATTATTGACAAGCTATTTAGAAATGACATTCATAATAGTCGAAAGTCTCAAAGCACGTAACATGGGCAGTAGTGTTTCAAAAAGAGGCCTAGGCAGCGGGGAGCTGGAATGTTTCGAGTAGCATCCACCTCACCTTGGCAGAAACTGGTCCAACTTAACCATATAGCAGTCTTGGTGAGTCTAGGTGGTCCAGACATATTGATGAGGAATAAGTAGCTTTTTGGGTTTGGTTCACTTACTAAAGATAACCCATAGTTATTTGAGGCGTGAGACGCCCAAAAAACGCATAAGTGTCGTGGGGCCTGAGGCGCTAGGCTCAAGGTGAGGTGCATGTCTTACTGAAGTAAGACGTTTTGGATATAAATTTTTACAATTCAAACAGATATAGGAATTTTTGTCAAAATATTTCACTAACAAAATTCAAATATTTCACCAACTATTAAACAACAATGTAAATATAAAATTCACTAACATTCAAATATTGAAATAGTTTATCTTTATAATCAAACTTCAAATTAAAGAAAAATCAAAATCATTGGAATAAAAATTCCAAACTAATTTACAATTTGAAGTTGTGAGGAACAAAAAACAAAATCATTAGAATGTAAATTCTAAACTAATTTACAGATTGATTTTGTGAGAGAAAAAAAAAACCGATAAGAAAACTTATGAACTTAAATATGTGAGGAAAAAACATACCACTATGATGAAACAAAAGGAGAAAAGCAAAAAAGTGTAGCCAAATCTAAAAGACCGATGTTGATGTTCATGTTGTAGGCGAGAGAAGTGTTCACGTTTGAGAAGGGGGAGGTTGATGCTGATTTTTTAGGGGAGAGGAAGAGTCATGCAAGAGAAAATAAGTGAAATAAGTTTGTAAGAGATTAAGGGAGGTTGATGTTCATTTTCTAAGGGAGAGAAAAAGTCAAGCAAGAAAAATGTGTCGCATGCATGTAAGATAATGCAACCTAATTAATTTAAAAGGTATTTAAAGGTATGGGTTGAACATTAAAAAAAATAAAATAAAACTTCAAAAAAATGAGGAAAATCACGCCTTAACCTCTCAAAAAGCGCGCGCTTAAGTGGGCTTCATTCAAGTATTGTGTTTAGGCACAGCCAGGTGCGTGCTTTTCACAATTATGAAATAACCCTAATTTCAACTGCCTCCACCATAAAACCCATTGGTCTTCTCCCATGTTCTTGAGTCCGCTCGTCCCCCATTATTCAATGTAATGGCCCGGCTGCAATTTCCAGTGATCTTCTAGATTTGATATCCCCTTCTCTCTTCCCTAGGTGGGCTCCTAGTTCTCCTTTGTATTTTCTAGTTGATTTTCCACTGCATTTTCAAGGTTCTTTTCTCTTCTCATTTCACTAAGACCTAGTTTATTCCTGTCATTGTGACTAAAGATTCCTTTCACTGCAACCCCACTATGACTGAGTTATTCTTCCACTGCATTTCTATGAAACTTTCAAATTGTTCACTGTTACCTAGTTATGCATTTGTGTTATCCTTTCAAGTCGAGATGCCCATGAAAAATTTTAAACAGAATATAAAAAATTTTCAAGTATCTTACTAACTTATATACTAATTATAGAAAGAAAATCAACAAAAGTAGTAGACTTGTATATCAATAGAATTAGAAATTGGTCTTTGCATCCTGCCTAGAACTGTCTTACAATATTTTGGCCATGCACTGATTATCTTCTATCAAGTTTATTCCAAAAAATGTCTAAGTTAGGTTGAAGTTGAATTGAAGTTGAACCAGTAACCTGGCATGATATGGGCAAATAACAAATATGTGATTGTATGAATAACTAACGCTTTTCCAATGACTAACACCAACCCATCAAAGACACCAACCATATACCTTTTCTTAGATACACCAGCCATTAAGAGTAGCCACTAAGAAGATTAGTTGACTTCCTATGATACTGACAGCCAGTCCAGAAAATTAATAAGGCTTCACATTAGCTGACGATAATATAATAGACACATTGTAAAATATAACTCTATTAAAAAAACAATTTAAAGGTTTAGAAATTTCAGTCTCAGTAACAGATAATCAAATATTCACTATATAACGAGTTATGAAAGGATTCAAGCAACAAATTGGTATATTCTACAATATCTTGAGCCAAGGCTAGTAGCAAATCCTAAGAGTAAACTATTTGCGGTTAAAACTCTTGACAATTTTTCCGGGAAAAAAGAATGGCTCTTACACCAAATATATCTTTATAGACAGTTAAACAGCTTCGAAGAAGAAAAATAAAAGTGCTCAGATTCTATTAAAAAATAAAACACACAACATCAAATGGAAACAAACAAGAGGATGAATAACTACTTCGTAGAATAGAAGCTTATTCATATAACATTTATCATCATGGCACACTATCTTTTCTAAACGCAATGCATAAAAAATGTAATCCCAATAAAAATGGAGACAAGTTGGTGTGCAAAAATGTGAAAGAAATCAACTAATGATAGGAATGAATATCAAGTCTAGCGTTTCAAGCCATTTAAAGAATTAAAGTTCAACTTCTTCAAATCAAAAGGAGGGGAAAATCAAACTAAAGCTCAATACCCATGGCCATATGAAGGGGGTGCTTTGGGTGCAGTCTTCTCTGCCATTGCAACATTAATCTTGTATCCTCTCATGTCATAGTCTAAAAAGATGTTTCACAATATATAAAGGAATAAAATCATCAGAAGAACAGTCAAGTTCTATAATACAAAGTATATAGCTTACTATTATAGAAGCCTCCAGCAGAATGTGCAGCAGCAGGATCTTCATATGAGAGTACAGCATCTCCTTTGTTGTTTCCCGATTCATCTGTATATATCTTTATATTCCAAGGCCACTGATCTTTGTAGCCTCGTTTTTGCTTGATCCTGCCAACCTATGAAATGACAAGTACTTCAGAAATTCTCAGTTTATATGCTAAACTAGCAAATTTTCCCACAATTTTTTTTTAAAAAATGATTTTTTATCAAACTCACTATTTGGTAAAAAAAACTGACACGGAATGTCAAATTTGTATATACTTGGTGACCTTAGGAAAGAAATGGATCAAATAGCAAATGCCCATTGTATGAAATATTAACCATATGATTAACTCAGTGGATGAAGAATGAATCATGAATGCACCAGATCTTATTTTATTTATGTTGCGAAAAGGCAAAAAAAAAAAATGGTGGTGGATAGGGAAATGCAACATGCAGATTTCATTTGAAGTCAAAATATGTTGTGAATCAAGGAAACATCAGAAATACAGACAAAAAACAGATGTATAAATTGAGGTGGAAAGAAATGAAATCAAAAAGTAACCAAAAGCTAATTCTAGGTTCTTGCAAGGTGACTGATATAGGCATAAATTGAGGGGTAGCAATAAGAAAATATATCCCTTTTAAGAGAAATTAAGAGTCAATGACAGTACTTCAATAATAAAACAAGTGCAAAATTCACTTGCTAAAATGATACAATCATTGAGCTCACTTGATGTGCAAGAAAAATCAGCAGCATTTATGAGTTGAAACGTTAACACCTAAAGAATGTAAAATAAGAAACTTATAGTGTTGATCGTTGCTCATATGCAGGTGAATACACAAACAATAGGCAGATTAAAGAACACAAAACAAAGTATAATCGTAATTCTGAATGGATCCCAAGGACTAAACAATTTACATAAAAATATCTGGGCATCCATCACCTAATAGATAAATGCTAATAAGCTATAGGTATCTGAAATTTCCTCATAAGCAAATCATAGAGTAATCAGCTAATTCATGTGTAACATTGTCAACCTATTTCAGAAAAGATCAACTGATTCAGGCTCATTGTTGATCAAAACAACTAAATAGTTCCCAAGGCTTTTGCAACCAAAGTGCAATCTTCTCATGCAAAAAGTGTAAATTAAGATTGAGGAGACTACATAGATTCACATTAGACCAATCTTCCATGTAGTTGATTGCTTTTTATTCTCTTCCTTCCAATAACCAGGTATCAAATTGGCTCAGACGCACAACAAACCATATGGGAAGATGCAAGTCCACCTATTTTACACTATGCAAAAAATCTTGAATATAATGCATAGTATGTCTGAACTCATAGCATCAATACGTAAGAGATTATGATGCCCAATAAAGGGCACAATACACATCAATGGTTGCATATAATATATCATGGCCATTCGCAGATACCCTAACAAAGGATGACAATTAACAAATAAGAAAATTTTTAGAGGGGATTGTATCAGAACCAGTTCTTAATCAGAACAATGCACAAAGAGAGCAGAAAGATTTGCAATTTATGAGATTGCAAACAAGGCTAATGGCATTCCTCGTCACTAAAGAACAGAAGTAATTATAAACAAAAGTTAAACTGCAGAAGGAACATCACAAGATCATTTCCAGGAAAGTTAACGTCTGATATGGAATTGGTTGCATAACCAATTATCAAGCTACTAGTCCATGCATATAACACAACTATATTATAACAAATAAATCCATGGCCTTCAAAAATTAAAACTACCTTCTGAACAATGAATTTACTTAATGCATTTACAACTAAATCAGGTACATGTACTTGCAAATAGACAAGGGTACAGTTAATATCAGTAGAACACAGCTTTTCATCACCCTAATAATGGATATATGCACGTCCTCCAAAGAGAACAAAGATACTATCTCAGCTTATAGAATGGTAATTCCCATCATAAATTACGGTTTGATGGATAATGAAAAATATTATATGATTTTACCTTAATTCCTTAAGCAAATAATCTTGTGAGTAATCTTAACCACATCAAGGCAATTAAACCAAAAGGTCAACGCTTGAATAGTCCAGATTTTCAATCACCAAGTTTAAGTCCAATGCTAGGTTGTTCAGATTTCATTTTACTATGTAAACTATAAATAAATGATCATATGAATATATGAACACATCAATATTTTTTACCATAAAAGACAATCAGTCTGATGTAAATTAACCAATATTAATAAAGCAAATAGGTGATAGCTAGTATATCTGACATTAATAGATGTGCATATCCAATACCTGCCCAATTCCTCCAAAAAGGTCACGTAGCTCATCTGTAGTCACATCAGGAGGCAAGTTTGAGATATAGATCCTTGAGTTATCACAAGATTCTCCACAACTTTCATCACATTGTTTGATCGGACCAGTAGCATCAGTAGGAGCAGCACCATATGCACCACCCCCGTGGCGAGGTGGAGCACCACCACCAGCACGACCAGGGTTACCACGGTCACCATATCCGGATGGTGGAGCGCCATAGCTAGATGGTGGACCACCACGAGCCAAAGAACCTTCATTAGGATATGCATTTGGAGGGGGTGCACCATACGAAGGAGGGTAGGAATTGGGGCCACCATAACTGCTAGGAGGTGTAACAGAATCAACAGAATAAGCATTATTTGCACCATAAGGATTAGGAGGGTAATTTCCAACAGCGCCACCAGGACCACCAAAGCCAGCTGAAGGAGGTGGCGCAACTTGACCATAACCACCATCCTCCCTGTCTCGACTATTGTCATTAAAAGAACCACTTCTTCCACCATAGTCACCACCTCTTCCCTCCAAATCTGCACCTCTTCCTTCATAATCACTTCTACCACCACGGACCCCAGAATATCCACCACCCCGACTGTTATAACTGCCACGGCCACCACCTCGACCATCATTATAATCACCACCACCTCTATTGTAACCACTGCCACCATCACTTCCTCTGTTATTGTCACCATAACCACTGTCACCTCCTCTGTTACTATCACCATAACCACCACCACGCCCGCCGCCACCGCCAGGACACGGAGCTCCACATTTGTTGCACTCCACTCGTCTTGCGAAGTTCAGATTTCCGCAACTGCGCCAAGAACTAAACTTTATTGCACAAAAAAGAGGACAAATAAAGGAATCACAATACAGGTAGATAACTCAACTTCCGAAACAAAAATAAACTTACCTTGAGTTCGGGCAGCGCCAATCCCCGTCCCGGCCAACTCCACCACCACGACCACCACCTCGGTGACCACCTCCACCTCCCCGGTTTCCACGATCTCCACCTTGATATCCACCTCCACCGTACCCGCCACCTCCACCTATGCAAAACGACGAGTCAAAACCCCAAACTCTAGATCCGGAGAATCCTAACCCTAGACGGGGAAAAAAACGACACCCGAGCGACGAGAAGAGAGTACAACACCTCGATTCCCCTGGTTTCCATTGTACCCGCCGCCGCCGCCGCCTCCTCCTCCTCCTCGACCTCGTCCGTAGCCGCCGCCGCGAGGAGGCTGCGAAGCGTCGTCGGGTCCGCCGGAGCCGTAGGAACCTGACATGAATTCGGTGTTCGGCTTCCCTTGCGCAAAGGAAGAAGAGGGGAGATGGAACGAATAGAACGGCGACAAATAGTGATTAAGATTTAGGGTACGCCGTCTCGCAAGCTGAGACAGGTTATCAAGGAGCCCGACGAAGATATTTTCCTTGAATACCCGGCTTACCGGTGAAAAAAAATTTAGGGTCCCACTAATAAGTCAATAACTCCGCTTATTGTAAAATTAGAAATTTTCTTTTCCGTGGTAGTGCCTGAACCGGCTAATGAATCGATACGTGACATTTTTTTTTTCCGTGATTGACATTTTTTGATTATAAAATCTCATACGATCATTTTTCACAGTGAAAAAATTAGTTCTCATTTGAGAGAAAAAATTCTCTCCCCTCTATTTTATATCACCATCGTAATCTTACCGTCACCTATTTCAGATTCTCCATTTATCAGGTTAACCCAAAAAAAAAATTATCATTTGAAAGAAAAACACCACTATCATTCTTCTTGTTTTTGTTCGAACTTCCGCCGCTGTAGGCATAGTTTAGTCAGCACCACCCATTTGACATGCAGCTCTCGATTTTATAGCAGAAAAATGGTTGCCGAAAAGTTACCTAGTCATCTTGTAACCTTATGGATTAAAAGATTGCAAGATAAATAAGTGATTATATTCGAAAGGAATCGTAATATTTACCTTTTGTTTGTGTAATTGTTTGATAAAAATGGTGTTGGATATTTGATTCTTAAAAAAACAAATATAATTTTGCAAAGGAAAATTGAGGTATCATCAATCGATGAAAGTCAAAATTGACTTCAAAAACAAAATATATGTATCGCGTAGATGAATCTAGACTATTAATTAGCTCAAAATCGATTACGGATAAATAAGAAATTAATTGTTTAAAGTCAGCAAAAAAAAATTGATATAAAGGAAATAGATGGGGAATAGTCCCACATCTAAAATTTCCAAAGAAATTTGCCTCCTTATATGTGTTCCTGTGTTAATAGGATTAAAAAAATATAGGTGGTCTTTTCTCATAGCCGAGCAGATGCTCGCACCTGTGACCTTGCCGACGCGTACGCGCACTATGGTCGCTTTGTTGGTGCACTTTACACTTCATTTATGCTCCATGTGACGTGGTAGTGCCTACGTGGAGCTCAGGTGACATGGCATGTGACGTAGGTGTGCCTAACACTCAAGTAGGAGGAGAGAGATGATAGACTGTTGACTGGGCAAAACAAATGACAATCGTTGGATTGAAGATGAGTACTGGATCGCAAGTGACGCGATCTGGAGTGTTGATTGCGAAGAGCCGCAATCTGACTGTTGGTAATAAGACTTGATCTGAAGTGTCAGATCAAATCTGGCGGCTAAGATCAAAGAGAGATTTGAAGGGTTACTGTTGGGACCGGGTGCATGCCGACGCGGACACGTATTGTAATTGTTACATAATTACATGCAGCGGAAACAAAAATGTTCACATAATCGTAATATAAAATTTTTGCAGAAAAGGAAATTACTCTACGAATTACCTTGCGTAACTTGGAAGAAGGGACGAGATCCAACCGTTAGCGTCCCTTGAAAGCTCCGCCTCTATTCGTATCCACGCCGAGTATCATCGGGATGACTTCGCTAAGTCACGAGTTTCGTGTTCACGAGAACTACTAGATTCTCCGTGAACACGACGAAAACCGAGAGAGTAATCAAATCGAAAGACTCACCACCAAGGTTGCCCGAAGAGGAAGATCGTCGCAAGGAAGAACTTCGTCTCCTTGATGCTTCTCCTTGTGCTCGCAGCAAGAAGAAAGAAGGAAGGCCTATGGCCGGCCAAGAGAGAGGGAGAGAAGAAGAGAAGAGAGCCCAAGCAATTCTTGGATGGATCCCCTTCTATGGCACCCCTTGGGTCCTTTATATAGAGAGAGGTTTCTTAATTCCCAAGCAAACCTCTCCTTGATTATGGAATAATTTCTCAATCAATCCATAATCAAGGCTCTCATGATCAAGCTTCTTCTTCTTGATTATGGAATAATTTCTCAATCAATCCATAATCAAGGCTCTCTTTCTTTTGGCATGATTATATAAAATTTATAAAACAAATCAACCATTGGTTCATTATATAAAAATTTATAAAACAAACCAACCATTGGTTCATTATAAAAATTTATACATAAAAAATTTATATAACCTTTTATAAAATAAACCAACCTTTGGTCTATTTTATAAAACAAACCAAAATAGTCTTATCCTCTTATGGTGGTGGCCGGCCATGACAAGAAGAGAGGAGGCCCCTTCCTTGGCCGACCCATCTAACCCCAATTGGATCAAATTCCTTAATGAATTAAACTTATTTAATTCACCCATTAAGTCTTTAAAAGACTTAGTCATACTATGCTTCCGATGCGTCTGAAATAAATTCAGCTTTGACTATTGTTTGGACTTACCGAAAATAGTCTATCTCGATTGGAGAATCCAATTCTCAACTCGTTTTAAATCCTTCGAATTACTCGTTATGCGTGTGACCAAATAGGCTTTCAATTTATGTTGGTCGTCCATAATTAACTAATTAATTATAGAACGATCATGAGTGGCACCTAGTAGTACATCATGATCCCCAATTAATTGAAAGATCAACAGTTGACCTCAGAAATGATTCTGAAACCCTTCAGCAGCTATAATGAATCGTGCCCCATTCCCTTCACCATCTTATACCCACTTGGTTCAGGACATGGTCTATGTGTATCAGTCCCCACTAGGCTGACTACGTCACACCTAGCCCAAGTAACGTTTCCTCGTCCTATGGATTCTAATTACTCTCATGTATTTAAGAGATTCATACTCTGAACATGTCATGCTCTGGCCAGAGGCTTCGAGTAACAATCCGACGATAGGCCTCGGGTATACATCTTCTCGCAAGGAGTGGTGAATCCTTTGTAGGCTGTTCAAATATCTTCGGGCACTTCGGCTTATACCCAATCATCCTGGGTCCACACCTCCTTGGAGATGCTTGCTTAAGATGTCAAAGTATAAGTCTCCATGACCAAGATGACTTAAACACCGCAAGTCAAAGGAACATCGCACTTAAGCTGCAGTAAGAACTTCACTGACATATCTATATGTATACTACCATATGAAGTTTTACAGCCAGTCACTCCAATGAACTAGTTCCCTTAATTAGCATTCATGTTTATCTCCGGACATCTCCATGTCACCAGCCAATGAGAATCAGCTGATTAGAGAATAACCCATGCTAGTCTCAACAGAATTGATAGTGTCCGTATTTATCAATTCATCGACTAGGGACAATTTCAATACTTCACAATTGCACATATAGAAATAATCACTAGTTGTGAATTCATCACAAATTCTCTCATGCTGTGAATTGTATTGCGGACATTCAGTAAATGAGCTTAAGATCTTAATCAAATAATCATGTATACTCAAATAGTGAATATTCATTTATTAAAAATAAATGATTATAATCATAAGGCGATTGCCTTAGGACACTTCTCTCATGTCACTAATAGTTACAACCATCCAGATCTGATGGATGAGATTAAAGGGTTATCTAAAGGGTTACAACCAAGGTTCTGATAATCGGACCGGACATCGAACCGGTCGAAGCAAGGGTTCAGAGGTTCAGAGGTTCAACCGGTTTAACCGGGCCGGGATATAACCGGTATATAATAAAGCATGTATTTATATAAATATATGGAATTAACAATTGGCCCAACTACATTCTTCAAGAGTAAATCAACTAAGTAAAGCATGTTATATGTTTTTGCACACTTAAATAGAGAACACTAACAAAGCACATACAATCTCACTTTTCCAAAAGTAGTTGACATCAATCAAAATTCAAAAGTTCGACTTCAAAACATAACAATAAGTCAAAAACATAAGGGAAACATTAAAGGTTCAAACTTTTAAATTCATGAATCAAATAGGATCATCAAAATCAGCATTAATTTGTTGAATATCTCCATCATCAAATGCTTCATGTCTATCTTCATCTTCATCTCCATCATCACCAAATGAACCATATTCATGAGGCATAGTAGCATCAAATAGACCAATCTCATGTCTCTCATCATCATCTAAAAAGTAAAAACATGAAAATGATATAGAATATGTTAAAAATATATACAAGCATCAATAAAAATATATTCTATAACAAAGAAAACTACAAAACTTATAAGCATGAGATGAAGGTATAGCATTTTCTTAATATATTAGCTCTTGAAGATCATTAAAAAGTTCTGACTCTTCTACTTCTTCCATCACCCAAAAATCAACTAGATCAATACTTTCATAGTCAATTGAATCATAAGATCTTTTCTTTTGTTGTAACCTAATATGCAAACTTAAAATATTAAAATAACTTCTAAAGTTTACTATCCTAAAGTTGCAAAAATAACATAAATTACCAAATATTAAATAGTCTAATAATGTAAATCATAATACCTTGATTTAAGGCTCATGTTGTATGTCACATAAACAAGATCATTCAATCTTTGATGCCCCAACCTATTTCTTCTTTTAATATGAATTTGTTCAAAAATACTCCAATTTCGCTCACACCCTGAGGAAGAAAATGTTTGACCAAGAAGACGAATTGCTATCTTTTGTAAAATTGGGGTACTAGAACCAAAATATCTCCACCATTCACCTGCAAAAATTATATATAAATGTTTAATCATCAACATTTACTATTTAGTATTTATTTTAAAACATTCAAACAAATGAAACTACTAGATAAAATTTCTTACTAGGTTGGAGTTCCTTGGCTGCTTGTACAACTTTTGGCCTAGCAAAGCTTCCTGTGCGATCCCGATATATTTGTACCTCTTTCAATGCTTTAATTGTGTCACTACAAAGGCTCTTTACATCAAACATATCAAGTACATCTCGCATAACTTGATTTTTCTCAATGAACTTCTCATCATAAAAGAAAGCAGGGTTTAGAAAGTAGGCTGCTGCATAGAGACTTCGCTTCAAATGCTTATCCCATCTTGCCTTAATGATTTGAGTGTATGGTTCATATGATGTCGTCTTGTTCATAAGCATTTCTTTGATAGCATTTTTAGCCCTTTGCATACCTTCATATACATATCCCAATGAAGGCTTTTCATCAGAATCTACAATTCTCAACAATCTAATCAAAGGGCCTATAAGCTTACATGTGGTATGGCAACCATCCCAAAACTTGTTGTCTAACACAATAGCAGTAACAACTTTCCCATTAGCACTCCTACCTAACTTGTGCCCAGTGAAATGTGTGTCAACAACCAAAGCTTGCAAATCTGCCTTGTGTTCATATATATTTTTCAATATAAGAAAGACAGTTGCAAAACGAGTAGCTCCTGGACGAACAATTTCCTTCCAACCAGACCTTTTTCTTAACCAAGACAAGAACACCATATGATTGTAAACAAAGATAGTTATCTTTGAAGCTCGAGATGCAAGGCTAGTAATATGAGGCATAGTACCTATATCTTTCAAAATGAGATTTAAGCAGTGGGCAGCACAAGGAGACCAAAAAATGTTTTCATACTTGTCATGAATGAGTTTCCCAGCCGCTACATAATTATCCGCATTGTCAGTTACCACATGCACAATATTACTAGGCCCTATCCATTCAATAACTTCATCAAATAATTTGCACAATGTAGAGGCATTTTTTACCACATCTGAAGCATCAACAGACTTCACAAAGCACATACCAACTAGGCAATATACCAAAAAATTGATCAAAGTTCTTTGTTTTTGATTTGTCCAACCATCAGCCATAAGTGTGCAACCACTTTCTTTCCATTTATTCCGATAACTATCCACAAGTAGTTGACATTCTTTCTTACGATCTCTTAATAAATGAACCCTCAATTTGTCATAAAAAGGACCTTTATAACCAGGTCCAATACCAGCAATACCATCCAGTGCATCTTTAAAGAAAGGTGATTGAATTGCATTAAAAGGAATCCTTGCATGAATAAGCCATCTAGCAACTCTCAAATCAACTTCATGTAATGCCTCCTTGCTTTGAAATGCACTTTTTCAAACTTGGTTGACCTCCTTGAGTTGATCTTGTTGTAAAATAACTACTAACTTTTGCCTTTTGCTTGCCTTTGTCTCCAACAACTTGCACTTTAGATGGTGGATGACTAAGATTAATCTCTTGTTCAAATGTTTCCTCAGTCTCATCACCAAAGCTCAGAGAATCATCATTACTTTTAGTTTTCTTGACTTCTTCCAAACTTGCCAACATTTCCTCTTTCACATCATGAGAAGCTTTCATACATTTAGCTATGTTTCCTGTTTTTCCTGCAAGATGTTGCTTCATCCTATTAATCCCTCCACCTTTGTATTGCTTTAAACAAAGCAAGCATGTATATAATGGTCTCCCTTTCTCAATTGTCAAATTAAAATACTTCCATGCTGGATTAGTTTTCCCACGACAAGCACTTGAAGAAGATTGGTTTTCACTGTTAGGATTGGCAGCTGTAGCTTCAGGTACGATACTGTTTACTTCTATAGACTGATTTGAAGTTGGAGCATCCATATCTGAATCTACAAATTGAATTTACATTTGGCATTTGACATAATGAAACAAATAAAAAAATATTATTTGTTACAGAACTGTAAGTAGCTAATCAATTTGATGAACTGTCAGGATTACATTAGTGAAAAAGCTTAGCACTCAATTTGATGAAACTCATTTATATTCGTCTGATAGTAAAATGATTGAAGTTTTTTACTTTTTTATACGTAAAAATGTAATGAAGCTTAGCCTTACTCTTGGTGCAGGAAGCATCATATCGAACCTTGTTTTGATATTGGCAAAGGGTTCAAAGTTAAGTATTATTGGTGATCTAACGTTGTTACTCAAGTGTGCAGGAAAAGTCCTAGCGAAGGGCTGCTAGGCACCTGACGAAGGACTGTCAGGAAACAAAGTCCTAGCGAAGAGTTGCTAGGCACCTGGCGAAGGACTACCAGGAAACAAAGTCCTAGCGAAGGGCTGCTAGGCACCTGGCGAAGGGCTGCCGGGAATCTAAGACCTGGCGAAGGACTGCTAGGCACCGGGCGAAGGACTGCTTTGTACCAAAGACCTAGCGAAGGGCTGCTAGGCACCTGGCGAAGGACTGCTGGGAAAAAGTCCAACCGGAGGAGCCGGTTGGCAAAAGGTAAACTCTCCTGAGAGGAGTAGGTGAGGACGCGTTCCCCGTCGAGGGAACAGTAGGCGTCGGTTCGACTTAGGGTTCCATTTGGGAGACTCAAAGTCAGAACCAAGACAGCTACGGCTGTAAGAAATTATCTAACACTCTTACTTTGTTGTTTTGGAACTAACCCTGGATGCAGAACTGAAGGAACGAGTTTCTGTAGCTCAGAACGCCCCAAAGGAAAGGGGCAGCAGCTGAGCAGGGCGCCCTGGAGGTCTCGGGCGCCCCCAAGGGCAAAGCAAATAACCAAGCAAAGAGTTGCCTCGAAACTGCTCTAAGCAGGACGCCCTGGAGGTCCAGGGCGCCCTGAGTCAAAGCCAAGAAATGAACTGAAGCAAAGAAGCAACCGTGAAGCCTGTTGACCGAGTCAAGCAGGGCGCCCCCAGCAGCGAGGGCGCCCCCTGTGTCCCGGGCTCCCCCGTCAAACTCCGAGCCCGATCCTGGAGGGATAAGGGCTGACTGAGTTCCGGATAGGGGTTTGCGGATCAAGAGGCACGTGGAGGGTGCCCCCAACGTCCAGGGCGCCCCAGGTGCACTATAAAAGGGGCTCGACCCCCAAGGCTTCAGAACACATTTTTCCAACACCACAACGCTCTTCGCTCAAGCGCTCTGCTCCGAAAACTTCTGATCTCGAGGTTCTAGCGCCGACGACGACCCTACGCACCGAAGTACGATCCACACAGGGTGTCGGTAACGAAGAGTTCAATTATTCCTTTTACTGCAATACTACTGTACAATTCTCTGTAAACCTTTGCGTATTATAGAATTGCCCGCAGTAAACGGTCAAGGACCATAGGCCTTGGAGTAGGAGCCGATCGCGACTCCGAACCAAGTAAATCCTTGTGTTCGTGTTTGTTTTTGTATTAATTTTCCGCTGCGCATTCTCTCTCTAATCCGAAACGATTTTACGATATTCACCCCCCCTCTATCGTATTCTCTCGATCCAACACTTACCTCGATCTGGAATAGAACTATAGAAGTGCAGAATTTAACATTCCTCAAACTAATTGATTATTGATTATTGAAAATTGATTAATGAAGCTTAGCTAATCAATTTGCTCAGAAGTCAGAAGTGCAGAAATTTTTATACGTAAAATTGATTATTGATTAATCAAAGGCATGCCATCAACTGTGATCAGCCGGTGGAGCCGACGCGAGGTTAAGGTTACCTTCAGAACTTAGCGTGCAGAACTTAAGGTTACCTTCATAAGCGAAACGCCGGTGGATCCGACGCGATGTGAGGACGCTGGTGGAGACTCGGTGGCTGGCGACGCTGGCGAAGGCACGGCGGCTGGCAACGCTGGCGGAGGCACGACGGCTGGCGACGCTGGCAGAGGCGATGCGATGCAGGGACGCCGGCGGAGGCAGGCGACGCTGGCGGAGACGCGGTCGCTGGCGACGCTGGCGGAGGCGCGGCAGCTGGCGACGCTGGCGGAGGCGCGGCAGCTGGCGACGCTGGCGGAGGCACGACAGCTGGCGACGCTGGCGGAGGCGCGGCAGCTGGCGACGCTGGCAGAGGCGATGCGATGTAGTGAAGCTGGCGTAGGCAGGCGACGTTGGCGGCGGTAGGCGAAGCTGGTGGAGGTGCGGCGACTGGCGACGCTGGTGGAGGCGCGGCGACGTTGGCGATGCTGGGCGATGCGGAGAGAAGGCGGAGCGACGCGAGAAATCACGTGATTAAATTAGGTTTACTGATTATAAAAGTCAGCGGCGACATTGGTTTTTACTTTTTTTTATTTTTTTTAAAATCAAACCGGGTGAACCGGATTGACCGGTTCACCCGGTTCCTGCCGGTTCAAACTGGTTCAAAGCCGGGTTTTAAGAGGCCGGTTTTCCTCACTAATCCGGACCGAAAATCCGGCCGGTCCGACCGGCCGGTCCGGGCCGACCGGCTGGTCCGGTCCGGTTCTCTTAACAATGGTTACAACCCTCCAGATCGAACGACTCAGATTAATCCTAAACCAAAAGTTATACCTATACCCACTTACCAAAGGGTACCTCACCTATTCCCTTGTATAAATAGAGTTCCCTAGATGATGGATTCATTCATTCAATCATCAAAGTAATTAGCATTCATCCCATCTTGTATATCCAGAGTCTAAAAAGCCTACAAGAAGGTTCGCTAGTCTCGAAATTTATAGTGTTGCTATTCCGAAACATCGTCGTTGTATATTGGGAAACGAATTGTTGTTATCCGTGAGCACCTGTAGCAGAGCAATATCATTTTACGGAGATAGTGTCCAACACTAACCTTGACGAAAACATATCAGTTTGCATCCTCCGACGTAATCCCAGAATCGACTCCCAACAAATGTTACTTATATTATGTCATCACATGGTTTTACGTATGTTCTCTTTAGTGTTCTTGTAGGATTTTTCATCAACAATAATCCTAGGTGGCTTTGTATTTATGCGTGGTGTATATCGATTAATTATTTTGGTTTTGAAATTTTGAATAATCTTTTTTGATCAACCGCACATTTATAATCCCTAAAGAAAAAGTTCATCACCTTATCGTTATCATCCAATTACGTATTCTTGTAAAAGTAATTCTTCTTATTCATCTTATTTATAAAATATTGAATAAGTACAGTGGCATCTCAATTCTCAAGTTTGGTATGTTTTTTCAACTGACTCAAATGGTTATATGCATCCTTTCTAATAAGTCCTAAATTTTCTAGTCCACATGCTCTATTTGTTATAAAAGAAACAACAATAGAGATAAATATTCCAGCATTTACCATAGCTTCTAGTATTTTTTTTTCCACTGCTATCAGCTATTAAACCGCATGAAATAGCTTCAGGTGACGTATAATGACCTGTGTTTATTTCGCGCTGGTGTCTTATACACATTACGTGATTTTCTGACTGTGCGAGCGGGGTAGGCGTAACGAATAGAGTATTTTTTGCATGTGATATATTACGTGTCGATCTTAACAAGTGAGTTTGATCAGGTACAAAAATCTCATGGTTATGCTCTATAAAAAATCTAATCAACCGTCATTTACCCTCTTTCTCCCTTATAATCTTCAGTTTGGCTTTATAATTAGTTCTAGTGACCGACTTTTGATAAACAAGAAATTAAATTCCTTTGATTGAAGTTCATTAGTATGTGGAAAACATCATTGATCACCCTTTCTCACACTAAATCTCTTGGCATGTATGTATTGACAATATAATAAATAACCATCTTCAACACTGTTAACAATCATATACACTAGTAGCTTACTCTCCAAAACATCAGCAATAAAGTTTTCAATTTGTACCTCAACGTTTTCTGGCATAGATCAATTAGGGATTTCATTTTGTACTTCTGAAATCTAATCATTTTTAACTTCTTGACCATAGTCTCCCTCCATCTCTTCAAGTGACGATGAGTTTTTTCTTTCATTTTCAATCAAGAAACCATTAATGAAGAATCTCAAATGGGTGGCGGTGATTGAACTATGACGACAACGGCAAAAGTTTGTTTTTCTTTCAAATGAGAGAGAACCCCTTTCTTCACTATGAAAAATGGAGAATCTCAAACTAGCGACGGCGAAACTATGGTGGCGATTTGAAATAGAGTGGAGAGAATTTTTTTCCTCTCAAATGAGAAGCAATTTCTTCACTATGAAAAATGACTGTCTGAGATCTCAAAATCAAAAAATGACTAGAATCTCGAATGGGCGGCGACAGTGACGGTTCGAAATAGCGGAGAGAATTTTTACTCATTTTTTTACCATGTAAATTGACTGTCCGAAATCTCAAAACCAAAACAATTACCGCTCAGAAAAAAAATGTAAACCACGGAAAATGAGATGACACGTGTTGATTTATTGATAGCTTCAAACACTATACCCTTACAGATAGGATTGAACAAACCCTATCATGCCTTGCGACCGAGGACTGACATCGACGTTGCTTTCAAATTCAAAATTTAAAAACAACCTGCCTCAGTAGATTGTATTTGCCAAAGAAAATTAGTCTTTTCATTTCCCCAAAAGAACTGTACACTATTTTCACCATTTGAACGAATTAGATTACATTCGCTTAAATTAAGAGTTCAGGGTGGTAGCAGAATTCTAATCTTCCTATTAGAAAAAAAAAATCCAGAATTGGGTAGGAAAGCAATAAGAGCATTATACCAAAAGTTATCGACTTGGACGAAAGTGATAAGAAAAATGATTAATTAGGTAATAGTTGAATTTCGATTTGACTTTATGGAAGATTTTCATCGATCACAGTTGAGTCTAGAATATTAGATTCCTGATATATTATTGGAGGGTTTAATCATTGTTAGATAATTATTATTATCTACTAAATAATTAACCTTAAAATTAAAAAAAAACTAAAATAACTTCATGCAATTGAAAATTATTAATCAAATATAACTCATCTATATATATAATTATTATTATTTATAACGAATGTAAATAATAATAATTTAATATAATCGATGCCTGATGGATCCTCGAAAATAAAGATGTTATACATATATTGGCTCTCTCTTTTCCTATAAATGAGAAAGCGTCATAATATTCCATCATATGTGATGGGGTTGAGTACCCCGTGGCTGGCATGTGGACTGAAGAAGCTGTGTCGCAAGATCTACCGAGTCTGAACGACTCTCTTTCTGGAGCTCCCGAGATCCTCTCAGAAAGGGGATCCCCTGAGACCCCTCGCGGGTAGACACGCCCCGAAGATCAAATCAGAGGACGCACTCCCAAGATTACCTTGGGAAACCAGGTCCCCCTCGGGACGGCGAAACGCCCGGGACCCCCGGGCCAGAAGACCTGGAGATCACCTAGGGGGTAGTGGAGCCTAAGAAGCACTGTGCCTCAAGTAACAGTCTCCCTTTCTTCGGATCTGCGGATAACCATCACCCCTTATCGCGGAGTCATCATAACCCATAATTGTCGCAACGGGCCAAACTTAATGACGGCGTGGACTGTTGCAAAGGTTATTTTGTAACCGACAATTAGGGGGACGTGACCAAGATCGTGGAGACTCGTGAGACAGCCGCCGCAAATATAAAAGGTACTTCAACCCCTCCGGTAAAGGGGTTACACTCTCTCTACTTCACGCATCTCTTTTCTGCCTTCTCTTCATCTCCTATATCAAGGCACTGACTTGAGCGTCGGAGTGGGCTCTGTCGGACAACCTCCGGCATGTTCTCCTAACGCTCGTGTTAATCTCGCAGGGTGTGAGTTTTTCCTCTAGCGTCAGCGTCTGCATGGGTTGAACCCTGGTGACTGGCCGTCGACATCAATTCCTTCCGGAATAAGTTTGACACCGTCTGTGGGAAACCAACAAAGCACCAGAAGGAGTACCGATGACAGAGCTAGCGGGACAATCCATTGTCCTGACAAAAGATGAACTGGATCGCTTGGTAGCCAATGTCATCAAAGGAGTGGTCGAACAGCACCAAATCGAGCAAGCCGTCTCACAGCGAGGTGCTTCTGTGCGGGAGGAGATCCCCACAATCTCCATCTCGCACCCCCAACTGTGACGATTCGTCACACCACTGGGGCAATGCGTCGGAGCAGTCCCGGTCCATCGGCGAGACTCTCTCGGAGATATTGAGAAAGCCAACTCGGTAGCCTCTAGCACGCTGAGACACGAAGATGAACAGGGGAAGAGGGAGGAACCTAAGGCCCCCTCTACTCTCTTCTCATCTGAGATCGTAGAAGACCTCATGCCGAAGCAGTTTCGCGGGCTTGGGATTGCCGATTACGACGGGAAGACAGATCCAGAGGATCATGTCTGTAAGTTTGAAAATGCGGCACTCCTGCACCAGTATACCGACGGTGTAAAGTGCCGAGTGTTCTTGAACACCCTATCTGGAGCATCCCAACGATGGTTCCAGAGGCTGCCCTCAGGTTCTATTAACTCCTTTATGGAGTTTAGAACCACCTTCCTCCACCACTTTGCCAGTAGCTGTCGCTATCAGAAGATGACACTTAATCTATACTCTCAAGCAGAAGCTGAAAGAGCCGCTCAAGGAGTACATCCAGTGGTTCAACCGGGTGGCACAAGATGTGTCAAGTGCGACGTCGGAAATTCTCGTCAGCGCCTATACCCAAGGGCTCTCGGGAGGGGATTGTTTCTGATCATTGGTGAAGAAGCCACCCACCAGCTTCGATGATCTGCTGGGGCATTCGGTCAAGCACGTCAATGTGGAGGAGGTGCAATTCGCCCGTCGCAAGGAACCACCCGGAGTCCCTCCTCAAGCCGTTACTCGGTCTGAAAGAAGGGAGCCCCAGCGCCAACTCGAGGAAAAGACTTTCACCCGGGGAAGGACCAGTGTAGGTAAATATGAAAATACATATGAATTATGGAACAAGATGGGAGAATTCCATAAAAACCCTACACAATCTCAAGAGCCCAAGGAGACAAGTCAAATGGTTCATAAAGAAGAAAAAGGAAAAGAATCATCCACCTCATCAAGAGAAGAAGAAGAGGTGTCAAGTTTAAGGATTGAGGGGGAGGAGAGACTCTCATCCATACCGGAGCAAGAAGAAGTTTCAACCTCTGCCCAAGCCAAATCAAAAGAGCACATCATATGCTTTGGGTGCAATGAGAAGGGACACTACAAGAACAAGTGCCCAAAGGGTAACAAAAAGGAGGTAAACTCTAAATCCATTTCAAGTTCTTTTAATTCTAACATGGGTTGTAGCAATGGAGAAGCTCAAGAGAAAAGAAAGAAAATTAGATGCTTCACATATGAAGAACTAGGGCATTATCACATAAAATGTCCAAGGAAAGGAGAGCTAAAGAAAATGGAGCAATTGAGAAGATGGGAGAAGGAGGAAAGGAAGAAAAGAAGCTCACAACAAGGGGGAACTACAAGGGTAAGGGAGGTAATTCCTAACCTTAAGTTAAAATGTAATTCAAATTTAAGTTCCTCCATGCATGTTAAAAATAGTGTAAATTATTCATCCATGTAAGCTAGAAATAATGAAAAATGTTTGCTTGTGCATAATTTTGGATTTAAATATCATCATAGGAATAGGGTTAACAAGGTAAATTGAAACCCTAGAAAGGTCATGCATCATGATGAACTCCAGAAAAATCCTGAAATTTTATGTAGACATTATTTATGACATATACTATCAAGGAAAAATAATTTTATACGAAAATACCTCCTTTTTCAATGATTGACACAAAAATGGAAACCATTGAAATATTTCAATGTTTTACTATATTTTGTATCCAATTCATCAATGATGAAATCTATCAAAAAATAGTCTTCACAAAGCTTTTCCAAGATAGTTTTGAAATAGATTTCAAAAATAATTTCCAACCATGTTCCTTGGGCTAAATGCACATGACTTGTACATTAGCTTTCCCAATGATTGGAGTTCATTTATATTCATGTTTTGATGAACTTAAAACTCAATAGGATGCACATTAATCAACACCTTGAGTTTCATTCATCACCCTAACATCTCACTTGTTTTAATATATCTCAAAATACATGCAAGTCAACTTATGGTCTTGGTGAGATGTAAAAGTCATGTTCTCCCTAAACTAAGGGTTCATGCATTTCTACCTAGGCATTATAAACTTTGATTATTTACCTAGAATGCCAATTATTGTCAATGCCCTTAATTTCAATAATAATTAAATTAATGCATGATAATGACTATGACATGCATCATATGAGAATTAAAAAATATTATAACTAGATGATACATGTATGACATGACATGTAATATTTTCATAATAAAATATGAATGATGAATTATGATGTCATGGCATGTGATAGACATACAAAACATGACATAGTAGCACAAAAGAAAATACCTAGATTTCCTATCTAAGTATCAATAACTCATCTCTAAGCTATTGATAATCCTAATTTTGCCCCAAATTTCCAAGATAATGCCAAAACTCCCCAACTTGGCTTATCTTTAGATTCTAACCTAGTTGTGTCAACTTTATTAAGTTCAATATTTTAAACATATGGTTTGGCACAAATTTTACTCCTTCTAGAGTAAACAAATGACTCCTTCATTTTCAAGGATAGTAACTCCTTGAAAATGCCCCAAAGTGTCAACTTCATCAAGGTTGGGTTAACTACCCGTCCAATTTGAGTTGACACTCCCTAGACCTATCTAGGGTGTGACGAACAAATTTTTAGGAACCCAAAACCTATTGGTGCTCCTTGGGTATTCTAAGTATTCATTAGGAATAACTTCCCCTGATACATTCCTAATGAATTTTCTAGGCTTCTCCGAAGCCTTAGTCATGTTGTGTTGAGGCAATCTGTGGTCCGGAGTGACCAAGTATTTTGATGTTTAGGCAAAGGGTTTAAGTTAGGTTTACCCTTGTGATCTTATATGTGTATGTTGAGTGTGCAGGTTGTACAGGTTATACATATGGACTTGACTGGACGACCTCGGTACGGTGAAGGATGGCATGGAGGCAAGCTGGAGGCTTGCGTGCGCATCCGAGGGACCTTGGAGAGCAGGGACGATGAGCTGATGGATACGGACTTCGAGGCATGCGTGAAGGATGGCATGGAGGCAAGCTGGAGGCTTGCGTGCATCCGAGGGACGGGAGCCGAAGATGAAGAGGGCGCGAAGGCAATAGTCGAGGCTGCGGAGGAGGAGTCAGTCGAGTATTGAGGATACGAGTGCTGTGTGATTGGACTTGGGAAGGGTTCAGCTGGGGACCAGTCGGCTGCTCTGGGAGCAATCGACTAGTAGGTGGCTGGTGAGTTGGCTGAGAATTCGAACGTTGGGGTGCAACGGTCGAATTCCAGTGGCACCAGTCGACTGCCTTAGGAGCAGTCGACTGGTGGTGAGGGTTTCAGCCAAAGTCCTATTTAAAGAGGACTTCGTGGTGGCTGAGATTCTTGACGAATCTTGTCTTGGTTAAAGGCAAGATAGTAGTCTTTGTGCTCAGGTCTTCTAAAGGTGTTGTGGTGAGGTTTCTCCACCCAGAAGGAGCGACAGAGCTAGCCGGAGGTTATCCGGGGATTGATCCACCGATGGATTCTTGGATTAGTCACCCGTCCGGGGTGGATACCAAGTAAATCAGTTTGTTAGCATTGTTCTCTCTTGATTAGTTTATTTTTATTTGTATTTCCGTTGCGCTAACAATCTTGTAGAAAAAACGACGAACAATTGCTATTCACCCCCCCCTCTAGCAAGCCATTCGATCTATCATGTTGGTCTTGTCTTGGTCAACCCTAGGGATGACTTCCCTTGTGAGATTGACTTGACTCCTTGACCTAGATTGAGTTTCATACCTATATGGAACTCAATGATAAGATAGATCATCATTCTTGGTTTTAGGTTTGTACCCCAAACCTTTCTTGCTCCTAGAGGGTCCTTGATTTTCTAAATCTAGGTTTTGAATTTTTGATCCCTTAAATAGATTTTCTATTCTCTTAAGGAATTTTTCTAATTTATCAAGTTTTGACATCAAAACTTGATTTTCTATCATTACTTCCTCAAGGCTTGGTTTTCTAAGATTGCCTTGGTGATTTTTCTTTTTGGCCTTGTTTTGGGTAGGTCTACCATTAAATGATCTAAAATCTTCCCTATCCTTAGATGTGGTAGTCCTAGCATGGAAGGCTCTATATATCTCCTTAGGTTTTTCATGTTGGTGCAAGTTGCATCAATGATGTTCTCCTTTAAGTGTTTTAATGTTTGACAATACACTTAAGTCAATGATACAATGAATAAACAAAGGAGAGCAAAGGAGAAGTAAACTAAGCTGAAGAAAAGTCTTAGTTAATCTAGGCATCGAAACCCTAAGTCCCAGCGAAGGGCTGCTAGGTATCGAAACCTTAAGACCTAGCAAAGGGCTGCTAGGCACCTAGCGAAGGGCTGCTAGGCACCTAGCGAAGGGTTGCTAGGCATCGAAGACCTAGCGAAGGGCTCCTAGGCACCTAGCGAAGGGCTGCTAGGCATCGAAGACCTAGCAAAGGACTGCTAGGCACCTGGCGAAGGACTGCTAGGGAATAAAGACTTGACAAAGGACTGCTAGGCACCTGGCGAAGGACTGCTAGGTAATGGAGTCTTGGTCCGAGGGACTGAGCAACTTAGCTGAGTGATGACCAAGGACAGGAGTAGAGACGGGTCAGGGTTTGGGCGTCTCGAGGTCCGAAGATATCGGAAGCTAAGCAAAAGTCCACCCGAAGGACTGGGTGGCAATCGTCTCCTGAAAGGAGTAGGTGAAAGGCGCATTCTCGGGGGTGGGAACTTGCGCCGGTTCGACCTAGGGTTTCATGGAGATCCGAAGTCCGAATCAAGTCCTTAAGGCTAATATTATATGTATATGTGCTTTGTGTTTGTGTATCTTGCAGGTACCAAGAACCGGAGACAAAGCAAAGAAAAAATTGGGGCTGGAAACTCACATCCAGGGCGCCCCCATCAGTGGGGGCGCCCCCAGGCATCCAGGGTGCCCCCATTAGTGGGGGCGCCCAGAACAAAGAAGGAAATGACAATATTTGTTAAGTAAGCAGGATAGGTGTTAAGCGGGGCGCCCGGAGCGTCCGGGGCGCCCAAGTTTAAACCTGTTTTGCTGCTGCGAGTCCGAAGCAGTGGATTAGCGCTGACTGGGTTCAAGCTAGGCGCCCGGGAGATTCGGGGTGCCCTGGTCAAAGGCTTTATCAGCTGCGGCGAGGTTTGCGCAGGGATAAAGTTTGACCGAGCTTTTCGGGGCGCCCCCAGGAGTGCTATATAAGGGGCTTCGACCCCTCTGCTTCAACAACAACTGCCAAGTACCATTCTGATCTTTCTGACCGACGACAACGCGCTAAAGACGAGGCTCTACGACCGGGAGGCTCCAGGAGGAAGTGCGCGGCACTTCAGAGATCCAGATCGGCCGAGTTTCAGATCTTGTTTGTTCGGTTTGATTTTACTATTACGCATTTAATTAATTTATCCTTTTGATTGTAATCTTGCACTGTAAGTCGGGTTTCTCCGCCTCTAGAAAGTCCGGGAAGGAGACCAATAGTGGGCGAGCGTTCCCGTGCATAGGCCTTGGATGTACTGACCCTGGGGGGTCGGGAACCAAGTAAAAATCCCGCTGTGTCCTTTGTATTGCTTTAGTCTTTCTGTTTATTTTCCGCTGCACTAACGCTCTGAGTAGATCGAAAGTTTTACGAAGGTTTCACAAAAAAGATTTCACGGTCGATATTCACCCCCCTCTATCGACGGCACCGGTCCTACATTTCATACCTCCTATTTTCATGATAAATAGCATTTAAATGATAATAATTATTTCTAGCATGTATATTATCATGACTTAAATAAGTACCATTACCTAATGGTACCTTAGTCTTGATCTTGGAGGCTCCCCCTTGATTTGAGCTCCTCCTCTTTGCTTTGGTAGAATCCTTCCCCTTTGGACATTGGTTCCGATAATGTCCCTTTTGTTTGCATGAGAAGCACACAATGTGCTTCTTATCCTTCCGTACAACGGGGCTGACCTCCTTTGGCTTCTCCTTGATCTTTGATGTCACTTGCACCTTCTTTTTGACCAAATTAGGACACTTACTCTTATAATGTCCTTTTTGCCTACACTCAAAGCAAATAATATGATCTTTATTATTACAAATTGAGACATTTATACCTTTGCTTGTAGATGTGGCACTTGACTCTTGTTCTTCCTTATTGACATCAGAAAATGATGTTGAAGCTTTTTCTTGTTCCGGTGTCAATGTCAAAGTTTGCTCCCCCTCAATCCTTGAAGTAAAAGCTTCTTGAATTTCATCTTCGGATGTTGAGTGTCTCTCAACTTCCATATCTTCTTCTTCGGATGAATCGCCCTCTTTGGATTTATCTTGATCTGGTACAGTGGAGGGATCTTCATGAAGCTTTACCAATTTGCTCCAAAGCTCTTTGACATATTTAAATTTTCCAATCTTGTCCAAGATGATGCTCGGCAATAGATTGGCCAATAACTTGGTCACTTTGTCGTTAGCCTCGCATCTCTTAATTTGCTCCTCATTTCATTTGCTTTTCTTGAGGAGCTTCCCTTTGGTGCTTGTTGGAGCTTCAAAACCCTCGATTAGAGCAAACCATTGCTCTATCTCCATCATGAAAAAATTTTCAATCTTTGACTTCCAAAGATCAAAATTTGCTTTGTCAAATGGTGGAGGTTCCCGGGTGTCGTACCCGAACTCCATTTTTGACGTTGAACCCTCTTAATGATAGCTTCTTGAAATTAGGATTTCTTCAAACTTCTTCTTCTTCCTCTAGCTCTTGCTCTCTTGGCAATGAGTCCAAAGAAGAGCGGCATCGCCCTGATACCACTTAGGACCGGTAGGAGAGCTAGAGGAGCGTGATTAGCTCCGATCTTTGCTGGTTGATGATTTATTGCGCGGAAGACTTGAGCAATACTAACACCTCTATTTTACTTGGTATCCACCTCCTTGAGGTGACTAATCCAAGAGTCCACACTCCTCACTCTCTTATACACTATGAAAGATCTCCTTCTTGAGGTGGAGAAACCTCTTACAAGCTTTCAAGAAGATACAACAAAAATACAAGTAAATACGAAAGAAATCTTACAATATTTACACAACATAGCTCTCTTTGCTTTCCTTGCTATCTTCAAGCTTGGAATCACCTCTTGATCCTTGGAAATGCACCAGCACTAAGCTCCAAGGACTCACATGAAATGGCGATGAAGGAGGAGGAAGCTGCGCGAGCGATACCGAGCGAATCCCGATTCAAACCTGCGTGAAAACCCTATATACCCGACACTTAGGGTTCCCTAATCGATTACCATGTCAGACTTAGTCGTTCAACGGCTAGTTTTTGAAGCTTAATCGATTAGCCAATCGATTAAGAATAACCTTAATCGATTGCCGAATCGATTTAGCACCTTTCTGTGCTCTCACATAATACTGCGGTAATCGATCGCCCGATCGATTACCGAACCCCTTAATCGATTAACCAATCGATTAAAGGAAGGTTGAATCGATTGCCCAATCGATTCAGCCACCTTCTGTTCTCGCAACTCATTTCTCCCAATCAATCACCTAATCGATTCACACATTCCTTAATCGATCACCCAATCGATCAGGAAAGCTTCTGTTCTCGAGAAACCAACCCCAATCGATTACCCAATCGATTGATCCCTTCCCTAACCTTTGCCAAACCTTGACCTGTTAGGACTTCTTTACCAAATGTCTAATCAACCCTTTGACCAACTTGGATTTCCCTTACCTAGCTCCCAACTAGGGCTTAACCTGGTTCCCAACCAGGTTCGCTTAACCCTCGAGTTAGGTCTAGTCTCTCGGTAGACTTCTACCTTGCTAGCATGCGATCTCCCCGATCCACCTGCACTTCACCTAGTCCCACTAGGTGTGCCTAGTCCCCCTAGGACTTTTTCCATGCCAGCGTGTGATCTCCCCGATCCACCTGGACTTCACCTAGTCCCACTAGGTGTGCCTAGTCCCCCTAGGACTTTTCTCGTGCCAGCGTGCGATCTCCTGGATCCACCTGAACTTCACTTAATCCCACTAGGTGTGCCTAGTCCCCCTAGGACTTTTCCAGTCAGGTCTCCCATCAACCTTGACCCACTTGACATCATACAATATTCAAACATCATATGATATTCAAGCATCATTATCAAACATCGAAACATCCAACCTTAAGCTTACCAAGCTTACCAGACATAAGCTCACCCGAGCCTAGTTAAAGTAGGTCATGTTGAGGCAATCTAAGGTCCGGAGTGACCTTGTGTTTTGATGTTTGGGCAAAGGGTTTAAGTTAGGTTTTTCCTTGTGTACTAATATGGGTATGTGAGTGTGCAGTTTGTACATGTTTACACATATTGACTTGGCTGGACGACTTCAGTATGGTGAAGGGTTGCATGGAGACAAGCTAGAGGCTTGTGTGCACCTGAGGGACCTGATATAGCAGGAATGATGAGCCGAGTGGCGCGAACTTCGAGGCGTACGTGAAGGATGGCATGGAGACAAGCTGGAGGCTTGTGTGCATCCGAGGGACGAGGGCCGAAGATGAAGAGGGCGCGAAGGCAATAGTCAAGGATGCTGGTGAAGAGTCAGCTAAGGCAAGGGACAAGAGCCGAGGGAAGATGACTCCAAGGGCAAGCTGAGAAGTGGACTTCAAAGGGAACACGTGAAGGGTGACATGGAGGCAGGTCGAGGACTTGCGTGCGCATCCGAGGGACGATAGCCAGTGGAAGAGGACTTCAAGGAGCAAGCCAAGGGAGAATGCTTGAAGGCACATGTCGACGAGGGTAAAGAGAGTGAGGAAGAGTGTTTGTAGAGGCTGGGCAGTCGACTGGTGTTATAACAGTCGACTGCCAGCGCAAACAGAAACTCACAGTAGGTTCTGGACCCTGGGCCAGTCGACTGCGATTTTGGCAGTCGACTGGTAGCGGCTGGTGAGCTGGCAGAATTCGAACGTTGGGGCTGTCAACGGTTGAATTTGGCTGGCACCAGTCGACTGCCCTGGGGGCAGTCGACTGGTAGCGAGAAATCAGCCCCGAGTCCTATTTAAAGAGGACTTCGTGGTGGCTGAGTTTCTTGACGAAACTCGCTTGGGTAAAGCGTGTTAGTAGTCTTTTGTGCCCAGATAGTGTCTGAGGTGTTGTGGCGAGGTTTCTCCACCCACAAGGAGCGACGCGAGCTAGCCGGAGGTTATCCGGGGAGTGATCCACCGAAGGATTCTTGGATTAGTCACCCGACCGGGGTGGATACCAAGTAAATAGGTTTGTTAGCGTTTGTTTATTGTTGTTAGTTTTATTTTGTTTGTATTTCTGCTGCGCATACTAACAACGTAGGAAGAACAAACCGAACAAACGCTATTCACCCCCCCTCTAGCGTTCGGGAATCGATCCTAACAATTGGTATCAGAGCGAAGGACCGCTCTTGATCGGACTAATCGCCGAGGGAGCAAGAACGCTAGAGGAAGAACGATGGAAGACAAATTTGGGGATGACATCTACATCCCACCGCCCTACGATCATGAAGACTTCGAATATTGGCGGGCAAGGATGGAGACTTGGCTTAGCATGGATTGACCATGTAGGATAGCCATAGAAGAGCCCTTTGAAGTTCCAAAGGACAAGCACGGGAAGAAGCTTCGTCCTAGATATTGGGACAAAGAGCAACAAGAACAATTTCAGGCAAATAAGAAGGTAATTGATATCTTGTTAAATATTTTGCCTAACGATATTTTGAATGATGTAGGTAAATATGAGAATGCTCATGAATTGTGGGATAAGTTGGAAAAGTGTCACAAGAACCCTACACAAATTCAAGAGCCCGAAGAAATCAACTCAGTGGTTCAAGAAGTGGAAGAAGAAAGTGAGAGGTCATCCACTTCATCTAGAGAAGAAGAGGAGGTCACCACCTCAAGGATTGAGGGGGAGGAGAGACCCTCATCTACACAAGAACAAGAGGAAGCATCTTCTTCATCCAAGGTTGAAGAGGAAGTCAACCTGGTCTCCACCTCCACCAAAGCCAAGAGAAAGGAGCATATTATATGCTTTGGTTGCAACCAAAAGGGGCACTACAAGGATAAGTGCCCACAAGGTAAAAAGGAGGTAAAATCTACACTCATTTCAAATTCCTTTAATTCTAACATGAAGTGTAGGAATGGAGAATCCCAAGAGAAGAAGAGGAGAATTCGATGCTTCACGTGTGGTGAACTGGGGCACTACCACACCAAGTGTCCAAAGAAAGAAGAGCTCAAGAAAATGGAACACTTGAGGAGATGGGAAAAAGAAGAAAGGAGGAAGCAAAGCTCACAACATGGTGGGACTCCAAAGGTAAGGAAGATAATTCCTAACCTTAAATTTAAATGCAATTCAAATTTAAATTCCTCCATGAATGTTAAAGATAATGAAAATCATTCATCCATGCATGCTAGAGCTCATGAAAAATGCTTAATGGTGCATAACTTTGGTTTCAAGTATAATGATAGGACTAAGGTTAACAAGGTAGATCAAAACCCTAGAAAGGTCATGCATCATGAAAAACCAAAGACCTCTAGACCTAAGGATCAAGGCAAAAATCCCAAGAAGGGGAGGAATGTGCCTAGAAAGGAGGGTAGGTCTAGGAATGTCCAAAGCGGACATGTGGACTCTAGGTTTAGGAACCTAGAAAGGGAGAATCAAGCTTTAAGGGAAAAGCTTGATAGATTGGAGAAAACCCTAGAGAGATTCACTATTGGATCTAAGGGTTTAGATATGGTGTTGGGTGGTTTAAACCGCACCAATGATAGATCAGGGTTGGGATACCGGTCTAAGAACTCCCATGCCAAGGGGAAGAGATATGCTAGGATAGCATATAATTATGGCAAGAAGGGGGAGTCCAAAAATGGCAAGGGGATGCCATTTAAAGGGGAAAAGAAAGACTTAACCAAAGACGAGGTGTCTAAGGTTAAGAGTGTCAAGTTTGTAGGCCAAGAGTCACCGATGGAACACCGATGTGGCCTAGTGATGGTTGAGTCACCTAGGGAGGTGGCTAGGGCTAAGAGCTCAAGGAGGAGCTCTTGTAGCCTTTGGAATATATAGTGAATGGACCATGGGAGGGGGTGCTCTTAGAGGTCTAGATGAACCATTGAGTGTGCCAAAAGAATTGGAGACGGACTTGAGTCTCAATTCTTGGATTTTGGCACGGTGTTTTTGAGTTTCATGCATAGAAATATGACATTGGGGTCATATTGCATGAAAATTGATTTTTGGTGTGTAATTGTCATGTAAATCAATGCTAGGGATGCATTGTGGGGTGGCATGGGCAAAGACATCAAGAGGAAACCAAAACTAGGACTTTAGGTCAAGGTTTGATTGAAGTTTTTGGCTAGTTTTGGATTTTTGTGTCAAACTTGGGAATGGTGATAGATACATTTTGGAATGTATTTTTCCCAAGTAGATATGGGTACCACAAACCTCTCCACAAAATTTGGGAATTTTTGGAGATTTGTGGAATTTTTGGCGCACTTTTGAATTTCGTCAGAAATGCTGAAATTTCAGACTTTCTGAGTATCAGTCGACTGCCATTTTGGCAGTCGACTGGTCAGGGCTGATTTTTGTATCAGCATCTGGGTTGGTGTCCAAATGATGCACAACAAGTGTATGGGGGGCTAGTACACATTGTTTATGGTCATTAGGGATTGAAAGAACCAATAATTGGGATATTGTTGGGTCCTTTTTGATGTTAGGCAAAGGGGGAGAAGTGTTGGGTTTAATTTGGGAAATCAAACATACCTTTGCAAGAAACCCTAGGTTTAGGGGGAGATGAGATTAAGGGGGAGCATGGTTGCTCCATTCTTGGCGTAAGGGGAACCTTGGAGAGGTTCTTAAAAAGCCTTTGTAAGTCCAATGCAGGGGGAGCTTGGGAGAAGCCTTAAAAAGCCCGGTTTGGTGAAAATTTCTAACTTGGAGGGTTAGGTGTGGGATGCCTTGGGATAGGATTCATGTATGCATTGCATATGCATTTATTTAGCATTGTTTTTGCTATTCTTTATTACTATTTGTTTCCCTAACTTAAACGCATTGCCAAACATCAAAAAGGGGGAGATTGTTGAGGCAATCTGAGATCCGGAGTGACCTTGTGTTTTGATGTTTGGGCAAAGGGTTTAAGTTAGGTTTTCCCTTGTGTACTAATATGGGTATATGAGTGTGCAGTTTGTACAGGTTTACATATATTGACTTGGCTGGACAGCTTCAATATGGTGAAGGGTTGCATGGAGACAAGCTGGAGGCTTGTGTGCACCCGAGGGACCTGATATAGCAGGAATGATGAGCCGAGGGGCGCGGACTTCGAGGCGTACGTGAAGGATGGCATGGAGACAAGCTGGAGGCTTGTGTGCATCCGTGGGACGAGGGCCGAAGATGAAGAGGGCGCGAAGGTAATAGTCAAGGCTGCTGGTGAAGAGTCAGCTAAGGCAAGGGATAAGAGCCGAGGGAAGATGACTCCAAGGGCAAGCTGAGAAGTGGACTTCAAAGGGCACACGTGAAGGGTGACATGGAGGCAAGTCGAGGACTTGCGTGCGCATCCGAGGGACGATAGCCGGTGGAAGAAGACATCAAGGAGCAAGCCAAGGGAGAATGCTTGAAGGCACATGTCAACGAGGGTAAAGAGAGTGAGGAAGAGTGTTTGTAGAGGCTGGACAGTCGACTGGTGTTATAACAGTTGACTGCTAGCACAAACAGAAACTCACAGTAGGTTCTGGACCCTGGGCCAGTCGACTGCCATTTTGGCAGTCGACTAGTAGCGGCTGGTGAGCTAGCAGAATTCGAACGTTGGGGCTGTCAACGGTCGAATTTGGCTGGCACCAGTCGACTGCCCTGGGGGCAGTCGACTGGTAGCGAGAAATCAGCCCCGAGTCCTATTTAAAGAGGACTTCGTGGTGGCTGAGTTTCTTGACGAAACTCGCTTGGGTAAAGCGTGTTAGTAGTCTTTTGTGCCCAGATAGTGTCTGACGTGTTGTGGCGAGGTTTCTCCACCCACAAGGAGCGACGCGGGCTAGTCGAAGGTTATCCGGGGAGTGATCCACCAAAGGATTCTTGGATTAGTCACCCGGCCGGGGTGGATACCAAGTAAATAGATTTGTTAGCGTTTGTTTATTGTTGTTAGTTTTATTTTGTTTGTATTTCCGCTGCGCATACTAACAACGTAGGAAGAACAAACCGAACAAACGCTATTCACCCCCCTCAAGCGTTCGGGAATCGATCCTAACAGGTCAACCCTGACCTAACAAAGATTGCACCAATATTAATTTATTAAATATTTTAATGAATTAATATCTCATTCAAATGTGGTTGAGTCTAATCTAAATGAGTCTAACTCAAATTAGATCTCAATCTCATAATCCAATTGGATTCACTTAAGTCTAACTCAATTAATCCAATTTGGATCAAATCTTAGTTAAACTAAGATCAATTAATCTCCAAAGCATCGTGTCCTTAGTGTGTGACCTAATAGGTTTTCGTAACGTTGACAATGTGTCTAAATCACTTTTGACACATAAGTAATGAGCAGCATCTAGCAATGCATCATTGCTACCTAAGTGACGAGAAAGTCGAAATCTGACTTAACCTCTGTGACTATGACAATATAGACCTTGCCCTTCTATCCTCGATATCTAGATTGACCAATGAGGCATAGACCATGTCATCCTTGATCAATCTTTATGTTTCTTGATCCCTAAGTAGACTCACTCAAACAAATGAGCTCAATATTTCATATTGACTCATTTGAGTATGGGAATGCGTTTTAATAGTCCTACTCAATCAAGGGGCCCACAGATATCACTCCCGTCATATGGGAGGGATAGATCTCATCTACATTACTCATATCCCTCCACATAATTCATTACATAACCAGTGATCGCCTTTATAGTTCACCATGTTACGGGTGACGTTTGACGATACCAAAGTGCATAACTCTTTATGTAGGGAACCATAGTGACTTCAGGTCTAAGGACTATTCATACTAATAGTCACATGAGAAAGTTTATGATTCTCATATGATAATCTATGAAACTTTCTCATAGCGAGTTAATTCAATATACATTATCTAATGTATACCAATAAAGTAACTACTTATTGTTCTAGAGTCCAATTTCTTTTCATGTGGAATGTATGGACTAGCCTTAGCTGGACATCCCCAAATATGAAAATGTTTTAGACTTGACTTTCGTTTTATCCAAAGCTCAAAAGGCGTTTTAGTAACTTCTTTAGTGGGTACTCAATTTCGAATGTAAACTACTGTCTTTAATGCTTCTCCCGAGAGTGATGTTGGTAAAGTTGAATGGCTAATCATACTCCTTGCCATATCCTTAAGAGTCTGATTTAGTCATTTAGTTACACCATTATGCTTGGCGAGCTTGGCATGGTGTATTGTGGGACGATTCCACACTCCTCTAGGTATTGAGCAAAAGGTTTTGGACGTTGCTCACATAAACCGTTATATCTACTATAGTATTCACCACCACGATAAAATCTAACTTTCTTAATTCTTTTGTCGAGTTGGTTTTCGACTTCAACCTTAAATGATTTGAAAATATCCAATGTTAAAGTCTTTTCATGAATAAGAAATATGTATGCATATCTAGAATAATCATCAATGAATGATACAAAATACTGTTGACTATTCCAAGAAGGTGTTGGAAATGATCCACAAACATCTGTATATATCAATTTTAATACTTTTGTAACTCTATATGCACCTTCATTCTTTCTTTTGGTTTGTTTGCCCTTAATGCATTCAACATAAATGTCTAGATCCGTAAAATCAATGGAATGTAAAATTCCTTCTGATACAAGTCGTTCAACTCTATTTCTAGAGATGTGCCCTAAACGGTTATACTATAATGCACCTGAGTTTTCAGTATTAAATTTACGCTTAGTACCACGTGATTCCACATTTAGGATTTCAATATAAGAAGCATTTATATCAAGCATATAGAGATTGTCATAAATGATAAGTGAACCGGTTTCAAAAATAATAGAATTAATAGATAAACTAAACTGACTATTTCTAAACGAACAACAATAACCTAATTTGTCCAAATGAGAAAAAGAAACCAAATTCCGTCTAAAGGAGGTACAACAAAAGTATCTATTAAGTTCAAATAATAATCAGTGCTTAACAATAATCTAAAATGCCCTATGGCTTCCACTTTGACCGACTTGCCATCACCCACATAGATGCATCTTTCAGCATCACTTGGCTATCGGTAGCTCAGACAACCTTGCAGTGAATCATTAATGTTAGTAGTAGCATCGAAGTCTAAACACCAAGTTTTTCTAGGTACTGAAGCTATATTTAGTTCAGAACAAATCAAATTTAAAAATGTACCCTTTTTCGCATGTCAGGCATGATACCTAAAGCATTCTTTCTTGACATGATCAGGCATGTTACAGAAGAAACAACCTTTCTTGTCATTATTCTACTTTTGTTTCTTCACATAAGGACCTTTAGTAGCCTTATTCTTTCTTTTCTTGCCTTTATCTTTAGGGGTGCTTGCCAAATAAGCACTTTCAACCTTGTTTTGCTTCAACCTCTCTTCCTTTGAACACAATATGAAATGAGCTCATTAAGAGTATATTTTTTCTTTTGATAGTTATAATTGATTTGAAACTGACTGAATTGGATTCGAAGAGAAATAAGCACTATGCACAAGCATGTCATCTGATAAGTTAAGTTTAAGTGTCTTCAACTTTGATGCAAGGTGGAAAAATTCCATAATATATTCCTGAATATTTCCTTGTCTTTATACTTCATGGAAATCAAGTTTTTCAAAAGTGTGCTTGTTTCCGCCTTATCTCTTTTGACAAAGTGTTTCTCAATCTCATCGAGATATTCCTTAGCGTTGGTGATACTATTAGACATCACGCCCCTAAAAGCCTCCGATATGTCGCGCTTGATGATCATAAGACTCATGCAGTTAGAGCGATTCTACTTCTCAGATTTAGTCTTCTGTTCAGAAGAACTAGAATCGGTAGGAGTAGTGGGTTGTTCTATCCTGAGTGCAAGATCTAGATCCATACAGCCAAGAATAATGAGAATGTTCTCCTTCCAATCCTTAAAATTTGTACCATTAAGGATCGACATTAAATTTAAATTAGCAGAAATAGTAGCAACATTTGCTGAAAAGAGAATACAAGAATAATAATATAAATAACATGCTCATTATGAATAAATTAAAATAAATGTTAAATCTCATCTAAAGATACCTAGTGCAACAATAATATCAAGCCTTTTGATAGTAATATTATTTGCAAGTGGTACTCTTATTGTAATAATCAAACACTAACAATAATACATGACACATAATAAATTTATCTTTGGATCGATTTATTATATTCATGAAAAATAACAATTGTAACCTTATAATTATTACGTGTTTATTATTACAAGTAAATATATAATTTTGTTAAGTATAAATATTTCTTTGGGCTGATTAATACTCACATAAATATATATATTTACACCTTAATTAATACTTAAATAATATCTCAATATTTCAAATAAAATTAAATTTAAATAATAGAGGTCATTTTGGTGACATATAATTTAAATTTGACTTAATTTGAAATAATAGATATTAATGAAACCATATAATCCATTTAAATTTAAATCTGTATTATAAAATAAGTTAATTAAATTATTTTATCCAAATAATTCAATTAAATTATTTTATCCAAATAATTAAATTTAATGGATTATTATTAAAGGGATAAAATAATGATAATTATATCAAATGAATTATATATATATATATATATATATATAAAGAAATACCAAATTGCTTAATTAAAAATTACTTCTGCAACCTAAGCATTTAATAATTTTTAAATTCAAAAAAAAATAAAAGTTCTGATAAAATGGCCCATAACAGAACGTGGTTTTGTAATTCTCTTGGGTTCCTCTCCGAACCACGTAATAGAGAACATGGTATTTTTATTTTTTTATTTATTATTTATTATTTTTAATTAACAAATTCTTAATTTGAGAACACACACTTAACTTGATGAAAAAAATGAAGGGTGCATTTTGTACGTTTATTTTTCATTTTTATTTTAAGTAGAAAATATATTTTTCTGAAAAACGTATTTGGTTTGTATTTTTTAGCCTTGTTTTCAGAAAAAGATATAGAGTTTTCTGAAAAACTAGAGAATGAAATAGAATTATTTTCAAGAAAATAAGAAAATATGATTTTTTTTTATAAAATAAAAATAGAAAATGGAATAAACCAAACACCTCCGAAACTTTTTGAAACTGAATCCAAGCTACAACACGTACGTAACTTTTCTGAAATGGTTATCGCCGCTTCAGCCGACCCAAGCACCCAACCGACAATAGCACTCAAGAAAACGATCATTTATTATTTTTAATCAACAAATTCTTAATTTGAGACCACGCACTTAACTTGATGAAAAAATGAAGGCTGCATTTGGTACGTTTATTTTTCATTTTTATTTTAGGTAGAAAATATATTTTTTTGGAAAACGTATTTGGTTTGTATTTTTCAGCCTTGTTTTCCAGAAAAAGATATAGAGTTTTCTGAAAAACTAGAGAATGAAATAAAATTATTTTCAAGAAAATAAGAAAATATGATTTTTTTTAGAAAATAAAAATAAAAAATGGAATAAACCAAACACCTCCGAAACTTTTTGAAACTGAATCCAAGCTACAACACGTACGTAACTTTTCTGAAATGGTTGCCGCCGCTTCAGCCGACCCAAGCACCCAACCGACAATAGCACTCAAGAAAACGATCAACCCGGTGACATGTCCAACCATCGGTTTATCAGAAAAGGACCGTTCAAAAATTGTACTTTTCCTTTTTTTTTTTTGTTCTTTTATAGTGATTTCTAACCGTCACTTAACCATCATGGTCGCCCTAAATTTGATCACTGAATGCCGCGGGAAACCAATTGTAGAGTTAGTAGAAGCATACATTATTTGAACTTAATTATCCAAACAATCAAATTTTTTCCCCATTCTTGAATGAAACAGAATTGAAAATTTGAAAGGAAAAAAACAAACAAACAACCAAACGTGGTGCTTCTATCCGTGCCAATAATCCTAGGATAGTAATAATGAACGATCGAACGAAAAATACAATAATAGTATGAGCAGCTGAAATAGAATAAGAAACCATAATTATCTCTTAAGAATTGGTAATAGATCATTTTGATTTCAATTAATAGAAATATTGAGTTGAGAAATCTCAATACAAAATTTTAATCTCTATTCCATTCTTAAGAAATAATAAACATGATAATAACCAACATTGTGGAAGCATACCAGAATCCATATTTTGCAATCGATCCTGGGAGATGATCTTTAATTTGCAAATTTCCTTAGGTTTCCAGAAAGTTTTGTCGATGGAAAATAAAACAAATGCTTTTGTAAACTGGGATCATAACCTCTTATTTATAGAATCCAAAGGTTGCCTTTTCTAATTTGGCCCCTCAATAATCAGAATTAGCACATGATATCCATATTATTTTATTCATAACAATTAAGTCCTCAAGTCAAATTCCATAATTTCAAAATTAATATCAATTAATTTTTGACTTATTTAATTGATAGCATTTAACATTTATAATTACAATCATAACTCTAAAATTCTAATAATAGCTACATGAAGTAATGCACGGTTATTATTCAAATGAATACCGAACTCTTCTATACTAATGTAGATAAAGTAGCTCGGATTGTCTCTCACAAAAGAATGTAGACAATACAAGATAAATCTTAGGATAAATTTTATTTGAAATTGGAGATTTGGATTTTAAATTTCTAAAGCTAATGTAAGGAATGGAAACCAACTTAAACAAGAAATCATTAAACTACAAACAAGAAGTAAATGATAGCAACATGAAGTAATGCACTAGAAGAAATGCGAACATGCTAAACTACAATTGTGGAGTTCATAGAATATAAATGAAACATTCTAACCTAATCTAATCTATGTACATTCCAACCAAATAACAATCTTGCACTAACATTGAATTGAACTAAAGAATTACAAGACTTAAATGAATTAAAATGCATTAATTGAAATGACAAAAGTCATTGGGGTGGAATTAAACCAAACAAGTTGTATGCATCATCCATTCATCCACTTCAAACCTAATACATGGAATCTAGATTTGGAACTAAAATTCAGCTACTATCAATCAACACCCTCATGAAACAAATCAACACATTGAAGACTCACACAAACAATCAATCATAGAGATCAACCAACATCAAGAAATCGGACCAACTCATCAAGAGATCGAAGCTTGTGTAAAATATAAATAACGCAGGCACTTAAGTAGACAATAAATATTTATATGCAGGAATCTGATAAGGAAATAGCGAGTTAGAAATAGTTATCCGGTTGAAGCGTCGGCGTGCCGACTGTCCTTAGAGAATTGATTGCCGCCCTACGATGCAAAGGCTCCCGGCAAAATTCCCCCAAGATCCGACAACCTCGCGACGTTCGTAGGTGCACTCCAAGACGAACGCTGCCTTCGGACTCAACCTCAGATCGCACTAGACGAAGCCTCAAGACCAACCGACCGAAAACCGAAGAAGCCGAAGAGAAATGCTCAGAAAAAAAGCAGAGGATCTCGCTCAAAGAACAGAGCAGAAGAGAAGAGAGAAGTGAGTGTATTGCTCTGCCTTCTTTCTCTCCTTTTATAGATCCGAAGAGGCAATACACTGCCTCTTCGTGCTGAGGAATCGCGACCACGCGAAGCGTCGCGTCGAGCGCGATTTCTCTCCTGCGCACGCCTGTTTCGCAACACCTGATCGGTCACCGGACCGATCAGGATACGTCCTGATCGGTCACCGTGACCGATCAGGATACTTCCTGATCGGTCCCTGTGACCGATCAGGATACTTCCTGATCGGTCACCGTGACCGATCAGGCTATTCTGTGGGTGCGTGGTTCTTTCCAAAAACATATATTGAAATTCAAAAATCAACAATCCCCCACAAATTTCAAAATATTTTTTGGAAAAATAAAAAAAAAAAAACAGGTCCTGAGGCTTTGTTGTAACGAGCTTTCAGTGAAAATACCTTCCGGTTTGAATTTTCACCTAAGTAAACCAATTTTATTCACACAGGTTTGAAGTGAACTAAGTCTTGAACTTAAACCTTTAATATGTGAAAATCAATTGGCAACAACTCATCACAGGCGACGGTTGAATCCTTCTGGGTTGGTGCATTACGGCCATGCCACCGAATCTTGTTTCATAAGTGTTAAGGAGAGTTGCCCAGACCCCCCACACTGCGGCCTCACAGTTACACTTACATAGGTGAGTTCTCCAAGGATGTACTGCAAGCATCCTGTCATAAAGACCTTGAAATCATTAAGAGCCCCTAGGCTCATCCTTACTAGCAGTCAAGCATCTATCCAGGGAAGAGACTATGAGATTACATCTCAATCAGTTTGATGCTTACGGTTCACCCTTATAGCTTGTTTATACCACATTGAACCTACTTTTTGGGATCTCCAATCAGATAGGTTGGGTTGCCGCTATAGATGAAACCAAGATAGGCCTCAGTCCCATTCCCTTACTGGATCTCTTGATTTTCTCAGAATCAAGACCTTTTGTGAGTGGATCAGCAATATTGTCTTTTGAACTTACAAAGTCCAAAGACACCACTCCAAGAGACACTAGTTCACGAATAGACTTCAATCTGATTCGTACATGTCTCTTCTGTTTCTGGTTATACTTGGAGCTTCTAATCTGAGCTATTGTTGTTTGATTATCACAGTGTACTGAAATAGAAGGTATTGGCTTAATCATCAAGGGAATTTCAGACAGAAGACCCTTAAGCCAATCTGCTTCAGTTACTGTGGTATCCAAAGCACACAATTCTGCCTCAGATGTAGAACGGGATATAATCGTCTGTTTAACAGACCTCCAAGCAACTGCACCGCCTCCAAGTGTAAAAACATAGCCAGTAACGCCTTTACACTCAGCGGTGTCAGCTATCCAACTGGCATCACTATATCCCTCCAGGACTGCAGGGAACCTCCCATAGCACAAGCCCAAGGATATAGTACCCTTTAGGTATCTGAGTACTCTGTCTAATGCATCCCAATGCGTTCTGTCCGGACAGCTGGTAAACCTGCTCAATTTCGTTATAGCAAAAGAAATATCAGGTCTAGAACAATTTGCCAAATACATTAGACTACCTATTATTTGGGAATATCTTAGTTGAGACACGGCCACGCCACTCTTATTCTTATGGAGAGTCTTTGAAGGATCATAGGGTGTGACAACTGATTTAACTTGGCTATAGCCATATTTCTCTAACACTCTCTCAACATAGTGTGACTGAGAAATTGCTATTCCATCAGTTGAGCGAGTCAACTTTAGCCCTAAAATCATGTCAGCACAACCCATATCCTTCATATCAAACTTCCCACTTAAGAGGGCCTTGGTCTCATTAATAATTGAAAGGTCAGATGCAAACAATAAAATATCATCTACATATAAACATAAAATAATACATCTCTCGCCTTTCAGTTTAGTATATACACATTTGTCAGAGTCATTAATTTCAAAGCCAAACGATAGCATAGCACTATCAAATTTTTCATGCCATTGCTTTGGGGCTTGTTTCAAACCATATAGAGATTTAACTAACTTACAGACTTTATTCTCACTTCCAGAAGCTACATATCCCTCTGGCTGATCCATATATATCTCTTCTTCAAGATCTCCATTAAGAAATGCTGTTTTGACATCCATTTGATGGACCTCAAGATGATATATGGATGCCAGTGCTATCAATACTCGGATTGTAGTAATTCTAGTAACAAGGGAATAAGTGTCAAAATAGTCAATCCCTTCCTTCTGTTTGAATCCCTTAGCAACCAGGCGGGCTTTGAACTTATCTACTGACCCATCAGGTTTTAACTTCCTCTTAAATACCCATTTACATCCAATGGTGGTGCAACCAGGAGGCAAATCCACTAACTCCCAAGTGGCATTAGAGATAATAGAGTCCATTTCATTTTTAATGGCTTCTTTCCAATGCTTAGCTTCAGGAGAAGCCATAGCATCTCTATATGTCACAGGGTCACCTTCTATATTATAGGTGATAAAGTCTTGGCCTAAATCTTTAGACACACGTTGCCTCTTGCCCCTTCTCAATTCTGTACACTCACTAGATTTATCTAATCTAGAGTGACTTGAGGAAGGTACACCCACTAAGGATAATGGGACCTCTATGGAGGCAGAGTCATCTCTAGTAGGAGTACTAGAAATAGACTGAGGTGTTCTAGTCTTCATAGGAAATATATCCTCAAAGAATGTAGCATCACGAAGCTCTACAATAGTGTTTGCATCTATTCCAGATATTTCTGATTTGATAATCAGAAACCTATATGCAGAACTATTCTGAGCATAACCCAAGAAGACACCATCTACAGTCTTCGGACCAAGTTTTTTCCTTTTATGTTCAGGTACTAGCACTTTTGCAAGGCACCCCCACACTTTTAGGTATTTCAAACTTGTCCTTCGACCTTTCCAAAGTTCATATGGGCTTTTATCCCTTGACTTCATAGGTACTCTATTTAACACATGACAGGCAGTGTATAGAGCCTCCCCCCACAAGAAGTTGGGTAACCCAGAACTTCCTAACATGGAATTAATCATATCTTCAAGGGTTCGGTTTTTGCGTTCTGCTACACCATTAGATTGAGGACTATATGGAGCAGTGACCTCATGAATTATACCTGAATCTTGACAAAATTTTTGAAACAGGTTTGAGGTGAACTCTCCACCCCTATCAGACCTTATCCTCTTAATGGTTTGGTTTGTTTGATTTTCAGCTTCAGATTTAAAAATTATAAATTTATTTAAAGCTTCATCTTTAGTTTTCAGCAAATAAACATAGCAATAACGAGAGTAATCATCAATGAAGGTAATGAAATACCTTTTATGGTCTCTCGTTATTAAACCGTTAAACTCACAACAGTCAGTATGAATTAATTCTAAAATATTAGAATTTCTATCAACTGATTTGAAGGGTTTACGGGGCTGTTTATATTGCACACAAACTTCACATTTTTTCTTATCATTTATGGCTTGCTTAGGAATCATGTCAAGATTCATCATCCTTTTTATAGTTTGAAAATTAACATGTCCTAATCTATCATGCCACACATCATAAGACTCAATGTTATAAGAACAACCAATATCATTAATTTTATTAATAATCGTATTTTCAACATTGAGTTTAAATAAACCTTCATTAAGGTAACCCTTTCCAATAAAGGTTCCTAAATGTAACAATACAACTTTATTACATTTGAAGTTTAGCTCATAACCAGCACGAACTAATTTTGACCCGCTAATCAAATTCCGTCGGACCGCTGGAACATGGTGCACCTCATGCAGTGACAGGACCTTCCCTGAGGTAAATCTCAAGTCAACTCGTCCAATCCCTAACACTCTGGCTGCAGAATGATTCCCCATGGTTACGGAAGTGCCTTCAATTACCTGATAAGTAAGGAAGGCAGAGCGATCAGCACAACAGTGCACATTAGCACCTGTATCAACTAACCACTCATTGGGTTGATAAATCAAATTTAGTTCGGGGTTAATGGAAACGAACCCATTGCTGGTGCTGGTCACAACATTGACCTGTTCCTTGGTGTTTGGCACATTGCCTTGGTTCTTCTTCTTGTCCTTCCGTTCAGGACAAAATTTGGCAAAATGTCCAACTTGTCCACAAGCCCAGCACGGCCTAGTCCCATGCTTCTTTTGAACCTTTGGTTTGGGTTTCATTTTGTTTTTCATTTTTTGGTTTTTGGACTTGTTCTTGTCAGAAGAGACTACCACATTTGCCTTTGGAGCAAAATCCATAGGTATCTCCTTATCATCATTCTTATGTTGCTTCCGATGTTCTTCCTCGATATTTAAGGCAATCATTAAATCTTCAAGAGAGATTTTACCTCTCCTGTGTTTAAGTGTCATGCCAAAATCTTCCCAACTCAGAGGCAACTTTTCGATGATAGACAAGACTTGAAGTTTCTCGGGTATCGGCATTTCTCCCTCAGCAAGACCGTGAATCAAAATTTGAAATTCATGGGTCTGCTCAATGACAGATCTACCCTCAACCATTTTGAAGTTTAAGAATTTCCCCACGGTGTACTTCTCTAAACCAGAGTCCTCGGAGTTATATTTTTTATCCAAAGATTTCCATAACTCTTTGGCCGAGGTTGTAGAGCAGTACACATCAAATAGTGCGTCCGAGAGGGCGGACAGGATTCTCCCATGGCAGAGATAATCCCTCTGTTTAAACCTCTCAGTAGAAGCACTACGGGCAGGTTCTTCTTCATCAGTTGAAGGAGGGTCTGATTCTATAACAGAGAAAAGCCCCAGCGTAGTAAGCCAAAATTTCATTCGTTGTTGCCAACGTTTGAAGTTTTGCCCGGAAAACCTCTCGGGTTTGGCGCTAGCCTCATCAGACCCCGACGTTCTAATATTTAACATGTCTACTTAGGCACAAATCAATTCTCTAAGATTGTAAAATATAAATAACGCAGGCACTTAAGTAGACAATAAATATTTATATGCAGGAATCTGATAAGGAAATAGCGAGTTAGAAATAGTTATCCGGTTGAAGCGTCGGCGTGCCGACTGTCCTTAGAGAATTGATTGCCGCCCTACGATGCAAAGGCTCCCGGCAAAATTCCTCCAAGATCCGACAACCTCGCGACGTTCGTAGGTGCACTCCAAGACGAACGCTGCCTTCGGACTCAACCTCAGATCGCACTAGACGAAGCCTCAAGACCAACCGACCGAAAACCGAAGAAGCCGAAGAGAAATGCTCAGAAAAAAAGCAGAGGATCTCGCTCAAAGAACAGAGCAGAAGAGAAGAGAGAAGTGAGTGTATTGCTCTGCCTTCTTTCTCTCCTTTTATAGATCCGAAGAGGCAATACACTGCCTCTTCGTGCTGAGGAATCGCGACCACGCGAAGCGTCGCGTCGAGCGCGATTTCTCTCCTGCGCACGCCTGTTTCGCAACACCTGATCGGTCACCGGACCGATCAGGATACGTCCTGATCGGTCACCGTGACCGATCAGGATACTTCCTGATCGGTCCCTGTGACCGATCAGGATACTTCCTGATCGGTCACCGTGACCGATCAGGCTATTCTGTGGGTGCGTGGTTCTTTCCAAAAACATATATTGAAATTCAAAAATCAACAGCTTGTTGATGGATGAGGAGTTGTTGTCCCGAATGGAAGAAGAGAAGCTGTGGATGTGGTTGCTCGAATCTGAGGTGCTACTCAGATCTGGTGCTACTCGGATGAAGAATGAAGCTGTCCGAATTGAAGATGATGCTGGGAAACCCCAAGAACTTGATTTTATCTAGATCTGATGGAGAGCTCAGTGTGGTGCAGATGTGGTCGATGAGGAGGAGATTGGCGGTGATGAAGAAGGGAAGAAGAGGATGGCTAGGCAGGGAATCCCCTTACCTTGGTGCATGGTTGAGGTGATTGGCGACGATCGGAGCAAGGAAAACCCCCTTCCTCGATGTGCTGGGGAAGAAGGATGGGCGACAACCAAAGGCCGAAAAGTTAAATCATGGGGTTACTAGACGGTTATCACGTGGAGAGGATGAATATATTGATTTTGACAAGTTTTGACCCCTATACTTTAAGATGATAACATCCACACACTAATATCAGTCCATCTCATAAGGACAAAAGAAAGACGATCGAGCGAGAAGAAAAAAATGGCCAAACTGTGCTTCGTCAATTTTATTTTCCAAATATGATCAGACGGTTAGGAATGTCCTAGATCTGGATGAATGAACATGATCAATCAAATCTTTAATGAACGTCTAGGATGAATCAGATTGAATCCTTCGATTAAATTGCTTCGGGTCTTGATAGAGGGCTTAGATGTATCGAGATTTGGCTCCATGTTTGACCTGAGCCCTTAAGCAGCGGACCTATTTTTTTTTTTCCTTGAGCTAATTTAGTTTAACTCGAGTCTAATTCATGGCTTATTCTTGATCCCCTACAAATAACTATTTACGATGCTTGGTATGCGGACCCATTTACGATGCTTGATATGCGGGATCGAAATCAAAATATAGATATGATACCCATGATTTTATAACCTAATCCTCATTAGGTTATCATTAAATCCATAAACCCCTCAATCAAAATTCATTATCATTCCCATTATCAAATATATACCAAGCGTCCCCTAAATAAATATGAGTATCAAAACTCTAAAAATGAATCTAAATCAGTAGAACATAATAGGAATCAACTTTTAACTATACAACAGGATATAAATGACAAGTATACAAGTTAAAATGACCCATCAAAATATTGGTTATTACGTCTCCATACTCAACGACAGTTGAGGCGATTTTGTAGAGGAAGCGATGGTAGTACAAACGAGGGCGGTCGACAAAGAGATGACGTCAACAAGGAGGAGTGAGACTCGTGGGTGAGGTCGGCCAGGGTGAGGCCGTGGAGAGCAGCATTGAAAGTCTTGAGGTCGAGAGGTCGAGGATGAGCCCGATGACATGGATGCAAAAGGTGGAATCGTCATTCTAGTAATTTTTTATTTCCGATCCCATAAGTATTCAAAGGGAGTAAATCACGATTTTACTGATGGGATAAGGCACCTGGGGCCGAGAGGATTTAAGCCAGCAGACTATGTTTTTATCCCGTGTACGACTGACGACTCTCGAACCTGAGACCTCCAATGTAAGCAGCCAGATGCCTTACCAACCGAGTCAACCCGTGGGGGCAGCCCGATGACATGGAGCCCTGTGAGTGTTGATTGCTGACTTGTATCTCCTCGGTATTTGACTTAGTCGATTTACGACCGTCGGATCTTCCGGGAGGTTGTTTTCGGAGGAAGCAAACTGATTGATTTACGTCGAGGCTAGTGTTCGACACTATCTCCGTAAAACGAGATTGCTTCGCTACTGGTGCTCACCGATAGCAGCAATTCATTTTCAAGATACAACGATATCGTCTCGGAATAGGAGCACTTCAAATTCTGAGACTAGCGAACCTTTCCGTAGGCTTTTTGGACTCTCGATGCAGAAGATGGATGAGTGCAAATGCTTTTAGATTGCAATGCTTGAATGAATAAAATGATCAAGTGGAGAGATCTATTTATATTGAGTGAAGATGTAGTACCCTTTGGCTCGGACAGATCTGGACTGTTCATAACAAAAGAGTATAACGCTTTAAGGGTCTTTTAATCTCGTCCCTTGATACGAAGAGTTTCCCATCTTGATCTCAGTCGTCAAATTAGAACATTTAATCCGACGTCTCAGATCCATCCTCCCTCTTCACAGTCAGATTCGAATCCGACGCTCCAGATCGCAGCTGCCTGCGATCTGTCCAGATCTTTGATCCGACAGCTCCAGATTGCATCTTCCTGCGATCTGTCCAAATGTTTTATCCGATGACCACCATCTGTTCGTTCAATCCAGTTATCGTTCTCTACACAGTCACGTGTCACATAGGCGCTGCCTCGTCACCAACATGCCACGTGGCACCTACTTGATCATGACACGTTACAGCCACGTGGAACATAAATTAAAGCTCCTCGCGACGATGCGAAGTGTGCCAACAAAGCGTTCATTGCGCGCGTGCGCCGGTGGCGGGCGCCCAAGGGTAGAGACCTCCTGTGCTTTTGTATTGACAACATTAGCACAGGAACACATATAAGGAAACACTGGCTCTCGCCGATTAGCAATGTGGGATTAAAGTCCTATTTTTTTTCCTTAATTTTCATTTGAGCGTATCTTTAACAATTAATTTCTCATTCATCTTTAATCGGTTTTGAGCAAATAAATAGTCCAGATTTATCTATGCGAAACGTAGATTTCGATTTTGAAGTCAAACTTGACTTTCAACGATCGATAACATCAAAATTTTGCTTTATAAAATCATATCCAACAAAGAGCAAGAGAGCCAAGGCGTGCTCACTGAGGTATGTGCGGTGAAAAGACGCAAATATGTGGTGACGTAGTCAGAGTCTATGAGGATTAGGAAAAAGACAACGTCAAGCTTGCAAGCTTCTCTATTGTCTCTGTAAACTCAAGGTCATGAATCACCGTCTCTCCGTGGCCGTCCTGAGTTAACAACGTCGTGACTATGAGCTCGAGCTCAAAGTGAAAGATCACGGGTCATCGAAGTATGCCTTTCCCTCCCATCTTAGTTATTTCTTTTCTTTTATCTATTTCCCTTCGTCTTTCTCTTCTTTTCTCCCGAGAATAATTTTCCATGATTAATTCCTTTCCTTTCTCTGTCGCATTTCGTAGTAAATATAGTTGATCCTGTCGCCGAGCGTAGTGGAGCCGTAACCGGAATGACGGTGCAGTGATGCGTGAAGTAGATGCTGACGGGGCGTCCTCACGCAGAATGGCAGCGTCGTGGGGATGTCCTCCGGCCGACTGGGAAGGGAGGTCACCTGGTGCCGGGCCAACCGACTGGAGGTGAACCTGCTGAGGAAGATGACCGTTAGCAACCTAGCCGGGAGACGTCCCGGCAAGGCACTCCGACGGTCAAGTCAGTACTCCGAGGGACAGTAGAAATAATGGAGCACTGGAAAAATGAGAGGCTTCGCGCGTGTATGTATGCATACCTGATAATGAGGAGTGGAGTGGCTTATATATCCGGGGAAAAGGACCAGGCATGGCCTGTGTCAGGATCTTCTGACAGGGTCAGAAGATATGGTATGGTGCTGTCGGTATGAGTATGGCCTGTGTCAGGATCTTCTGACAGGGTCAGAAGATATAGTATGGTTGTGTCGACTGTAACCATCCTTCTTTGTCGTATACCATTTGTCTTATGTGAGGACCGAAACAGGTTTCTGTAAGTCGGCGCCTGTCAGAGAGTGTCCGTTCGTACGAGGGGTGACAGCCTGTTACCTGCAGCTGGTGCAGGTATATTTTGTCGTTATCCCAGGGTGATTCCGCGAGAGTGTCCGAGCGGACATCCGGACGGCTCGGCCAGATGGGTATCAAGCAAGAGAATAAAGGACTGCCGGGCGGATGCACTCGGCTGATCGAGGAGTGTAAGCCTTACTGGGGTCGACCGGGTTTGACCGGCCGGATGAACCGCTGTATTTATTCTAACCGGCCGCCTTTAGTCCGACCGGCTGGCGAAGACCTTGGGCCTGGTCAGAATGTCAGTTGAGTCGGCTGCTCGTATAATGTCGTGGACCCTGAAGCTGGTCAGGTCGTTCGCCACGTTGGCTGCCCGTATCGTGCAAAATATAGGGCAGGATCAATAGCCTTCCCCTCGAGTCTAGTCGAAGGAGGCGATCAGTCCGACTGACTGGACTACAAGTGTGTACAACCATCCTACGACCGGGCGTTGTTTGCCCTTTCAATATCCGGCCGGCTTACCACGATGCTCAACAGCTGGTGCTGAGTACGTTTGCCCTGTCTGGGCGGAAGAAGATCGTTAGTCAAGAGGGGCGTGGGCCGCCACGCACCCTTCTTTTTCAACGAGGCCGTCCGGCTGGACGGAGCATGATAGGGAAGCGTGGGCCGCCACGCATTCCCGACTAGCCATTGACATGCTGAAGACGTCCGGGCGGATGAAGATTTTGACCGGAGGAACGGGGGCCGCCACGGCCTCGTAAACTGTTAATGCGCCCGCCCGGACGAATGTTGTTGGTCGATGAGAGGTATGTTGAACACGCTTAGGCGGGAGAATGTTTGCCTTGAGTTGCAAGAAAGGTGGAGTGTCACGCGCCTCAAGACGATTTTCTCGGGATAACCCGAGTCAGTTAATTAATGGAGAAGGGACATTCTAAGTCGAATGGGGTGATGTGATAGGCCCGATGCGACCTGCGCCATAACGGCATCATCTCCGCTTTAATGAACCAAGACACGTGGAGCGCGCTGGTTTGCCGACCGGGATGCGATTTATCCCCATGATTACGAGCTTTTAATAGCCATTAATGCGCGTAATTCTTTCTGCCACGCGGCAGCTTCCGACTGGCCGACACGACGACGCGCCCTGCCGCCGCAGCAGGCGACGTCAGCGGCTGCGGTGCACCTTTTCGAGGCTGATCGGGGGACGACTCTTCGGCTTGGATGAGGCGATCGCCGTACACGTGGATCGCCATCCGACGGTCGCCTTTCTTTCGGCCTAACTATAAATAGTTCTCCCTTTTCACAGAAACCCTTGTTTGCTCTTCACCGTCTTCTCCCTTAACTCGGTGCTTCTCGCCCTCGCCGCCGTCTTCGCGTGTCGCCGCCGGTCTCGTGCTTCTCCGTCGGTTAATCTTTTCCGCCCCCCCCTACGGTCAGATTCTCCCTCTTCTTCCTTTTCTTCCTTTTCTTTCTGTTTCATGGCTACCCCTACATGGTATGCCTCTGTCGAGTCTTCCCTTCACGACGAGACCATCTCGGACCTCCGATTGGCATACGACATCCCCGGGAACTACCGTATTGCCGTTCCGACAAAGGACGACCGACCGCACAAGCCTCCGGCTGGCTTCTTTGTATTTTCAGGGATCAACATATGTTGGCCTGCGCTACCCTCTTCATCCCTTTATTGTAGACTTCTGTAACTTCTTCCATGTTCCTATCTTCCAGCTTTCTCCCAACGCCATTCGTATATTGTGCAACTAGTTGTTCTTTTCACCCTTTACCCGAGTCCCCCTCCGACCCGAGGTTCTGTACTTCTTTTATTACCCGAAGAGCAGGAGGCCGGGAATTTCTTTCTCCAAGCCCGGGCAAAATTATCCATCGTGGAGAATATTCCTTCTTCGAATAAGGGATGGAAAACCCATTTCTTCTTCATAGGCCCCCGACCAGCA